>JZKD02S2123609.1:1000497-1074972 GCA_000966675.3 Picea glauca
TACTTCAACAGAGAAACCACTCCAACTAGTTCATATGGATTTATGTGGACCATCAAGATAGGAAGGCACGGGGAAAGAAAACTACTTCATGTTGATTATTGATGATTACTCCAGAATTACTTGGGTTTCTTTTCTCAAGGAAAAAGTTGAAGCATTTGAGAAGTTTAAAAAATTTATGGCTTTAACTGAGAATCAAATAGGCAAGAGGTTAAAGGAAGTAAGATCAGACAGAGGAGGAGAATTTATGTCAAGTGATTTCAAGGAATTATGTGATAAGCATGGGATCAAGAGAGAATACACTATCCCAAGAACTCCACAACAAAATGGAGTAGTTGAGAGGCAAAACAAAATAGTGTAGCAAATGGCCAGGTCAATGATGAATGAGAAGAACATTGGTCAAACCTACTGGATAGAAGCAATACACACAACAGTCCATGTTCTTAACAAAGCCCACCTCAGACCACAAAGTGACAAGGCACCTTATGAACTGTGGTATGGGAGACCTGCTTCAATCAAAGACTTCAAAGTCTTTGGGAGTAAATGTTACATAAAGAATAATGATGAGAACCTTGGAAAATATGATGATAGGGATGATGAAGGTATCTTCTTAGGGTATGCTACAAATAGTAAATGATACAGATGCTATAATAAGAGACTTCATAAAATGGTTGATTGTATTGACGTAAAAGTTGATGAAGGAATCCCAACAAGAGAGGTGTACAAAAATGAGTCTTCTACAGAGGACACAGCTGAAGCTAAAGATGAATAGGTCCAAGAATTAGAAAACGAAGACTCTGAATCATATGAAGACACAGATACTCAGACATACTCAAATCAGCAGACAACTTCAAACTCCTCCTCCAGAATCACTCAAAAGAATCATCCTGCAAGTCAGATAATTGGTGAAAAATACAAAGGTGTACAAACCAGGAGAAAGATAATAAAAAACACCGAACAATCACATATAGCTTTCATATCCATGCTGGAACCCAAGAATTTTAATGAAACTAGCAAAGATGACCATTGGGTTAAATCAATGAATGTTGAACTTGATCAGATTGAGAAAAACAATATGTGGGAAATGGTTCATAGACCTGAAGGTAAAAATATCATTGGTTCCAAATGGATCTTTAAGAATAAGTTGAATGAGCAGGGACAAGTTGTCAGGAACAAAGCAATATTGGTTTGTAAAGTCTATGCTCAAATAGAAGGACTGGAATTTGATGAAACATTTGCGCACATAGAAAGATTAGAAGCTATCAGAATATTTCTTGCCTATGCTTGTCATAAAAGGTTTAAAGTCTATCAAATGGATGTCAAGTCAGCTTTTCTAAATGGAGATTTAAATGAAGAAGTCTATATGGAACAACTAGAGGGTTTTGAACTATCTGATAAACCTAACATAGTATGCAAGATGAAGAAAGCTTTATATGGGTTAAAACAAGCCCCTCATGCCTGGTATCAAAGACTGGATACATATCTCAAAGACAAAGGGTTCAACAGAGGAACAATTGACAACAATCTATATATCAAAACATAGGATAATGATTTGCTCATCGTGTTGGTCTATGTAGATGACATCATCTTCGGATGTAATAAGGATTCATTGGTACAATGGTTTACTTCTGCCATGTAGTTTGAGTTTGAAATGTCTATGATATGTGAAATGTCATTTTTTCTTGGTCTGCAAATTATTCAAAGTTCTGAAGGGATGTTCATTTCTCAAGAAAAATATCTAAGAGAAATGTTGAAAAGGTTTCAAATGGAAGATTCTAAACCTATGGGCACACCTATGGTTATTGGATGCAAATTAAGAAAGGATGATGACTCACCTGATGTTGATCAAAGTTCATATAGGTCAATGATAGGAAGTCTATTGTACATCATAGCATCTCATCCAGACATAAAACAGAGTCATTTGCTAGCTGTCAAAAGGATATTCAGATATTTGAAAGAAACAATGAACTATGGTCTATGGTATCCTAAGAATCAGAATTTTCAATTATCAGTCTACTCAGATGTTGATTGGGCTAACTGCGTGGATGAAAGGAAAATAATGAGTGGAGGTGAATTCTTCTTAGGAGATTATCTAGTAGAATGGTTGAGTAAAAAGCAAGGTTCCATTTCTTTATCAACTATAGAGGCAGAGTACATTGCTACTGCTACCTATTGCACTCAGGTATTATGGATGATTTAGAAACTTGCAGACTTGGAGGTAAAATACGCTGCATCGATCCCAATTTATTGTGATAACACTAGTGCCATCAGTGTGTCCAAGAATATTGTATTCCACTCCAAGACCAAGCATATTCCCATAAAATACGATTTTCTGAGAGAGCAGGTCACCAATCAGATTGTTCAGGTCCATTACATTCCAACCACAGAACAAATTGAAAACATATTTACTAAACCCCTAGCCAAGACACCATTTGAATATCTTCGACAGAAGATGGGTGTCATCCTGTCTCACACCTAAGAGAGTCCATCCTGTTAGGGGGAGTTTTGTATTGATTGAATATCTGATACCTCATAAAAATACTGCAATAGCTCATGGGGAGCATGTTTTCTTTGACATTGATGTCAAAGGGGGAGAAAAGGAGTGGTCTAGACCGGATGCTACAGTTGGAGGTCCAAACATATTAGCACAGTCATTCAGGGTTGCCATCAATGCCAAAGGGGGAGATTGTTGGCATGTTTACAGGCAGGTGTTCTTTTCATTGATGGCAAGATCAGAGTATGCAGCGATGGAAAAACAGGGACAACGTAAGCCTGGGAGGAGAAGCGACAGTGATATTTGGATCCCATTGAGAATTCCCGATGAACGTTAGATCTGAGCCCGAGGTTCGACCGACATTGGATCTAGAAGAAACTGCACGTTATTTAAAGAGCAAGGTGAAGCGGGGTTACAAAAACCCGAAGGCAGGAGGATAGTTTTGGATATTGGGAGTTGGAAGAGTCGAGACTCTTCATCATCAGGACTCTCGGAATCGTGAAATGCAAAACATCGAAATCTTGAAAGAAGGAGGACAGTTTCGGATACCGGGAGTTGGAAGAGTTGAGACTCTTCATCATCAGGAGTCTCGGAATTGTGAAATGGGAAACCCTGAAAACCCGAAACAGGCACATCGATTGGAGGTTCAGATACTGGGAGTTGGAGGAGTCAAGAGTCGAGACTCTTCAACACAAGAGTCCTGAAGTGCCGAAATGCGAAATGCCGAAAATCCTGAAACTGGCACATCAATCGGAGTTTCAGATATCGAGAGTTGGAGGAATCAAGAGTCGAGACTCTTCATCACAGGAGTCCCGAAGTCGTGAAATGCGAAACGCCGAAACACCTTTTTGTGTAGATTTCAGATACCGGGAGATGGAGCGTCAAAACACTTCATTACAAGGCATGTCGGAATGCCGAAATGCGAAAAACACCTTTTGGTGTTAGTTTCGGATACCGAGAGTTGGAGTGTCGAAACACTTTGCAACAAGAATGTTGAAATGACGAAACACCGAAATGCATTTTCGAATAAGGCTATGGTCACCACCGGTGGTCACATTGTCTAAGAGCTATAGAGAAGATCTCGAAGAGACAAGCTCCATTTCGGAGTTTGGGACATGGAGAGTCAAGACGACTCATCACAGAATCCCCGAAACATGAAATGTGAAATACATTTTTAGAATTGGCCCTTAGTCATAACCCATGGTCACATAGATGAAGGCTCAAGGGAGGAGGTAGCACGAAGATACTCTCCATTTTAGAGATCGCGACTTGGAGAGTCAAGATGCCTCACCAGAGTGATGCTGAAAAGACGAATGCCGGAATGGCGAAATGCCGAAAGGATGAATTGCGAAATGGTGAAAAAAGTGCGAGGCCCATCATTTATGATCCAACGATGCAGGTTATTCAGGAATATGATCGAAGCGATACTATTGATCTTCACAGTTAATCGATCAGTGATGATTCATTTGTTGAAGCAGTCTTTGGAGGTTCACAGTGTAACTGCTAGAAACCACTGATGGTTTCTGCCAGAGGACTCGAAGAGACTTCTGTGTGATTGCCAAAGAAGCTGAAGAGTCTCAAAGAATCTACCAGTGGAATGAAGACTTTTCGTGGAGGCAATTGACAGATGGATGAGCGTTGAAGCGTATAACTGCAACAGAGAGGATGAGCTTGACTTTGATAGAGAAGACAAAGAGTCTCGACTGTTGGAGAGGCTAAGGAATCTTAGCATAACACCTAGTGAGGATGGACACATGAGTTTAACAGCCAGAGAAGTTGAAGAGTTGCAATGATGAACATGCAGATCACTCGACATGAAGAGCATGCAGAAGCATTGCGAACAGGGCATGCACAAGGTGCAAATAGACTATAAGAAGGCAGAAGAAAGAAGAGATGGTTGTTTTTGTTGAGAGGGCTTTAGGAGTGTAAAGGGAGGAGTGTGCAACAGTTGAAATAAAAATAAGAGGAATGGTGCATCGAATGGACATGGCGCACAGAGCATAAAAGGTAGAAGCACAGAAAGAGCAAGGCATGTGTACAGCAAGACAGTGAGACACTAAAGGAAGGCTGAGGTGCTCTTGTAGAGAAAAAAAAAAATAGAAGATCAAAAATCGCAAGAAGATGCAGACAGAGAGACACTGATACAGGAGAGAAGAGCAGCATAGTAGAACAATGATAAGCCTGGTAAGCCAATGATAAATATTGTATCACTATGATAAATTTATATATAATAAACTTTATATTTCAGGGTGGTAGGGAGGTTCTAGGGAGGACAGTTTTCCTCAGAGGTTCAAGTGGGTGCTTGAACACAGGGAGTTGTAGCTTCCATCTGGTTGCAGCCAGAGAAACCAAGGTGGCAGGGTGGTGCAAGGGAGAATTGTTGTTCTCTGTTATACAGGTTGGTTCCTGTGTGACTAGAAGTTGGTGCTTCCATCTAGTTGGTGCTAAAACACTTAGGGATTTGGTGCTTCCTTCTAGTGGGTGCTAGAGAAACTAGGGAGTTGGTGATTCCTTCTAGTAGGTGCTAGAGAAAATAGAGAGTTGGTGCTCTCAGCAAGTTGCAGCTTGCAAAATAGAGGTTGTAGCCTCATTATGAGTTGGTTCTCATAAGTATGATAATGTATAGAATGTAAATATTACTTATCATATAAAGAAGAAGAGGTTTTATACCTTTATGGGTTTCCTCAGGAAATATCTGTCTCTGTATATTTCATATGTGTGAATGATGTTGAATGTTTTATTGCTTACTTCCCTGCATTATTGTGATTGTCATTCAGTGCTCTGCAAAGAGTTTAAAATAAGCATAATTGTTTAAGATCGGTAACAACTGATTCACCCCCCCCTCTTAGTTGTCCAACAAGGGAATCTTCTAGAGAAATTAAAGGCAAACATCGTAAGCATAATAGGTTCCCAATTGAACACCCTAAAAATTAAAAAGAAACAGGAGGAGGAAAATGCAGCAATGAACATATATTGCCCAAGGTGCAGGAGGAAACATTCCTCAAGGGAATGCCCATTAGATAACATTTTAGTTTGTGGCTTTTGTACAGAAGACCATTTGACTGAGAAATGTCCATCCTTGCTCGGTTTATTAGACATCTATAAGAGTGGAGATCCCTAGGAGTCTTCTTATGCACCTAGGAGGCCATGGAAGCGTAGGAACTAACCCACATACCCAAATCTACAATCTCAAGTTCCACCCTATTATAAACAACAACAATAACAATGGAACTCACCAGGTTGTCAAAACTAGTCTACTCAGTACCAAAATCCTTGGTTTCAAGGACGGAGAGGAGGACATAACCAAGGAAACCCTCAAGCTCCACCTATCCCTATGTCCAACCATCCTTATCCTCAATTACCACCAAACACTCTGCAACTTCTGCCCAGTTTTGTTCCAGCACCTTTACCTCCTATTCCACAACAACAACCACTACAATAACAAAATGAAAGCTCCCTGAGACCAACACTATTACCGACACAATCAGTGTCGAATCCCAATAATAAGCCCCCTCAACCTCTTCACAATGTTGAGATGTAGGCCTTCCCGACATATGTTATTACTCCTGTTCCATTACAAGAGATTCAACTAAGATCGAGAAATGTTCTGTATAGGTAGAGACCTTCAGTAGTCATCTAGGAATAAGAAGAAGAAGAAACCACCAAACAACCCACGGATGACACTAGGTGGGAAGATGTTATTATCCCAAAAAACCAAGAACCCAAGATTCCCCAAAATGAACCTTCACAAATTACGAAGGTCCCTCCTTATCCAGACCGATTGGTAGTTGAGAAAGCTACCACCCGACCGGAATTTGACATCTTGAATGAATTGAAGAATATTTCTGTCAATATTCCCCTGCTTCGATCCATTAAAGACATTCCAATAGACAGTAAGGTAGTCAAAGAATTGTGTATCAAGAATCTTGGTAGGAAGTAGAATGACCCTCCTACAATACACTTGATAGGAGATCTTTCTGAATACATATCAGAGAAACCAAAGATAGAAAAATATGGGAACCCAGGAAACCTCATGGTGACCATAACCATTAATGAGGTCTCCATTGGAAACACTCTCATATACCTAGGGGAAACCATCAATTTTATGAACGCTACTACCTTGGAACAATTACAGTTACAACCTCTTATTCGGCCTACCCCAACCATTTTGGAATTAGCAAATAATACTAGGGTTATCCCTGAAGGAATTTTAGATGATATCATGGTTACTTTAGCCTCGTGGGAGAACCCAGTAGATTTTCTTGTCATTCACTCAAAGGATCCTGCCAAAGTCCATCCCATCATTTTGGGAAGACCTTGGCTAGCCACAACCAATGCATTTATTGGTTGTAGAGAAGGGGAAATGACCATCTCAAATAGTCTCTCTATCCAGAAGCTCACCATTTACCCTCTAGCTCAACCTATTATGGAGAATCTATGGTGGCTTGAATGTCCATACGAGAATGAGGACTAGGAAGAACCCGTATTTCTAAGTGACCATGCATGGTCACTTCAGGAGCACACAACATAAAATGTGCTAAACCCGTTTATTTCTACTATCACATGCATGGATTTTCCATAATCTTTTCTCCAATTTGAGTACATGTTTGGGGAATAATTTCAAGAAAAATTGGACCCATCCATTTTGTCTTCAACATCTTTTATCTTCGAGATAGATGAGTCTACCATGTCTTATACTATGCCCTACGAGATTAGTCCAGGGAAATTTTTACATATAAATCTAGGCTAGATGTAGACCAACAGAAATAGTTAGTAGATATCCTTAAAGAAAAATCAGGAGAATTTGCCTGGGAATACATTGACATGGAGGGTATACACCTTGACACATGCATCCATCACATATATACCCAGGGGGAAGTAACACCTGTTAGGAAACCACAAAGAAGGATCAACCCAACACTTAAAGATATATTCAAGGAGGAGATCCAAAAGTTGTTAAATGTCAGATTCATTTATCCCATCTCCGATAGTAAGTGGGTATCTCCACTTGTAGTGATTCCAAATAAAGTGACTGGGAAATGGAGAATTTGTGTTGATTTCTGGGAACTCAACAAAGCCACTCTGAAATATTACTTTCCTCTCCCTTTCATTGACCGAGCTCTAGATACCTTTCCTGGAAAGAAGTATTTTTCCTTTTTAGATGGGTACATTGGGTATAATCAGATTCATATAACACCCGAGGACTAGGATAAGACTACCTTTACTTGTCCTTGGGGAACCTATGCCTATAGGGTCTTACCATTTGGATTGTGTAATGCTCCTGCCACATTTCAACGAGCAGTATTAGGGATATTTGTCGATCTTATTCATGATTGTGTGGAGGTCTACATGGATGAATTCATAGTCTATGGTAACACTTACCAGGAAGCCTTAGACAACTTATAAAAAGTCCTCATCAGATCCAAGGAAATGAACCTATCTCTAATTCATGAAAAATGCAAAATGTTGTTAACTGAAGGATTGGTTCTAGGACATCATGTTTCATCTGAAGGGATAAAAGTTGATCTTGCAAAGATTGAGGTCATCATCAGACTTCCACCCCCCAAGACTCAAAAATAGGTGAGAATCTTTCTTGGACATGCCGAATATTACCGGTTGTTTATTGAAAATTTTACAAAGATTGTTGCACCTATGTTTGGATTGTTAATAAAAGATGTTGATTTTGTTTGGACGAAGTAGTGTCAAACTACCTTTGAAACCCTAAAAGCTAAGCTGTCTGTGGCACCAGTTCTTAGAGGGACCAATTGGACTCTCCCATTTCATATATCCATTGATGCCTCTGACATCGCAATAGGAGGGGTATTAGGGAAGAAAGAGGACCAACAGTCCTACGCCATTTATTTTTTGAGCAAGAACTTGTCCCCTGCCGAGTTGAAATACATAGTCACCGAGAAAGAATTCTTGGCAGTTGTTCATGCTATTAATAAGTTTCTTCATTACATTATAGGTTATGAAGTATTTGTACATATTGATCATTCTGTCATTAGATTCCTCATGAATAAACCCATAAATAATGGCCGAGTGACTAGGTGGCTCTTATTATTGCAAGAATTTAATATCATTGTGCTTGACCAACCTGGAAAGGATAATATAGTAGCTGATTTTCTTTCCCGAATAAAAAATGAGGATGATGATATCCCTGTAGATGATAGTTTCCCGGATGAGCATCTTTTTTCCCTCTCTATCAATACCCCATGGTTTGCAGATGTGGAAAACTATCTGGCTACTAGGAAGTTACTGTCTCATTTGTCACCTCATAAAAAGCGAAAAATTATTACACAGAGTACTCTTGGGTTGGTCATGACCTTTTTTTCATAGGTCCTGATTTGATTATTTGTAGATGTGTCTGAGAGGATGAGGTACCTGAAATACTATGGAGCTGTCATTATGGACCATGTGGTGTCCATTTTTATGACAAACGCACAACATATAAGGTGCTACATTCGAGTTACTATTGGCCTAGCATCTTCAAAGATGCTGCCAAATATGTGAGAAGTTGTGGTATTTTCCAAAGGATAGGAAGACCTACGTCAGTTGATGAAATTCCCTTGCGTGCCCAAGTTATGATAGAACCCTTCGAAAAATGGGCCCCCGAATTTGTAGGACCAATTTCACCCATGTCCCATAGGAAGAACTATATTTTGGTTTGTATGGACTATGTCACCAAATGGGTAGAGGAAAAATCCCTATTCAGGGCTACAGATAATTCTGTTGTCGAATTCATCTATGGATCCATCTTTACCTGCTTCGGTGTCTCTCATGAAATTGTTACCAAGCAAGGCACTCAATTCACTTCCAAGCTAATGAGAGTGATAACAAAGAAATATGGGATTAAACACCGTAAATATTCTCCATACCACCCACAAGACAATGGTAAGGTAGAATCCACAAACAAAGTTCTGGAAGCCATCTTGACTAAGACTATTCAATTACATCACCAGGATTGGGCTGATAGGCTCCCAGAGGCTTTATGGGAATTCTAGACCACCTGGAGAAATACCACTGGGCACACCCCTTATGAGCTAGTGTACAGGAAACAAGTACTTCTACCAATAGAATTCCAAGTAAGGGCCTTCCGTATTTCCATAGAATTAGGATTGAACTTAGATGAGGCTCAGAAGCAACGAGCCCTACAATTGAATGAGTTGGATGAAATTAGGCAAGATGCCATCCAATGGACGATATTAGTCCAAAACCAGACGAGCAAGTGGCATGACAAGTTTATTAAGAAGAAGCACTTCCAACTTGGTGATTAGGCTCTATTGTTTGATTCCCGATTCAAAACCTTCAAAGGCAAATTCACCACCCAGTGGTTGGGCCCTTACGAGCTAGACATTGTATATGACAATGGAGCTGTAAAAATTAAAACAATTGACGATGGAAAAGTCCCCTTTGTAGTAAATGGACACCGACTCAAATTTTATCATAAGCCCATTTCCAAAGAGGATTTTCTACAGGTCATGTCAACTAACAAAGATTTGGACCTAGTAGATGGGGAAGTCCCCCCTTGTTCTTGAAAAGTTTTCTAAATTTCCTACTATATATATGTAAATAGTTTTTGAATTTTGTTAATAAGGAAATTCTAGAGATTTCTGTAAGTATTTATTTCACCAGCAGTACACAATTTCAAGGATCTTTCTTCAAAACATCATTACACTTGAATTTTGTGTCTACTAAAGCATCAAATGAATATTGACTTACTGTAATTAGCCATATTTTTGCAAAAATTCTCATTTTTTAGGCATTCTAAAGCAGTTTCTCTTGAAACTCTTCACCATTGTATAAGGAAGTGATACCATAACTATCAAGCCTAGAGGTCTCTCGTATAGTTTTTCCAAGAAACCTGAGTAAATGGGTCAAGTGTCTTTATCAAAGAGTAACAAGGAGGTCTAATGAGTGGTTATTCATGGAAACATCACAATAACTACAAAAGAAGAAAGTGAGTTGAGCCTAGAGATACCTTTATGTTCTTTCTCAATGGTACCATCCACTACACACTAAATAGCTTGATTATATCATATCTTTATATAGGCCACATCCGCTTAAGTACCCCTTACATCAGGACAATCACTAAGTAATATAAAAGAAAGTCATTCTCTAACATAAATACCATTCCAATTGAAAAAAGAAAGAAAATTTGTTTTCAGATTTGTCCCCCCTTCTTCTTGCATAAATCAATGTTATACTAAAATCTTAAAAGATGGAGGGCTAGTCTCTGAGGGTGAAAGAGGCTAACTCGCCGGGATACTGAACAGGTCTACTGGCAGCGGGTACCGGCCTATGGTATGACTAGGTAAACCCACTGGAGTACTGAACAGGCTTGCTGGTAGCGGGGCATTCTACCTAGCGAGGATGGTAATTTGACAAAAAATAAATAATAAATTTAAACTTGTCCTGATGTATGACATTACTTGCAGAAAAAGATGACATGAAGTATGTGTGGTCAAGTTAAGGTTAATGAACTCCATAGAATTTCCATTGGGAAATAACTCTAAGACTATCTTGAAACTCTCTTGCCTACCTCTTCTTATCTATATATAGGATCTCTTATCATATAGGTGGGGCCATCTTCTAACCATCTCGTCAGACCAATCTGTGAAATTTATCTTTACACTTGACATACTATAAATCTTCGACTATTGGGAGAACTGACTGGTTTCCTATACTTTTGATTGCGATGTGTCACAATACTTAGGTGTGGGGGAGGGGTTCATGAGCTTACAAATGACCATTGCTTGGAGAAATAAATCTTTGCAAGAGTTTTTGTATTATTTCCATGATACAGGTTATTACATTAATAGTCATTTTATTTTTGAAGTGCTAAAACTCATGTGTGCTATAAATTACTGAACATATATTTAATAGACCACTCTTTATCGACTTACCTTTCATTACAAGCTATACATTGTAGGATTGAGAAGTACATATTTTATGCTTTCTATAACCTGATCATTGTAAGTTTGACATTATATGTCATATGCAAGAGGATTGAGTGAGCATGGTGGAAAAATCAACAACAATGGAGCATTTTTCTTCTACTCATTAACCACTGTGATTGTAAAAAACATTTAAAATTTGCAGGCTATCCATTACAAGAGGTGAAAATGTATTTAACACAGAGGTGTCGTATGAAGTGTCGTATGAGGTTCCGTATGAAATTATGTACGAGGTACCGAACAAAGTACCATATGAATTACACACTAGTAACTGTCCTAAATTCCAGGTAACCAGGAATCAATGACATTCAATTAAATTGGTTGCAGACAATTGATTGAAGATGATTTAATATGTTCATGATAAAATGTCCAAGTCAAAAAGACTTGGACATTGATCTAACTACACATTATTACGTTGGCCCAAAAAATGAGCCTTTGAATTCGAAAATTCCCACACATGGAAGCTCGTGCGCACATGTGTGCATCCTACTCCACCATAGGCGCATTCAAATTCGGGCTAGGTAACCTTTATCTCAATTCGCCCTTGCCATTTTCTTTTCCTTTTATTAAGAAATCATGCCCAACCTCTGCCATTTCTTCCCCTGTTTGAATTACGCTTGACCTGTGCCCAATTCATGTCATCTCTTGGCCCAATCACACCCTTTCCTAGTGAATTTTTCCTCTGCCACAATGCCTAAGAGGTATGAACCCTCTTCCTATGCGGATATTTTTTCCATTCTTGAATTTTCACAATGCAGATAGGTGTTTTTGCACGTAAGCTGGGGGCCATTTTTGTCTAACTTGCAGGGCCACGATGACATCCTCTCCATGAAATTTTCCCTCGGTTTTGATGGGAAGACAACACACATGGGGTCTCTTTCCTTTGATGTCTTAGAAGAGTCCATTGTTGCAGCCACGAAGCTTCCAAGAATGGGATATAGATGGTTCAAAAACCACCAGTTTCCGTGCTCAAGTTATAACAAGGTTTTTAAGCCCGAATTCCAGAACATTTCAAGAGAAAAAGGATAATCTAGGGAGTGGATAAAGGAGGAACTGATCAACCCTCTCATCGTCATCACGAGTTTGATTACATGGGAAGGTAGATATTCCAGTTTCAAAGCTTGTCATTTCAGATTGCTAGCTCATTTCCAGTTCAACAAACCTTTAAATTTTCCCTTCTACCTTCTAAATATCTTAGAGAAGATGTCCTCTCAAGTGAGGAAGAATGTAACTAACCCCCACAAAAGCCTCTTTTACCATGGCTTAATCAAACTCCTTGTTCTAGCCAAATTAGAGAAACAGGGGAAAACTTGGGATGCATTTATCTATCAATTTGAAAACCCTCACTTGACAATTAAGACTGGTAAAAACCCACTTAGCCTAAGAACTATCTCTCCATCCAAGCCCTACTCTCCAAGAACTCAAAACCCCCTTTCACAAACCATCTCTTTGTCAAAACAATACAAAAATCGTGTTGATATCCCTGCTTCATCATCAGGTAAAAAGACCAAGAGTAAAGATCAAAAGAAGCCTATTGCTAACCCCCCGATGCCTTAAATCTCTCTTGATCTCACACCTGAAAAGCTCCAAGAAGTGATTCAACAAGACTTTCCCATTGTTCCCACAAATAGGATGGGAGCCAACTGATTTGGTAAAGGACCCTTTCAAAAGCATACCCAGAGCACAAGAACATAACCTTATGCAAAACCCCTGCTTGTTTCGGACCCTATCCAAGTGTCCTCCGATCTTGAGATCCCTCACAAGATACTTAGGGAAGTTTGTGCAGATCGATTAGAGCCACTAAGAAAGACAAAATCAGAACCTACCTCTCCTTACCAATCCCCCATCACCCCTACTTCACCCACGCCGACCCTAGATCCTAAGAATGATCGATTGTCCACATCCCTCAAAGGATCTAAGCCTTGCTCTGAGATCACTGATTCTTCCCCAGACATTGAGAAGCTACAAAAAGAGAATTTTCATCTCCTCCAACAGTTGGAAAAAAGGAAGATAATAGACACACACCTTCATCATGATAATGTAGTCCTCCAAGCAAAAGTTAACTCCCTTCAATGGTTGGTTGATGAGATGACCAAATCCAACCGCAACCTCAGAGCACAACTGAAGAAACACAAGAGGCATAAGGCAAAGTCTTCACAGCAAGAAGGAGAAGCTTCCAAAGTTGATCCTCCTCAGAAAGCCTAGTCATGAGGGGTAATTTCTTTTTGTTTACAGTGGGACCTGCAAAATCGTAAGTGTGGGGGTAATGTTGGGCCCGAGATATGATTAGTTTTATGACATTTATTAGATACTTTTTCCGAATGTACATATGTGTTTTTCATGTTTTGGAGAAGATTTTTGAACAATTTTGTGCCAAAATGGTATAATCCACACCAGGTATGTATAATTCTTGTTTTATATTGATCTTGAGTATAATTCATTACGTTTTTATGTTTCCAAGGATCTAATTCATGTTTTTTGGTGTTATAGGGAAAAATCGCATCACGTTTATGCTTCTGGCACTCAGTACGACACTCCATCTAGTACTCTATCCGGTACCTGGTTCGACACTCCATCCAACACCGCGTCCTGCACAAAAATGGTGGGTGATTTGGCGGTTATGGTATTGGCGTTCAGTGGTGGGTGAATTAGGAACATGGGTTTTGCTCGTTCTTTGCCCCTCTAGCTACTGAACTCTTGACAACTCGGTTTGGGTTGTTGAGTAGGGCGATTATTGGCTCGCTCTATTTCGGCAGTTAGGGCACTATTAATGTAATTTGTTGTTTTTAGAAGTGGTTCAACCCTCCAGTGGTCGACCACTTGGTCTGTAAATCTTATAAATACCACCGTGGCGGTTAGACAGAAGTTAAGCAGTAGAAGAAGTAGAGGATTAGAGACAAATACGTTTTCCTCTGTTTTTGCAATTTTCAATTGCCAGAATTATATGAAACTACGTTTTTGAGTTTTAATGGTGAAATCGATTTGTTGAGTTCGTGGTGTGCCTTTGAGAAGTTGCCATGACTTGCTGGGGGGCCCACCAGCAGTCTGGTAACTGTTCTTTCAGTTATTTATGCATTTCATAGATTAGATGTCTCTTTTTATTTCATGTACATGAACTATTCTTTTATTTCTTTGCTTTCTAATTTGTTGTTGTAGTTCAATTATTTTAACTCTCTTTTGCAAGTTAGTATGAAGGCTTGTGTTAATATGCATTGATTCTGTAGTTAGGAACGAATTTGCAAATTCATAGACTAACCTCGTGTGCAATTAGATATTATATTTTGTTTTATTTATGCTTTTAGAATCAAGTTTAAAACAAAGTTTGAAATAGAGTAGAATAGAGTTTTAATTTATGTTTTTTTTAACAAGGATTCAGTGGATGGATAGGGTTAGTTTCATTTTTTAATTATAGATTGCTTATTCTATTGTCATGTAGATCTTTCTTAACTAGTTGTTAGTTAATGTATTCATTAGTTTACTTTTTATATGCCATGCTTTAATTTATGTTTTTAAGCATTTTCCTTCTTACACTTTGAATTGTTAAAATATATATAGCATAGTTTCACTTTATCCACT
Organism: Picea glauca; assembly: GCA_000966675.3. Classification (NCBI taxonomy): domain Eukaryota; kingdom Viridiplantae; phylum Streptophyta; class Pinopsida; order Pinales; family Pinaceae; genus Picea; species Picea glauca. The sequence goes on from JZKD02S2123609.1 coordinate 1,015,522, forward strand.
TTTTTTTCCTAGAATTTGATTGCAATTCTAGTTTTTATTTAATGCTTGAATTTAATTATGAATTTTTCTTACATAGCATAAAAGTACAATTAAAATCTTGTTATATTGTTGATGGTTAATACATGAGTAATAATTCCATGAATATGCAGGGTAATTGATGATTGTTTACGTAATGGCTAAGTCCTCTTTGGATTGTTTAATCCACACCTTTCACTTTTCTATTGAGATCAGTATTAAGATTATACTGCTTGAGTTATCTTTTGTTTTCAAGTGCCATCGAGATATTATAAGACATCGGAGACATTCACACAACCACCAACACTATATTTGAGTTTTCATAGGTTAAAAGATAGTTTCTTGCTTTTGTAGATCAAAATATAGTTTTATTGTTGTTGTAGGATAGATAGTCTTTTGCTTTGGTAGATTAAAGAACAGTTTTCTTATCATAGATTAAAGGTTAGTTGTTAGTTCTTCATTCTTTCAATTAAATAGATTTCCTTTTATGAATTAGAAATAGTTTTGAAGTTTGAATTAAGAATAGAGTTCACTTTCCTCTTAGCTTAGTTAGTTGTTTAATGAGTAGTCTTAATTAGTTTACTTGTTGTAGAAGTTATCCTAGGATAGTTAGTTGTTTACTTGCTTCAAAAGGTTACTTGCTTACTTGTTTATTCTTGCTTTGATAGTATAGTTGTTTGTTTCCTTGCTTTCATAGGATAGTTGTTCATTGAGTTTAAGTAGACTAGTTAAAGTAGTTTGTTGTTGCTATTTGTTTATTGTTATTCTTAAATAGTTGCTTTTTCTTATTGCTATTTTTGAACTAATTTTCTTTAGTAGGGTTTTCACTTGTTTTCCTAGAACTATCCATCGATCCTTGGTCCAAAAGTACTTAGGTTACATAGTTTAAGTTTCTTTAGTAGGGTTTGTTCATTAGATAGCTTTTCTTGAATATATTAGCCCTTAGATAGCCACTTCCTTAGTTAGACTATATTACTACCAACCCTTCTACCTTGGCATATATTTTGCTACAATTCTAAGTTTACTTACCCCGGGTTGACAATTTAATTGAGGGTTTTTAGTGTGTTTTTAGTGCATATAGAGCACCCATCATAGATACTTCACACTTAAAAAAAATTCAAGATCTTAAACAAATTAATTTGGATTTCTGTGAGCATTGTGTTTATGGAAAACATAAGAGAGTCAGATTTCTCAGATTCGAAAAAGAAAAGAAGAGTGACAGGTTAGAGCTTGTGCATACAGATATATGGGGACAAGCTTAGGTATCATCTCTTGGTGGCTCTATTTATTATGTTACTTTTATTTATGATGCAACTAGAAAAACTTGGGTTTATTGCATTCGACAAAAATCTGATGTTTTTGATACTTTTAATAAATGGAAACATTTGGTTGAGAATGAGACAGGAAAAAGTTTGAAGTGTCTCAAATAAGAAAATGAAGGTGAATATTGCAGAAAAAGTTTGATTATTACTATTCATACCACGGGATTCATAGAGAGAAAATAGTTCTAAAAACACCACAAGAAAATGGTGTGTCAAAAAGGATGAACAAGACAATCATGAAGCATGCAAAGAGTATGAGATTGCATGTTGGTTTCCCTTACAGTTTTGGGAAGACACTGTAGATACTATTGTTTAATTAATAAACAGAGGACCTTCAATCTCTTTCGATGGTGGAATTCCAGAGGAGGCATGGATAGGTAAAAAGGTAATCTATTCTATTTTGAAGAATTTCGGTTGTGAAGCATTTGTCCATATTGATAAAGAAAATAGAACAAAGCTTGAGGCAAAATCCAAGAAGTGTACCTTTATTGGATACAATGTTAATGATTTTGGTTATCGCTTATGGGATTATGAAATCAGAAAATCATTAGGAGTAGAGATGTCATATTCAATGAGAAGGTCATGTACATAGATTAGTTGCAGGGAAAGAAACATGAAAAAGAAAAACTAGAATACACAGTGATTGATGAGATCACTGAAAAATAAATTCCAAAGGTACCAACAAATAAAAAATGTACAACAGAAGGAGCAGTAGGTACCTCAAACTCTTGCAAGTGTTGTTAGAAGATATATCAGGTTAAGTAGACCCCCTGACCGATACTCTCCTTCATTGTATTATTTATTGTTGACTAATTCTGGTGAACTAGAAAGTTATGAAGAGGAAATGTAGGTAGAAACTAAAAAAAAGTGGGAGAAATGCATGAAAGAGGAAATAGACTCCTTTGTAAATAACCAGACTTGGGACTTGGTTCAGTTTCCTACAGGAAAAAGAGCATTGCAGAATAAATGGGTTTACAGGTTGAAGGAAGAAGATGGAGGAAAAAATGGTACAATGATAGACTTGTTGTAAATGGGTTCGCACAAAACAAAGGTATAGATTTTGATGACATATTTTCTCCTGTTGTTAATATGACTTCAATTAGGAATATTTGAAGTCTTGTGGCAGTAGAATATTTTCATCTTGAATAGTTAGATGTAAAAACAACTTTTCTCCATGGGGATTTGGAGGAAGATATTTATATGCAAAAGCCACAAGGTGTATGAGGTCAAAGGAAAAGAGAATTTGGTATGCAGGATGAAGAAGAACTTGTATGGCCTAAAGCAAGATCAAAGGCAATGGTATTTGAAGTTTGACAAGTTTATGATAGAACAAGGTTATAATAGATGTCATTTAGGTCACTTTGTTTATTTTAATAGGCTAGAAAATGGAATCTATATTATGTTTCTATTGTATGTAGATGACATGCTTTTTGCAGGGTCTAATATGCAGTATATAAATGTGCTCAAGAAGAAATTATCTAATTCATTTGTGATGAAGGATTTGGGTGATGCAAATAAAATTCTTCGTATGAGAATAACAAGAGACAAGAAAAATTGCAAATTGACGTTGTCTTAGGGTGAGTACATAGAGAAGGTGTTGGAGAGGTTTAGAATGCAGAATGAAAAACGAGTTAGTACACCTTTGGCCAGCCATTTAAAATTAACTAAGGAAATGTGTCCCAAGACACATGAGGAGATAGAATACATGTCTATGGTCCCTTATTCACCAATAGTTGGAATCTTGATGTATGCAATGGTTTGGACAAGACCAAATATTGCACATGCAGTGGGAGTTGTGAGCATGTATATGAACAATCCAGGTAAAGAACATTGGGAGGTAGTAAAGTGGATTCTCAGGTATTTGAGAGGTATTTCTACTGATGCATTATGTTTTGAAGGTGTATACATTGTTCTAAAAGGATATGTTGATTCATATATGGCAGGTGATAAAGATAGCAGGAAGAGCACCACATGGTATGTTTTTACTTTAGGTGGAATGATAGTACGTTGAATTTTGAAACTGAAAAAGGTTGTTTCACTTTCAACAACGGAAGCATAGTATGTTGCAACTACAAAGGTTAGTAAATACATGATTTGGTTACAGAGGTTTATGGAGGAATTGGGAAAGAATAAGGAGAATAACAGGTTGTACTGTGATAGTGAGAGTATCATTCATCTTCCAAAGAACTCAACCTTCCATTCTAATACTAAGCATATACAACTCAGGTATCATTTCATACAATCCATCTTGGAAGATGGACATTTCAAGTTGGAAAAGATACATACTAGCTAGAATCTTGCAAACATGTTAACAAAGGAAGTCACCAGAGAGACACTAAGTTCCTAATCAGCCTCAGTTGGTCTTCAAGCATGAAGGTGAAGTTGATAATTTCTCCAGGTTCAAGGTGGATCATAGTCGAGCAAGTACAACAACAGTGGAGTTGTTGTGATCAGTCTCCAAGTGGGATATTGTTGGTTGTGGTGCTTGATTATCTTCCTGATTCATAGGTTTGTTTCAGCCATGATTGGATCCCATTTCCTGACGGGGGGGTTTGAGGGGGATTCCCCCCCCCCACTACCGTCATCAGTGGCATCCAGGTAGGGAGACAAAAATTAATGGAGTGCCCCCCCCCACCTCCCCCTTGTGGAGGATTCAGGGGCAACGCCCCTGAAGTGAAATTTTGGGAAAAAATTCCTTGTAAAATATTGTAATTTCGTAGTCAATATGGATCGTTCATTATAAGGTTGTTGACATGATGGTAGAAGGTATGTTAGGGTTTTTTTCTATATAAGGAAACCCTCTTTTCATGAGGGAATTGTATTGTGGTTGTGTAGGTGTGTGAATATTGAATTTTGAGAGAGGAGATTGTGAGAGAAAGAAGAGGAAGTTACATCGAGTGTGCTATAGGTTGTATCCCTTCATTTTGTTGGATAATAATAAAGGAAGGACATGGAAATTTATTTGGTGGACATAGCCCACACTTGGTGAACCACATATATCTGTGTCTCTATTGTATTGTGTATCTTATATGTTTTATTTCCGCATTTGTTTTATTTTATTGCTCCATGATCCTGTTTTTCTAACAGATGAGAAGATACAGGTTGATGTGACAGTGAAAGAGACAGAGTGACAGTGAAAGTGACAGTGACGGTGGCAGAGTTTGTGATAGAGACAATCGGTCTACATTTATATTACAGGGTGGTTGGATGGGACAAAGATAGGTGGTTGTAGCCACCTTCCGGTTGGATCCAGAGAACTCAGGGGGTTGTAGCCTCCTTTTGGTTGGAGCTAGAGAATTCAGGGAGTTGAATATTCCTTCAGGTTGGAGCCTAAGAACATGGGTTTGGAGCCTCCTTCTAGTTTTAGCTGGAGAATCGAAAGTTGGTTCTTCCAATGAATGTATTATTTTGATATATAAGAAAAACATTATGTGGTTTTATCCCATTTGGGTTTCCACATAAATTCTGGTGTAATATGTATATATTGTGATGTGATGTTGTTTATGATTACACTATTGATGATATATTGAATGCTAATAATAAACTGTTGAATATTGTTGAAGATTAAATTGTGGTTAAAATTAATATAATTGTTCATTACTAATTCACCCCCACTCTCAATAATCCAACATATTAAACATGTTTAACTTTACTTTAATGAAAAATGACCTTTGGAGGACAAACTAACTCAAGAAATTTGTATGGGAGATATTGTTGTACATTGGAAGACTTGACCCTGTAAAATCCTTTCTACGTAAAAAAAGCATTTGTCCATTCAAAGACATCTATTCAACCACATTGTACATGTATGTGAGGCTTTGATGTTTCTCTATTCCAATGCTTATCATGACTATGATTTGTAAAACCACAAATTCTACAGGGATGTAAGTTCCAACATTTTTCTTTTATATGCCTTGTTCTGCAACAATAACTGCATTCCTGCTTTTGCACTTGGTTTTCTACTATGGCTTGTGTTCCTGGTTCGTTGCTTCTACTATTACTTTTAGATGATTCACTTTGTCAATGTCTCTTTTTTCACAAATTTGATAGTTTCATTTCTTGTTTGACCTTCATAACCAAGGCTTTCATTTCTTAGCCTTATACATATGTTTATGGGATTCTGGATACCTTAACCATTCTTTCCTAAACCTTTTCCTTCAAAACCCATTTTAAGGGGGAGTGGATGAACCTATTCCTTTATGTGATTTTCAAAAAAACCTAGTTCATCACCTTCAATAAGATATTCATCTTTAGAAATATCGTCAGGATCATCATTTGGAGCCTTAGAACAAGAGAGAGACATATGTACATCAACATTATTATCATTAACCAAATAACAAGTATCATAAGAAATAACAATTTTCTGAATTAGGTCACTTGTATCACATATTGCATAACACTTCACTTTCACTTGTTTTAACTGTTTTACTTCACTTTCAAGTGCTAACAACACATTTTTCTTTTCCAATAACTCTTCCTACAATGATTCTATCAATTTTTCCTTTTGATCCCGAATTTTAAAAATATCATCTACAAATTGATTTAGTGATTTTAAATTTTCTTCTAATGTGTTGATGCATTATTTAGAAAAACTAACAAATTCATGATAAATTTCATTATCTTATGATTTGAATTCTGTGACTTTTCCCATTATGACATTATTTCGATTTTGTAACCTGTCTATTTCTTGCAAAACATCATCGAGATCTTGTTGTAGTAGTTCAATTTCCTGAATATCATTTTGAATCCTTTTTCATCCCTTTCCTATTTAAAAAATGTTGTCGATTCATGCTCTCTTTCCAAAGAATGAGAACAAGAAACATAGGGTGTTGGGTACAACCAATCATGCTCCCATACATTGTAATAGCATTGTATGCTTGATTTGTCATTTGATCTTCTCCCTCTGCCTCTTTGAGGATGGAAATTTTGATGTTGCTTTTGTTGCTAATGTCTTTGACCTTGGAAATTTTGATTCGGATATTGTTGTCTATTGCCTCCACTCAAGTGAGAGTTACTTTGATTGCTCCCTCTTCCTTGGTGACCTCTGCTTCTTCCTCTGCCTCTCCTTCTGCTGAAGGAGAATTGAGTTTTGAAAGCATTGGAGATTGACTCATCTGTAAGATGCAGTCTGGTCTCATGTGTCACCAGAGAACCAATTAACTCATCTGTTGAAAAACTTGACAGATCCTTGGATTCAAGGATTGTTGTTACAACCATTTCAAATTTCTTGGGTAGACTTCTGAGAATTTTCTCAACAATTCATTGATCAGTGAGGGTTTCACCAATCAATATGATCTGGTTCACGATGCCCGTGACTCTGGTCATGAACTGATCCACATTTTCAGACTCTGTCATCCTTAGAGTCTCGAATTGCATCCACAAGGTCTGCAGTTTAACTGTTTTGACCCTGTCATTTCCTTGGTAGGAATATTAAGGATGTCCCAGGCCTGTTTTGAAGTACCAGCGCCTGTGATTTTCGACAAAATTGAATCATCCACAGAATTTTGAATCCAGAATTTTTCTTTATTTTCTTTGTTCCTCAGTGTTGCGTGAGCAATTCTCTGCGCATTTGTCATGGCAGCGAGGGCGGCTGGATCCGGTTCCACATATCCAAGATCCACTGGTTCCCAACATTCTTGTGCTTGCAAGAACGATCTCATCCGAAGAGACCAGAACTCGTAGTTCTTTCCCAATAGAATCGAACCCTGAGTTGGTCCTAAGTTGCTAGACGACATATTTATTTTTTTTGAAAAAAAAAATTCAGAAAAAAAAATAGAGGGAAAATTTTGTATTTACCTCCGATCGCCAATTTTCCGATTTTACGATGGACGAAGGGAGCTTATCAAGATTGAATTGGCCTTTAGTCTGCTTGCAATGTGACCACACGCCTTACTGTTAAAGCGCTACGGGATTTTCTGGCTCTTTGAATTTCAAATCGCCAAAATGTGTTAAATTGCCTTTGGACAATTCAACGGTCCAGATCTTCCTGTGATCTGAAGGAACAGATCTTATCGGGATATCACGAGTCAGGATTTCACGATTTCTGATGACGAGTTCTTCTGACTCCTCGATTCGTCAATCTTCGATTTACCGATGGCGCAGTCCTTTCGGGACATTTCCCGATTGCTTCGATCTACACCACGCGTCCTCCTATGATGGATGAACCTGATCCCTTCTCGCAAAATCGGGACTTCAAATGCACCGGACCTCTCATCGTTAGTATCCACGATTTGTCAAATCCCATAATGCCGATGGACTTGATTCCTGCCACGTGTCCCAACAGATGGACGACTCAAATCGGCGTCGGGGATTTCACTTTGGAGATTCCCGATCCCACGATTTTGACGAGATGACGGCAGCTGGGCCCCACGATGGAGTTTACCTCCTTTTGGGATTTCAGACTTCGGAGTTCTAAAGTGCTCGTGTTTCTTGTCCTCAGGATTCGTGAAACATCGAATCCCGATGCGTCGATGGCCAAACAAATGGACGGCTGAGATCTAATGGCTATTTCGAGAATCGCGATTTCGCGAGTTTAGAACTCTTGTTGCGACGGTCTTTCAAAACCGTGAATTTCGATATGCCTATTTGACGGCACTTGGATCTGCTGCCACTTGTCCTCTGAGATGGACGGCTCACAAGTCCTCTCGGGATTTCGTGATATCGCGTATCAGAGTTTTTGGAGTGCAATTGTCTTTGTGCGTCCAACTCCCGATTACCGATTTTGCGATGGAATAGGATCTCGCCACGTGTCTCTTGATGGACGGTCCAGATGATGTCAGGATTTCGTAGGTCAAAAATTCCTTGGCACTGCAGAGGATTAAAACTCATGCACTTTCTTGCGGATCCAACGGTTGTCGGGCCTCTGCGCAAGATCTAACAGCTGAAACTCTTTCACCTTTTCTGCGCTCTCCTCGTCCCTTGTGTACTGGTTTCCCGCTTTAGATACGTTCTTAGGACGAATATTACGGCCTCAATGGTTGTTCTTTGCACCTGATATGCGTTCTTTACTCCTGTGGAAGAAATATTCATGAATCATTCAAAGATTTGAAAGAATTTCACGAGTTCTTCGTTCTCTGCTACAATATTTGACAGATTTGAGCGAATTTCAAAAAACTTTAAACGATGCTGCCTTCTGCAACAATCTTTAATGATTTTGAACGTTTTCTTCGAGTTCTTTAAACGATCCTCCGTTCTATAGCTCTTATTCGTCAATCTTTGACGATTCTTGATAAATTGTTCAAGAAACTTTAAAGTTTCTTCTTTCCCGGTCTCTGCTTCCTCGTTCTTTCGAGCATAGTACGCTCTGCAACCTCGTGGAAGTTTCGTGCAAGGATATTTCGAGAGTATGACGGAAGACTCTCCAAACCTTGTGAAAGAGACTGTGTCACGTGCTCTCAAGATACGTGAAGCTCTGCGCTGTGAGGATCGAGTTGCTCTCTAGACTTTGTGAAGAGGCTTACTGCTGATGCTCTGATACCATGATAAATTTTGAAGCAAGAAATACAAAGATAAAAGATAGAACAGAAAACAGTATATTCAAATGTATTGAGAAGAGTACAATAACGAAGTTGTGAAGAGATTACAATGTAATGGGAAATGGTTGAGCTAAATATGCTCAAGCAAGACAAAAATAGAAAGTACAACTGTCCAGTACAACTGGCAGTGTACAGTCAGACTGTTGAGGTTACATTATATTTAACATGATAAATTCTGAAGCAAGCAATGCAGAGAGAAAAGATAGAACAGAAAACAGTATATTCAAATGTATTGAGAAGAGTACAATAACAAAGTTGTGAAGAGATTACAATGTAATGGGAAATGGTTGAGCTAAATATGCTCAAGCAAGACAAAAATAGAAAGTACAACTGTCCAGTACAGCTGCCAGTGTACAGTCAGACTGTTGAGGTTACATTATATTTAACACTCCCTCTTAAACTCAACAGTTACAATCATCAACACTGATTATGCCTAAGTGTTGTCTCTGAAAATCAAAAACTGACTTTCCTAGTGGGTTTGTAAAGATATCAGCAAGCTGATCTCGAGAACCACAAAATTGTAGTGTAATATCCCCATTATTGACTAGCTCGCGTATGAAATGAAAATGAGTGTCAATGTGTTTGCTTTTCTTGTGAAACACATGATTTTTGGATAAAGCAATTGTTGAAGTATTATCACAAAAAATAGGAGTTGGATCCTTTTCTGTGTGTGACATATCTTTCAATATTCTTTTCATCCATATAGCTTGACATGAAGTTGAGGTAGTAGTGACATACTCTGCCTCTGCAGAAGATATTGAAGCAATTGGTTGCTTCTTTGATGCCCATGAAATCAGGTTCGTGCCCAGTTGAAAAACATGTCCAGATGTGCTTTTCCTGTCATCTAGGCTGCCTGCAAAATCATTGTCTGTGTAACTAGAGAGTTGATTACTATCAAATTTAGTGTACCATAAACCAAAATTGAGAGTTCCTACAACATATCTCAGAATTCGTTTTTCCATTTTCCAGTGCGAATCTTTGGGTGATTCCATGAATCTGGAAACAAGGCTGGATGCATACATAATGTCAGGCCTAGTTGTTGTAAGATACAACAAACTGCCTACTAAACTTTTGTATAAAGTAGAGTCCACTATAGGACCTTCATCATTCGTGCTCAACTTTGTGCCTAATGGTATGGGGGTTTCTACTGGATTGCATTCTTCCATGCAAAATATTTTGATGATGTTTGCTGCATACTTTTGCTGACAGACAAAAATGCCTTTGGCTGATTGATGAACCTCAATCCCTAAAAAATATTTCATTATGCCAAGATCTGTCATCTCAAACTCAGATTGCATGGCATGTTTGAAATCTGTTAACTCAAAATTTCTTGTGTAGATCATGTCATCAACATATAAACATACAATTAGAATTTTACCGTGTTGATCTGTTTTGGTGTAGAGAGTTGGCTCATTTTGGCTTTTGCTGAAACCACTTTTGATCAGATACGTGTCAATTCTGTTGTACCAAGATCTTGAATCTTGCTTTAAGCCATACAAGGCTTTCTTCAACCGATGTACTTTGGCTGGGTGCTCTTGGACTTCAAATCCAGGTGGTTGATCGACATAAACTTCTTCTTCTAAGAAACCATTCAAGAATACTGACTTGACATCCATCTGGTATACTTTCCATTTTTGTTGTGTTGTTATGGCAAATAGAGTCCTTACAGTTTCTAACCTTGCTAGTGGAGCAAAAGTTTCACCATAATCAGTACCTGGTTGTTGTGAGAATCCTTTGGCAACAAGTCTTGCCTTGTGTTTTTCAATCTGCCCTTTTTCATTGAGTTTAGTTTTGTAAACCCACTTGACACCAATACTCTTCTTGTGTCTTGGAAAATCAACAAGATCCCATGTCTTGTTCTTCTCAATGGAGTCAATTTCTTGGTTCATGGCTTGAACCCAATGTGGCTCCATAGATGCTTCCTTAAAGGATGTAGGTTGACATGACATTAAAGCAAAAAGATTGTGTTTCTCAAAGTCATCCAACTACTGATGGATTTCTCTTAAACTTCGAGTTCTCTGATTCTGTGGTTCAGAGAATGATTCTCTGCTGGAAGTTGAGTTATCCTGAGAATTTTCAGGTTGTCTTTGTACTGGAAATCTAGGAAGAAAATTTTGAGGTACTTGTTGTTCTGAATTTACTGTGTTTTCAGAACTTGGCAGCAATGGATTTTGACTGTCTGCTTGCTGATTTTCAGAATCATGCCAGAATTGATTTTCCAGAAATTGTACATCTCTGCTGAGAATTAATTTCTTAGTGATTGGATTGTAAAGCCTATAATCTTTGGATGTTTCACTATAGCCAGTGAAAATACACTTTTCACTTCTGTCATCAAGTTTCTTCCTTAATTCGGAAGGTATGTGAGCATATGCTATGCATCCAAATGTCCTTAGATGCACTACATTGAGATTTGTTTCACTCCATGCTTCTTGGGGAACTTTCATCTTTAGACTTGTGGTTGGTGATCTATTTAGGAGATAAACTGAGCATGCTACTGCTTCAGCCCAAAACCTATTTAACAAACTTTTCTCTTTGAGAAGTGTTCTTGCCATATTCATTATTGTCTGATTTTTCCTTTCAACCACTCCATTCCACTGTGGAGTATACCTGGCTGTTGTTTGCATGATAATGCCTTGAGATTTGAAGAAATTTCTAAATTATCTGGAGTTGTATTCTCCTCCTCCATCTGACCTGAGTGCTTTGATATATTTTCCACTCTGTTTTTCAGCTTCTGCCTTGAATTCTTTGAATTTTGCAAATGTTTCAAACTTGTGTCTAAGAAAATAGATCCATTTTTTCCTGCTAAAATCATCAATAAACGTTAGAAAGTAAAAACTACCACCTATTGATTCTGTTTGCATTGGTCCACATAGGTCAGTGTGAACAAGTTAAATATGTTGTTTGGCTTGATTGGAAGACTGTGGAAAACTAGTTCTCTTGTGTTTTCCAAGTATGCAAGACTCACATGGGGGAATTTTCTCTTTAAAGATAGGTAGACCTTTGACCATGGAGTTTCTCTGAAGAAGAATTAGACTCTGAAATGGTAGATGTCCAAATATTTTATGCCAAACCATAGTTTCATTCAAGTTTGATGCACTCTGTGCATATGGTTGACTCAGATTTGCAATTCTGAGGGTAAGGGGAAACATCCTATTGGCAGTCATATGGATTTCAGAAATTAATTTTCTGCTTGGGATTTTGTCATATATCTTACAAGATGTTCCCTCAAAAAGTACCTTATAGCCATCTTCAATAAGCTGTCCTACACTTAAAAAATTATGTTTCAGATCTGGTACATGATAGACATTGTTTATGTCTTTCTTTACATTTTGTTTAGTAAGAATAGGAACAGTTCCTTTTCCTTGAACTTTGACTAAATAATCATTTCCAAGTGTAATATCAGATGTGATTGAAGAATCAATGCATGAAAGTAATTCTTTGTTACATGTCATGTGATTGCTGCATCCACTGTCCAGCAACCAAAGATCTTTAGGTTGATGTTCAGTCTTGTGGCACGAAAGAAGCATACCTCTTGAGTTTTCTCCCATGTGATTTGACACATGTGCTCTACCTGAGAGCTGATTTGCTTGCTTCCTCCTGCATTCAGATTCATAGTGCCCATACTTTTTGCAGTAATAGAATTGTATGCTTGATTTGTCATTTGATCTTCTCCCTCTGCCTCTTTGAGGCTGGAAATTCTGATGTTGATTTTGTTGCTGATGTCTTTGACCTTGGAAATTTTGATTCAGATATTGTTGTCTATTGCCTCCACTGAAGTGAGATTTACTTTGATTGCTCCCTCTTCCTTGGTGACCTCTGTTTCTTCCTCTGCCTCTCCCTCTGCTGAAGGAGAATTGAGTTTTGAAAGCATTGGAAATTGACTCATCTGTAAGATGCGGTCTGGTCTCATGTGTCACCAGAGAACCAATTAACTCATTTGTTGAAAAACTTGATAGATCCTTGGATTCAAGGATTGTTGTTACAACCATTTCAAATTTCTTGGGTAGACTTCTAAGAATTTTCTCAACAATTCGTTGATCAATGAGGGTTTCACCAATCAATCTGATCTGGTTCACGATTCCCATGACTCTGGTCATGAACTGATCCACATTTTCAGACTCTGTCATCCTTAGAGTCTCGAATTGCGTCCACAAGGTCTGCAGTTTAACTGTTTTGACCCTGTCATTTCCTTGGTAGGAAGATTTAAGGATGTCCCAGGCCTGTTTTGAAGTACCAGTGCCTGTGATTTTCGAGAAAATCGAATCATCCACAGAATTTTGAATCCAGAATTTTGCTTTATTTTCTTTGTTCCTCAGTGTTGCCTGAGCAATTCTCTGCGCATTTGTCATGGCAGCGAGGGCGGATGGATCCGGTTCCACATATCTAAGATCCACTGGTTCCCAGCATTCTTGTGCTTGTCAGAATGATCTCGTCCAAAGAGACCAGAACTCATAGTTCTTTCCCAATAGAATTGAACCCTGAGTTGGTCCTAAGTTGCTAGATGACATATTTTTTTTTTTTGAAAAAAAAAATTTCAGAAAAAAAATAGAGGGAAAATTTTGTATTTACCTCNGTTGGTCCTAAGTTGCTAGATGACATATTTTTTTTTTTGAAAAAAAAAATTTCAGAAAAAAAATAGAGGGAAAATTTTGTATTTACCTCCGATCGCCAATTTTCTGATTTGTCGATGGCCGAAGGGAGATTATCGGGCTTGAATTGGCCTTTATTCTATTTGCAATGTGACCACACGCCTTACTGTTAAAGCGCTACGGGCTTTTCCGGCTCTTTGACTTTCAAATCGCCAAAATGCGTTAAATTGCCTTTGGACAATTCAACGGTCCAGATCTTCCTTTGATCTGACGGTCCAGATCTTATCGAGATATCACGAGTCAGGATTTCATGAGTTTTGATGACGAGTTCTTCTGACTCCTTGATTCGTCGATCTCTGATTTACCGATGGCGTAGTCCTTTCGGGACATTTCCCGATTGCTTCGATCTGCGCCACGCGTCCTCCTATGATGGACGAACCTGATTCCTTCTCACGAAATCGGGAATTCAAATGCACCGGACCTCTCGTCGTTAGTATCCGCGATTTTCTGAATCCCGTAATGCTGATGGACTTGATTCCTGCCACGTGTCCCAATAGATGGACGGATCAAATCGGCGTCGGGGATTTCACTGTGGAGATTCCCAATCCCACGATTTTGACGAGATGATGGCAGCTGGGCCCCACGATGGATTTTACCTCCTGTTGGGATTTCGGACTTCGGAGTTCTAAAGTGCTCGTGTTTCTTGTCCTCAGGATTCGCGAAACGTCGAATCCCAATGTGTCGATGGCCCTTTCCTTTTCGGGACTTTTCCCGAGTCCTCGGATTTACAGCACACGTCTTTGAAAGATGGACGATCTTGATTCAACCTCGGGATATCGTGACTTGCGATGCTCCATTGACACAATCTATCAACTTGAAACCCCGAATGCCGAAATGCCAATGGTTTCCTCGATGTCCGCCATGTGTCCAAAAAAATGGACGGCTGAGATCTGATCACTATTTCGAGAATCACGATTTTGCGAGTTTAGAACTCTTGTTGTGATGGTCTTTCAAAACTGCGAACTCCGATATGCTGATTTGACGGCACTTGGATCTGCTGCCACCTGTCCTCTGAGATGGACGACTCACAAGTCCTCTCAGGATTTCGCGATATCGCGTATGAGAGTTTTTGGAGTGCAATTGTCTTTGTGCATCCAACTCCCGATTACCGATTTTGTGATGGAATAGGATCTCGCCATGTGTCTCTTGATGGACGTTCCAGATGATGTCAGGATTTCATAGGTAAAAAATTCCTTGGCGCTGCAGAGGATTAAACCTCGTGCAATTTCTTGCAGATCCAATGGCTGTCAGGCCTCTGCGCAAGATCTAACGGCTGAAACTCTTTCACCTTTTCCACACTCTCCTTGTCCCTTTTGAACTGGTTTCCCGCTTCAGATACGTTCTCAAGACGAATCTTATGGCCTCAATGGCTGTTCTTTGCACCTGAGATGCATTCTTTACTCCTATGGAAGAAATATTCGTGAATCTTTCAAAGATTTGAAAGAATTTCACGAGTTCTTTGTTCTCTGCTACAATCTTTGACAGATTTGAGCGAATTTCAAAAAAATTTAAACGATGTTGCCTTTTGCAGCAATATTTAACGATTTTGAATGTTTTCTTCGAGTTCTTTAAACGATCTTCCGTTCTGCAGCTCTTCTTCGTCAATCTTTGACGATTCTTGAGAAATTGTTCAAGAAACTTTAAAGTTTCTTCTTTCTCAGTCTCTTCTTCCTTGTTCTTTCGAGTGTAGTACACTCTGCAACCTCGTGGAAGGTTCGTGCGAGGATATTTCGAGAGTATGACGGACGGCTCTCCAAACCTTGTGAAAGAGATTGTGTCGCGTGCTCTCAAGATCCGTGAAGCTCTGTGCTGTGAGGATCGAGTTGCTCTCAATACTGTGTGAAGAGGCTTATTGTTGATGCTCTGATACCATGATAAATTCTGAAGCAAGAAATGCAGAGAGAAAATATAGAACAGAAAACAGTATATTCAAATGTATTGAGAAGAGTACAATAATAAAGTTGTGAAGAGATTACAATGTAATGGGAAATGGTTGAGCTAAATATGCTCAAGCAAGACAAAAATAGAAAGTACAACTGTCCAGTACATCTGGCAGTGTACAGTCAGACTGTTGAGGTTACATTATATTTAACATGATTAAACTCGCCATAATGTATGTAGAAAAGAATAACGCCTTCACCATAATTCCTATCCATTCAACTTGCATAGTAGCTGAATATTCACCACGACCAACATGATATTTTTTGATATGTTTTGGTGGCCAATGTTGAATCACTATTGTAGATGTGTTGCAAAAATATGGGAAATAGAAACATATAATGAGTGTGTAGCAAGCTTCAAGTTTCCAACATCAGACTCTCATAATCGGTATGGTAGAGCGATCGATCATATCGTCAACATGAATATATGGTTACAAGAGATCAGTTTTCTTTGAGATCTCATTATTTTTATTTTTATTGGAAGGTCATCTGCTTCCTTTTATGTGCATATTAACTGAATAAACTATAATGACCTCTCTCTTTTACGTTGTTGGGTCAAACATTTTCTCCAATTTCTTCTCTATATTATTTGTTGAGCACTCTTATTTTTCCCAGCTATCACTGGCTCAATCCATGGCCAATCAGAGACACGTTGATACAAAAATATGGAAATCATAAATGAAATAGAAACACAATGGCATGAACCAATGACACAAATCAATTACTTCTGATTTCTCAACAACAATTTCTTCAGCGATTTCTTACATGGTTTCTCTCAAAATACTAGTAGCACCATGTCGATGTTCACAAGTCCTCACACGTTCATGGATTTCCCAGCCTCCTTAGCACACAACTATCTTGTTACTATCGGTGATTTACTTGATCTACTTTATGTCAGTTCCCACTCCCACTCCTGCTCCACACAACTATAGAAATACAACTCCGAGGTTGAGGCTCCAACTCTATGGTTGAGGCTCCTTCACTCTGCTACGAGTTCACGTAGGTCATAATTCAACTCTTACGACATCAACAAATGATCTTGCAGTAGACAACAATCTCGTAGTGGAAAAAGAAAGCCAATGGAAGAAAATCCAATTGCCTCCACACAAATCATACAAATTTCTAGTCACCCTCTTTGACTCACACCCTCTTTAGATCATACTCATTCTGATACCAAATGTTGGCTTAAAGAGATGAAATAAAGAAAACATTCACACACACATATATTTTCACATAGGAACAAAAAATATCCATCAAAGATCACATTGTATTAATGTACAATAATCTTACATCACTCTCTTACAACAATACAATACATGTGACATCATTATATAGCATTTAGGTGCTCATAACAAGATTTCCAGTATAGTTAATTGGTACAACCATCTCCATAATATCTCCATGAATATCTCCATAAATTTCTTAGTTGATTCTATGTGATCTCCATCACTAACTTCTCTCATTGTCCTCATCTTTGATCATACATAGACTTCTAGAATAAGTCTACTTTCATTAATAATCATTTCATCATATCATAAGAATGAATTATTTCTTCATAACCAATGTTTTCATTTCTTGGACTTATACATATGTGTATGCTATTATAGATGCCTTAACCATTCTTTCCTAAACCTTTTCCTTCAAAATCCATTTTATTCATAAGTTTTTAACATATTCCCTGTGTGTGATTTTCAAAACAACCTAGTTCATCACCTTCAGTGAGAGATTTGTCTTTATAAATACCATTAGGATTATCATTTGGAGCCTTAGAACAAAAGGGAGACATATATACATCAACATTATTATCAGAAACCAAATAACAAGTATCACAAGAACTATCAATTTTTTGAATCAGGTCACTTGTATCATAGATTGCATAACACTTTACTTTCTCTTGTTTTAACTGTTTTACTTCACTTTCAAGTGATAAAAATACATTTTATTTGCCAATAACTCTTGTTGCAATGATTCTATCAATTTATCCTTTTGATCTTGAATTTTGAAAATAGCATGTACAAATTGATCTAGTGATTTTAACTTTTCTTCTATTGTGTTGATGTGTTATGTATAAAAAACTAAAAAATTCATGATAAAGTTCATTAACTCATGATTTGAATTATGAAAATTTGTCCATATTTCCTTATGTAACCTATCTATTTCTTGCAAAGCATCGTCAATATCTTGTTGTAGTAGTTAAATTTCCTGATTAGCGTTTTGAATCCTTTTTCCTCCTCTTTCCATTTCAAAAATGCTAATGATTCGTGCTCTCTTTACAAATAATTAGCACAATAAACGCATGGTTTTTGGTACAACTAATCATGCACCCATATTTCAAATAAAACAATAATAAATTTTCCAAGTAACACTCATCATGCACCTTTTGAATAATACATCACAAAACTCACACCTGTTTTTGGCGCTACCCCTCATCATTTTCTAGATAGTGTTGTATGTTTTGCATGTCATTGCATAGGGCCTAAGAAAAACATCTTAAGTTATGTCTGCTATAGAAACCCAGTGCAGGTACCCTTTCCGGTCCGCTTTTGACTAATACATCACAAAAATTATGCTTGTTTTTGGGTGCTACTCCTCATCAGTGGCCAGATAGTGTTGTATGTTTTGTGTGTCACTGCAGAGGGCCTAAGAAAAACATCTTAAGTTGATATTGTTGTAGCCACCCAGTGCAGGTACCCTTTTGGGTCCCCTTTTGAATAATACATAGCAAAACTCACACCTATTTTTGGGTGCTACCCCTCATTAGTGGCCTATATTGTTGTACGTTTTGTGTGTCACTACAGAGGGCTTAAGAAAAACATCTTAAGTTATGAATGTTGTAGGCACCTAGTGTAGGTACCCTTTTGAATAATTCATCACAGAACTCATGCTTGTTTTTGGGTGCCACTCCTCATCAGTAGTTGGATAGTGTTGTATGTTATGTGTGTCAGGTAACTTAAGATGATTCATGCTAGCTTTCCAAAGAATGAGAATAATAAAAATAGGGTTTTGGGTACAACTGATCATGCACCCATATTTCAAATACAACAATAATAAAGGTGTCAGGTAACACTCATCATGCATCTTTCTTCAATTTTCTTACAACCAATTACACATCAATTATTTTGAGATTTTAATTGACTCAAATTTCCTTCAAAGTTAACTTGGATGAGGACTTCAACATTGAGTTTGATTTGTCTCTTTACATAAATAACTCAACTTACACAAGGATTTCAAACTTTGACCATTTTCACATGAACTTTGTATGACACTTTGCCACTGAATGTTTCCTAAACTTTATTCCTTTTACAAATTTCCCCTTACATTTATCCACATGACCATATTCTTTAGAACTTGACATCCATAAACAATTAAAATTTCATCTTTCCTTATTTTACCACAAATAGAACTGTATTTTAGAAGAAAGTAGGACCACCCATTATTTTAAAAAAATATACCCATGCCAACATAAATTTTGACTATATGATATAGTTAATTTTCTATATAAATAACTTTAAACTTCCATCACCTTAAATGCAACACTTTCCTCTTTGCACAGACTTACAATTTGACTGTCGATCTTTGATGTTATTTTTTTGGTACGTGTTGTAATTCACACCAGGTTCAACCTCAAAGAGCGCTCAACTACACCCTCCAAAATGAAATGATTGTGTAGGTGGAGCAGATCGTAGATGGAAGAGAGAATTTTTTATAGAGAAAATCTCGATGGCAACTTCCACACTAATTCAGAAATTGAGTGACATGTCTAGTAGTTTTCCACCCTCCACAGGTTTATCTAACAACAATTTTCACAACCATTCAAGGCTAGAAACTACCATTTTTTCTAAAGGAATATGGTCTGAGTAAGCTCACCAAAATGTATGTATCCAAGACTAATTCCTTCACCAAAAATCCGATCCATTCAACTTGCATAGTCGCTAACTATTCACCACGACCAATACAATATTTTTTGGTGGCCCACATTGAATAAATTTTGTAGACGCATTGCAAAAATATGGGAAATAGAAACAAATAATGAATATGTAGTAGGACTCAAGTTTCCAACATTAGACTCTCACAATAGATATGGTAGAGAAATCGATCACATCATCAACATGAATAGATGGTTACAAGAGATAAGTTTGCTTTGCGATCTCATTCCTGTTTTTTTTGAGTGGAGGATCATCTGCTTCCTTTTGTGCATATTAACTAAATAAACCAGATCAATTTCTCTATTTGACATTGTTAGGTCAAACATTTTCTCCAATTTCTTCTCTATCTTCTTCGTTGGGAACTCTTCTTATTTTCTTAGATATCACTAGATCAACCAATGTCCAATCAGAGACACATTGATACAAAAGTATCACAATTGAAAATGCAATAGAAATAAAATGGCATGAACTAATGACTTGAATTTGTTACGTGTGATTTCTCAACAAAAATTTATGAACAGTAATTTCTTACATGGTTTCTCTCAAACTACTCGTAGCACCACGTCGGACTTCACAAGTCCTCACACTTCTGTGAATCACCCAACCTCCTTATCACACAACGATATTCTTACTATCAACAATTTACTTGATTTGCTTTCTGTCAACACCTACTCCCACTCCTGCTCCACACACCTACAAAAAAAACGACTCTCAAATCAAGGCTCCTTCTCTCTTCCACAAGATCACGCAGGTCGTAATTCAACTCTCACGGCATCAACAAATGATGTTACAGTAGACAACAATATCATAGTGGACAAAGAAGCATAAACAAATGATGTTATAGTAGAAAAAAAAATCTCACAGTGGACAAAGAAATCCAATGGCAGACAATCCAATTGCCTCCACACAGATCACACGAATTGCTAGTCACCCTCTTTGACTCATTGTAATTCCCTTACTTAGGGATTCATACTTAAGATATGAATTTGTAATCTAATTGATGAACTTCTTGCAAGAATCTAAAATTATTTATTATAACAGTTTAAGTAAGTTCTAGCGATTTAATCACCTAAATCATCATTTATTCATTCAAAATATAGATTTCAACATATATATATATATTCAATTCAAGTAAAAGAGAAAGTTAGAAATTACCTTTTGAAGAAGAAGTTTGTCCTATTGTTGTCTTCTTTGTCCTATTGAAACTACCTGAAACATAATATACTCCTCTTCAATTCAAGTAAAAGAGAAAGTTAGAAATTACCTTTTGAAGAAGAAGTTTGTCCTATTGTTGTCTTCTTTGTCCTATTGAAACTACCTGAAACATAATATACTCCTCCCATCTATCTAAGAGTAGATCCTCTCCGTCTCCCTAGCTCCAGGAAATCATATTTCCTGTCTCCCGAGTTCAAAATCCCAACAACACCAACCAACTTGTATGCCCACCATAATTTTCCCACAATTTTCTTTTTTCCATATTCTTCCTTCCTCCCTCTCGAATCCCCCTCCAAATGTATGACTCACGCTTCCTTATCCCTCCATCCATCTACTCCCTCCATCATAAATTTTCTATCTCCCCTTACCCTTTCTCATAAATTCCCTACCTACTCTTAATACACTAAAATATTCAATTCCTTTATTGTTGCATTACTTAATTCTAAAAAAAATAATAAATAATAAAATATAATTAGTTCAATATTTAATTGACTTAGATAAAGTAATGATTTAATTAATTAATTAACTTTTAGTACATTAATGAATTAATTTACTTTACTTAATTATAATCATTAATTAATATAATTGGGGTGTCACATACACCCACCCTTCAAGAAACTTCATCCTGAAGTTATAGTAGCTTACAATACAATAATAATAATAGCATTATTCATACATCTAGATCAAATAAGCCACATCATTAATTTAAAACACTCATAAATATTAGTGTACATTCGCAAGTCATGTTTGCATAGCTAGCACATACATAACTAGTGCTTGTAATAATGGTAATAATTAACACATCTAATGCAATTCGTGTATGCTCTTAATCCAATCAACAATGTGATTAACTTCATAAAGAATAAATCAACCTTTTACAATATTTTCATAATCCTTCAGTTATAATAATTTAACACAAGCAACGTTTACCTAGATAATTGTAATTTAGTTAAGCCTCCTCCTTTTCATCGTATATTTAGTTTCAGACAGTCTCACTACCTGAAAACCCTTCACTTTCCCACATATTATAGCAATGCATTTGAACCAACATAATTTAACATACAAAGATTCATACCATACTATTTCTCGTTCGATGTCCACAACATCAACCATTTATTATCATCATCCTTTGGCTATTTCATAGCCCATTAATATGCAAGTTAGTTATAAAACATACTCATGCATATCCATACACTATTAAAATGTAATTGCATTCAACCATATCATTAAATCGGTATCCACGTACAAATATGTTTCAAATTCAAGTTTTCAAGATAGAAATAGGTCACATCATATCCATCATAAATCACATAACAATAAACATTCATAGTATTTACATTCACATAGATCTATATGTACAAAATTTAAAGTCTCAAGTAATCAATGTTCCACAGATCATAAGCAAATAAATATATGACTAGGACATAAGTAATTCTAGTTGTCTAAGTCAAAATGGCTCATTACATACACCCATACTTCGGGAAACATAGTTTTGAGGTGGTCAAAAAAGTGAGGGATGATCTCATCGCAAGGTATCTATATCCTCCCAAGTAGCATATCCTGGGATATACTTGTCCCACTGGACCTTAACTTGGTCTAACAAATTATTCTTGACTTGTTGAACCCTATGGTACAATATGTGTAACAGTTAAACCATGATGGTTCCTGTGTCTGAGACCTGCAATTCCTTCCAATTTAGTTTGTGAGATTTGTTAACAACATGATGTCATAGAACAGATCCATGAAAAACATCATGAGTTTTATGCAAGTGGGATGGTAGTATGAGGAGATAGGAAATGGGTCCAATTCTCTCTTGAATTTTGAATGGTCCTATAAATCAAGGCGACAACTTTTTCCCCTTCCCAAACTGAATTATACTCTTATTAGGCTTGATATGAAATAAAACCTAATCTCCCACTTTATAACTTCAGTTAATTCTATGTGCATCAACATTACTTTTTTGTCTCTCCTGCACCTCCCTTAATCATTGTCTAATCTGAACCACCCGATCCTCCATATCTTGAATCAATTCTAGACCTACTGTCACTTGGTCTTGTAACATTTCCCAACTCAATGGTGTCCTGCATGGCCTTCCATACATAGCTTGACAAGGTGGCATTCCAATTGAGTTGTGAAAACTGTTATTGTAGGCGAACTCTACCAAAGGTAAGTACTTATCCCAATGGGTTTGGTTATCCATAACATACATCCTGAGCATGTATTCCATAAACTGATTTACTCTTTCAGTTTTCCCATATGTTTCAAGATGATAGGTTGTGCTTAAGTTCAACTGAGTCTCTAATGTTGACTTTAAACTTGTCCAAAACCTAGAGAAAAACTGAGAGTCCCTATTTGAAATGATCTTCTTGGGTAAACCATGAAAATGTATAACTTCACTTATAAAAACACATGAGATATTAGTGACATCATAAGTTTCTATGAATGGAATAAAATGAACACTCTTCGTCAACTTATCAACTATAAAAATAATGACATTGTGTTTATGCGATGTGAGTGGAAATCCCACAAAAAAATCCATAGAAATGACTTCCCACTTGGACATAGGAACATCATGCGGTTGTAGGGGACCTTTCGAGTGATGATGATCAACCTTTTATTGCTGAAACTCAAGAAACCTAGTGACCAAATGGACTACATCATGCTTCATTCTTGCCCATAATAAAATATTTTTCATGTTTTCATACATTTTCTTCACACCCGGCTGCACATAATAAAGTAATTTATGGGATTCCTTGAGTATGATGATTTGAATATCCCTACCCTCGGGGATGTACAACCTTCTCTGGTATCTCGATAATCCATCTCCTTCAAGGATATATCATTCTATCTTTGACTCTAATTGTCTCCCACTCTAGAGGGATGAAGTAATCTTTAAATACCAACTATCTCCAAGAAGTTGCCCCAACACTCACACCCTCAAATTAACCTTTAAGAGCACTAAGGAGAAGATACATAGTCTTCTAATTAGGGCATCCATGAGCACATTCTCATTTCCCTTTTTTGGAATCTTTAACAGTACTGAGAGGGGGGAGGGTGAATCGGTACTAGGCTCTTTTAACCATTTTAAACTTCAAGCACATTATGTCCATATAAAGTATTATTAATTCCATTAATCACATACATTAATAAATATATTCACAGTACACATATTGTAGTGGAAACCTAGGCTGTGAGAAACAAATTTGGAAATATAAATATCGATTCATTTATAAACAATTGTTTATGAGGACACCAATACTTTGTAGTCACCAAACCACAAATAGATGAGGAAATCAATCCTGTTATGATAACCAACTCATATCTCGGGCACCAACCTGCAAGTAGATGAGGACACCAATCCTACTATGAGCACCAACTCATATCTTGGGGACCAACTTGCAAGTAGATGAGGAAAACAATCCTCCTATGAGCACAAATTCATATCTCAAGCGCCAACCTACAAGTATACAAGGACACCAATCCTTGTATGAGCACCAACTCATATCTCAAGAACCAACCTGCGTATATATGAGGACACCAATCC
This sequence comes from Picea glauca, assembly GCA_000966675.3. Classification (NCBI taxonomy): domain Eukaryota; kingdom Viridiplantae; phylum Streptophyta; class Pinopsida; order Pinales; family Pinaceae; genus Picea; species Picea glauca. The sequence goes on from JZKD02S2123609.1 coordinate 1,039,668, forward strand.
TCTTGCTAAGCACCAACTCAACATGTAGGAACCGAACTACAAAATTATTTTTCATAGAACTAACGTATAGGAGACTCCAATATCCTTCCTTGCTCCTCCTTGCTACCCTGGAATAACTCTATCTTGATCTTGTCAATTAATCATACCAGACAACATCTCTACACTTCTTGTAGTTGTGATACCATCATAAATGCTTCTTAGAAAATCCCTACTTTGATTTAGCGCTCTCATTTGCACAATTTCAAAAATTCCTTGCTCAACCAATCCACCCCGAGACGTTCATGTATTATTTTCTTCCATGATCATGTATCCTTGAAATTGTGTGCAAGAGAGTCGCAGAGACCAATCACACTTTTACTCCAAATCAATCACCACCAGTCCTCTAGCTCGATTAGGGAATATTTTTTTATACATTTCATCCTCCTACAAATTTTTCCACATAACAAAATCCACTTCGTGAGGTCGACTCCAAGTCTCCATAAAAATTGGGCTCGAAATAGCCCCAAATTCCTTCCTTGCTCTATAAATGGGATTTCTTATAGTTCACAACATGAATAACATCACTCAAAATATGTTGGATTAGGATCTAGGATTGATCTCGTCCATTGATATTTTCACTGCCTCATGCAATACATCTTCACTTCTCAACAATCGTCGAATTAGGATCTAGGACTGATCTTGTCCGTTTACCTTTTTATGTCCACATAATACAACTCCAACATATAGTGACCATAGGATCATTCTTGGATAGATCACAATCGTTAGATCTGGTCTCAGTTCACCAATTGATCTCCATCGTTGATCTTGTTTCCGCGTTCCCCAGATATCAGGACTTATTGAGTCACTGCAACATCAGGATCAAGAACCTTTTACATTTCATCCATACTTCTATTTGGGATGGAATCCGCGATCTGGCATGATGTATTTGTTGGGTTCCAGTGTTTGAGAATTTTCTTCAAGAGACGTGTCTCAATCCCCACATGACAAGTGGACTATCATACCACTATGTGGGATTGATGTGACATGGTATCATGGCTACAGACTTGGAATTTGTTGTGGACCTATCATGGATTCCACACATACTTGATGATGTGGAGTGTCACAAGGGTTGTTTACTTGGTCTCCATGTGGACTTGACTAGATGGACTTGCCACATGTCACCTGCTAATCAATAGTCATGTCTCACCTTACTTATGGATTTTGATACATGTCACTTGTCGAATGTATTCTAACACATGTCAACTTATGAATGTTCCACATGTCACTTTTTGTGTGGAAATTCCTATGTCATGTTGATGTTTCTTGACATCAAGATGTCGATACTTTTACACCATCCAACACCTTAAAATCTATGATGGATGAGGTCCTCTATAATGAGAACCATCTATGTTCTACATAAATGGATGGATATGCTTCTCCATGATATGGTCGATCAATGGATCATTGTTGATTCTTCCAGTGATCAACAATCGATCTTCCTCTTGCTAGTATACGACTTCTCCTCATCTTCACCTCTACCTTCCATGTGTATCCTCCTAAGTGGCTGCACATTTTTGCTGACGTATCTTGAATCTTGGGTTATTGGGATCTCGAGATATCGGGGATATAATGAGATTCGTTGATCTATTGTCTTCTATATCATCAATCTGCGTTCAAATTTTTTCCATAAAACCCATATGCTATGGGACCTTAACTTGCACTTGTGGTTTCTTATGTGGGATTTTACGTAATCCTGACATTTCTCGACGTTGGGTCTCTCAAGAATTAATCAATCTCCAATGCATATAACTCATCAACGACCGATATCTACGATGATGTGGCACATTACCTGTGCATCCTCCACATAGCTCTTTCATGGATGCCATCATGGATTTTGATGTGGAAACCAATACATTCCCTGACACATTGTTTCCATGTGGGCTTGATCTTCATATCCCAATTAATGTGGCACTATCTTGGCATGGCATATGGTGTTGATGTGTCATAAAGCTATCTCACTAATATAACGTTGGGACCCATGTTCTAAAAGTTAACGCCTTTCACACAGTTCTATGGCTTTTCTGTTTTCATTCAAACTAAGAGGTTTCATAATCCCATCTAAGTCAATTTCCCTTATGCATGTGAGATATTGTATTTTCCCAATTGGGCCCTCGAGTCCTCCCTTGATAGGCCTATTACTGTTGTGCTTCCTCTGTAGTATCTATCCTTTGTAATGTGGTCATTGGGAACCCTAGCTCAAACCTCATTGAATTTGAATTAGCACACAGAGACTAAGTGATTTCCAGGGAGCTTCTCAACTTGATTTGTCTATTTTGATTTGTAGCATGAATGATTCCTATGTCTTCTTTCCTTGAATTACAATAATCACGTTGTTTTTTTTATCATCGATCTGTTATGGGAATCGAAATCCTCTGTTTGTCACAAGGTTGAACAATATTGTGCATGCATGTAAAATTTAATCACATCCATGTATTCTCATCATCATTGGTATGCTCTCAAAAGGCATAAAGTATTCTATGAATGAGAAATTCCTCCAAATGAGCATCAATGTCTAAAGCTCCCAAGTTGGCAATTGCTTTTTCAATTGTCTCCATTACCATTTGGTGATATGGTTCAATTTCATCTTTAAGGTCTTAAACAGTTCTTTTCGCAATGTCAACAACTTCCACCTTGTTAGCTATTTCAACATTTCTATCTTCTTGTAGTTCCTATGATCTAGAGCCATCCTTTGAAGTATCTTAGGAGGTGTTTATGTTCTAATGTAATCTATTTCACCAAGTAATTATTAATTACTTGAATCACCAAGTGACCTTATGAGTGTCTTGTGAGATTATTTGAAATACATTCCTTCCCTTCCACTTGACATCAATGTCAATCTGATCAAACAAATATACACCTTAAAATCAATGACAATATACTCAACAATATCCCCCTTTGTCATTGTTGGAAACTCTATTGTTGAGTTGTTCCCCTTGTCGGTGTGTTGTTGAGACATTTTCTTTCTTGCTTGCTTTTTTCTCCTCAGGAGAGTATGCTGCTCTTTTTTTCCTTCTTTCACTCCCCCTTAAATGTATACTCCTCTTTTTTTTCTTATTTCTCTCCCCCTTAGACATCAAGGACAAAGGGTGCATTCACTGAGGGATTTTTTGAACCTTTATTTTCCCTTTCTTCACCGTAGCCAACAATTTTCTTGTTAGTCTGTTGCTCCCCTGATTCTATTCTTTTCTTATTTTGTAGCATCCCCTGATTTCATGTCCCTTCATGAATCTTTCAATCTATCTTTGTTTCCAATTTTCCACTTTATGACATCTCTATGGGTTTGGATTTTTCAAAACTATTATATGTCTTCATGTCTTTTTAAAAGGTTCTTCTAGCTTTTGATTTTCATCAAGATGATATTATTCACCACTTATGTCCCAATATCATAGAGTTTCCTCATCTTCATATTCCCCTTGTATATTGATCTTAATGTTTAATTTTTCTCCCATATGTATTATTACACACGCTTATCTAAACCTCCAAAGTGAAGCTTGTTGTCACAAGAGTCTTATTTCAAAAAAAATCTTGTGTACTATAGAGATGATGTACATAATTTTTTTCATCTTGTAGTAAGTATCCTCTGAAATTTATTAGCTACAAAATCCATCAAAACTTTGTATGTCAGAACATTGAGTTGTTGTTTATTCCTTCACATTTCAACAATACCTTGTCAATTGCAACGTGTGGTTTCTTCATTGGTAAAAAATTGTCTTCTTTTTCATGATGGCATCATACTTTAGAATGAAAACAAAATTAGATTCCTTTTCAGCAGTTTATTTCTATCATCCTTGTAGAGATTCAGTCCAAGGTTTGGTATAGGGAAATTTTATAGCCTGCTTTCAATAATGACACTATTGAACTTGTAAAGGATTTTGTTCCACTCTCTTCCTCCTTGTGATGAAAACCCCCACCCCCTCTTAGGGTCCGTGCGACATCCCAGTCTAGGATCGTTCAAATTTGGAGCTGGATCAACTATTAGGCCCCTGTTGAGCCCCCAAAACTCTTACACAGGTCCTTTACCTCTTCGCACAAGTTCCACAAAAATTGCATCCTATCACTAAGAGCCTTTAACTTTTAGAAAATCAATTTTGGGTCCTAGCCCCTTTTCTTTAGCCAACTCCTCATGTGACCACGGGATATAACCAGGCACTAACCCAAAAGGCACTAATTCAGAACTACGGGCACTTCGGGCTCTGGGAGTTTCAACCACCCCACTTTCCAATTCCTCTGAACTCATGAATGAGCGAAGTCCCAAACAACTATGGGGATCAATAGTCCACAATTCCCTCCATGATCGATGAATTTGGTAATTCAGGCTTCTAGAGTTCCCCTTGCTCCAATGCTTCAAACTTGCAAAGTTTCGAACGCTGAATCGGCATATCGGACTGCTGTGTTTCGTCAAAGATCAACATTTCACACTTACTTCGGGCTCTAGGACTTCAGAGCTTTCCAAACACACAACACCTCAAATATTCTAGAGTGTGAAGTCTCTGGAATGCAAGATCTATCACCATGTGTCCCTCTCAAATGGACGATCAATATTAACTACGACCTTCCCGCTTTCGTGAGTCTCAACTCCAAACGACGTATTCCTTGAATTCTCTGGAGTACCAAATCTCTGGACTCTCAGATCTGGTGCCATGTGTCACTTGTGGAAACGACCGGAACTTACTCCAAGATTCAAAGCTTGAGGAGTCTCGACTCAAACTAACTTACACCAACAGTCTTCCAGAGCACTAAATCTTTAGACCATGAGATCTATTGCCACGTATCTCCTCCCAATCAACGGTGAGGATCTGCTATGCTCTTAGGAGCTTCAAGAGTCTAGAACACTCCTCGCTTTTGTTCTCCCAAATGACCAGTATTCTGGACTTATCGATCCACTGGCACACGTCCTTGCTGATGGATGGTATAGATTTTCTTTGGATCCCTAGGACTCTGATAATTTTGTCTCCTCCAAAACACAAACTTGAAAATCTATGAACTTACGAAGACCGAAGGAATTCCAAGTTTAATGCCAATGCAACCCACCTTGATCTGGCGGTTGTTGATATGTGCACCTAGATCCAACGACTGAGATATATTCTCCTTTGCACACTCCTTCTCCTATTTGGACTTTGATCCAATGGCCCAAATTTCTCTTGATAGTTGATCCGATGACAGTTGTAGCTCCTCCTCCACTATGGCTATGATTTCCTTCCGATGAAGGATTTCTTGATATTTTTCAAAGGTTCGGCCTTTTATTTCTTCCTTTCCGAGACCCACTTCTTGGCCTCGGCTCACGCTGCACCTCCTGAGCTTGGAACATGAAACAAGTTCATGTGCGCACACCTTGCACTATGTCTTCCTTGAAATTTTTTCAACACTTGGCTAAGTGTTGTCCCTGTGCACACCTTGCAATCTGAGCTTATAAAAGACTCAGAATTAAATATTTTTCCGAAAATATTTCTACGCACTCCTTGTGCTCACTCAATGCACTCCTTGTAGATCCTCTTCCTGAATCCTGAATTCTAGAAATTCACTAGCGCACCCCTTTCACCTACTCAATACACTCCTTTTAGAGCTTCTTCCTAAATCCTAAATTCTGGAAATTCACTAGCGCACTCTGTGCACCTGCTCAATGCACTCCTTGCAAAGCTTCCCTCCTTAGAGTGTTCAGTAACTCTAGTGTTCTTTTTTCTTACACAATCTTTCCTTTCTGAGTTTTTACTCTGCTATGAGTGTAGGCACACTCCTTGCGCTCTCTCTCAGAGTGTTCAACAACTCTGATGTACACTCCTTGCACAATTCCTCTCTTATGAGTTTTAAGCCTTTTCTAGTGTGCCCACTTGGCACACTCTTCTCTAAACTTGAAACAGAGTTCAAGTGCACTCCTTGCACTAGCTTCACATAGTTTTTCAACTACTCTATTGTGCACTCTTTGCACAAGCCTAAGAGCCCAGAACACTAAAAAAAATACAGATAGATAATTTCTATCTACTTCCTGCAAAGGGAACATAACATACACACAACATTCATAACATACATAAATAAACACATTAAACATTCAAAGTCATTCAAAAAACTCATGTAAAACACACAGAAACTCATATGCAGGGAATTCTACTCTTTATATTAATATTTGAATGCTTTTGTACAATGCATACAAAGATGGACTGCAATAGAGTCTTCAACTCTTTTCTCCTCTCCTCTCCTCTCTCTCTCTCTCTCTCTCTCTCTCTCTCTCTAATGAATTTTTGATACAAAGATATTTTTACAAAAGAGGGGCTCTTCAAGCCTTCCCTCCAACTACCTACTCTCATTAAATTACATTTAATCGCCATCTAGTATGAATCAGATCTAGATCCACCTAACTGTCATCCATTAAATGCGACACTACACATTACAATAACTTGAATTGTACAAAGACAGTGGATACTCTTTACTTGACCCTTCAAACTTTTAATTACATTAAATTTTTAAATAAAAGATCAAAATTGAGAGGATCGATGTGTCCTTCTTTGGCATCCACTCCCTCCAAGTGCATTGATGCACTGTCTGCTGACGCATTTGATGAGGTGGAGCAATGCTTATGCATCATACTCCCACACTGACAAAAATCATGAGCTCCTTCTCATGGTGCCTCTATTGTTGTTGTTGATATCTTCCTGGGTTCCAAACTTTGATATGGATTTTTCCACCTGTTCCTTTGATTTTTTGTTGTTGTTGTTGTTGTTGTCCTGATGTTGCAGGATCTTCTTTGATCAACATTCTCTTGTTGTTGAATATCTCTTGCACTGATTCCAACATCAACCTCCTAATCTCATCAATATCTCTGCCCATCTGGTCCACTGGTTGTCTCCTCTCATGTAGTCTGCTCTACTGCATCTCCTATTCTTCATATATATCAAAGGGAAAATCGTCTTGATCCCCCATGTTGATTTGATCTCCTGTGGCATTGGATTTCCACTCCACTATATAATGAAATTATGCATCCATACTACTGAGTTGTTTCTCAATGATCTCCTCTGATAATGTAACTTCTTCCAATTCCTCTGCCTCTTCTTGTGATGGTACAAGTCCAACTTCATCCAGCTACTCCTCAGGCTGGAATTCCTCCTCATTTTACATGAGTATCTCCTTCTAGTATCCTTCCTCTATTGCTGTATTGCATAACCAATCCTCCAACATCTTCAAATCCTTCTCCCATGGAATGAGCATTTTACTTGAATGCTCCTCTTTTCCTTTCATCACTTGGGAAAATGTCAATGTTTGCTCCTTCTCCTCCTCCATGACAGTCTATACTGGCTATCTTCCTTCTTTTGGACTTTCAACACATGCACTGGCCTCTACTGGGCTGCTTGGTAGGAATATTCTGATTCCTCCAATGATTAGAATGCATCTATAATCCTCCTCCTCTGTTAGCACTCCTTTCTTATTCGAACTCTCCTTTGATCTAATGAGACTCTCATATAGTCTCATGTCTTCTATCTTTCCCACCTGGAAAGATGAAATTTTTGTCTTGCCCTCTTGGAAATCTATGATATCTTCACCCAATCTCTTCTCATTTCCCTCCTGGAAATATGCATTTTCATCTCTGCCCTCCTAGTAGTCTATGAGATCTCTACTTGATCTCTCTTCCTCATCAATAATGGTTTCTCCAGTCTCTAGTTCATAAACATAAACCATTTCTTCCTCTGTGGCACTGAGGGTTTCAACATGGCTCATCCACCTTTTCAACATCTGCTTCTTCCTCTTGGCAATTATCTGTTGAATGGGCCACTTTTCTTTCTGCTTCAAGGGCCATTCATACTTCCAGCTTCCCTATGCATCTTGTTTCATATTCAAAATCAACTTGTCTAGCTTCTCTCATATCTCTTTGAGCTCTTTATCCATATGTTGGTGGTCTCCTCTTTGACCTTGCTTATGCCCTTTATTATCCATTTTTCCCTTCTCTGCCTTAAGAATTGAACTGGTCCTTCTCTTTCAACCCACCTGGATGTCTTCTTCACCCACTCTACAACTGAGAGCACCACTAGCTTTCTCCTGCAGCCCTCCTGATTGTCTAATGACTAAAATCAACTCTCATACCACTTGATGGTATCAGACTAAAAATTTCCTCCTTCTTGCTACCTGTAAACAAAATTAGGCTCTGATACCACCTAATGAAAAACCCCACCCTCTTCTAGGGTCTGTGCGACCTCTTGGTCTAGGATATTTCAAATTTGGAGTTGAATCAACTCTCGGGCCCCTGTTGAGCCCCTAAAACTATTACACAGGTCCTTTACTTCTTTGCGCAGGTTCCACAAAACCTAAGGGCTATCACTAAGCCCCTTTACCTTTTAAAAAATCAATTTTGGGCCCTATCCCCTTTGGTTCATCCAACTCCTTATGTGACCGTGGGCTATGACCAGGCGCTAACCCACAAGGTGCTAATTTGAAACTCCGGGCACTTCGGGCCCCAAGAGTTTCAACCAACCCACTTTCCAATTCCTCTGAACTTGTGAATGGGAGAAGTCCTGAACAACTACGAGGATCAATAATCCATAATTCCCTCTGTGATCGAAGGCTCATGATGACTCTGATAGTTTAGGCTTCAATAGTCCCCCCTGCTCCAATGCTTCAAATCTGCGAAGTGTTGAGCGTTGAATTTGCAGATCGGATGATTGTCTTTGCATCACAAATCAACAATTCACACTTACTCCGGGCTCCAGGACTTTAGAGCTTTCCAAACACACAACACCTCAAATATTTCTGAGTTCCAAGTCTCTAAAATGCAATATCTATCGCCATATATCCCTCTCAAATGGATGATAGAGACTAACTACGGCCTTCGGGAGTCTCATATCCAAATGACTTATGCCTTGAATCCTCTGGAGTACCAAATCTCCAGACTCTCATATCTAGTGCCACGTGTCACTGGTGGCAATGACTAAGACTTACTCTGGGATTCGGAGCTTCAGGAGTCTTGACTCAAACCAACTTCCACCAACAGTCTTCTGGAGCGCTAAGTCTCTGGACCGTGGGATCTGTTGCCACGTATATTCTCCTGATCAATGGTGAGAATCTACTCCACTCTTCAGAGCTTCGGGAGTCTTAAACACTCCTATCTTCTATTATCCCGGATGGTCGGTCTTCCAGAATCAATGATTCACTGATACGCTTCCTTGCTGATGGACGGTCTAGATTTGCTTCAGATCCCTAGGACTCCAGGAAATCTGTCTCCTCCAAAACAAAACCTTGAAAATCTTTGAACTTATGAAGTTTGAAGAATTCTAGGCTTAATTCCCATGCAACTCACCTTAATATGAAGGTTGTTGATCTTTACGCCTAGATCCAACAGATGGGATCTATTCTCCTTTTCACAGTCCTCCTCCTATCTGGACTCTGATCCAATGGCCCATATTGCTCTTGACAGTTGATCCGATGACAACTGTATCTTCTCCTCTGTTGTGGTTGCACTTTCCTTTCGATGAGGTATTTCTTGATATTTTTGTAAGGCTTGGCCTTTGATTTCTCCCTCTGTGAGACCGACTGCTTGGCCTTGGCTCACGCTGCACCTCTTGAGCTTGGAACTTGAAACAAGTTCACCTGTGCACACCTTGTAGTCTATCTTCCTTGAAATTTTTTCAACACTTGGCTAAGTGTTGTCCCTGTGCACACCTTTCAATATGAGCTTATAAAAGTCTCAAACTTAAAGATTTTATGAAATATTACTGCTCCCTCCTTGCGCTCGCTCAGTGCACCAATTGTAGAGATTCTTCCTGAATCTTGAATTATGGAAATTCATTGGCACACTCCTTGCACCTGCTCAATGCACTCCTTACAGAGATTCCTTCCTTAGAGTGTTCAATAACTCTAGTTTGATTTTCTCTTGCGGAATATTTCCTTTCTGATTTTTTACATTGCTATGAGTGTAGGCACACTCCTTGCGCTCATTCTCAAAGTGTTCAACAACTTTGATGTCCACTCCTTGCACAATTACTCTCTTATTATTTTTAATATTGTTTTGGTGTGCCCACCTGGCACACTCTTGTCTGAACTCGAAATAGAGTTCAAGTGCACTCCTTGGAATGGATTCACAGATTTTTTCAACTACTCTGGTGTGCACTCCTTGCACAAGCCTAAGAGCCCAAAACACTAAAAAAAATACAGATATATAATTTCTATCTACTTCCTGCAAAGGGAGTATAACATACTCACAACATTCATATCATATATAAATAAACACATAAAACTTCATAGACATTCCGAAAAATCATGTAAAATACACATAAACTCATATGCAGAGAATTCTTCTCTTTATAATAATATCTGAATGCTTTTGTACAATTTGTACAAATTTGGACTACAAAAGAGTCTTCAGCTCTTTTCTCCTCTCCTATCCTCTCTTCTCTGCTATTATCTCCTTATTATCTAACTCTCTCTCTCTCTCTCTAATGAAGTTTTGATACAACAATCCTTTTACAAAAGAGGGGCTCCTCGATCCTTCCCTCCAGCTACCTACTCTCATTAAATTACATTTAATCACCATCTAGTCTAAATGGGATCCAGACCCACCTAAATGTCATCCATTAAAGGCGACACTACACATTATAATAACTCGGCATGTACAAAGACAATGTCTCGACTTTCCTTGAGCCTTCAAAATTTTAATGACATTAAATTTTTAAATAAAAACTCAAAATTTGAGAGGACTGGAACGTCCTTCTTTGGGATCCACTCCCTCCAAGTGCACTGATGCATTGTCCACTGATGTGTTTGATGAGGTGGAGTGATGCTCCTGCATTACCTCAAGTGCTACAACCTCATACTTCATAATTTGTTTTATCATGGTCTCGGAAGTGTCTTGGAGGCCTCCTTTTTGTCTTTAATTATCATAGACCTTGTAACAACTGGAATAAGTTATGGGAGTTACTATACCTTTACAGATTTGATTAGATATTGTTGGCTTTTTTTCTTGGATGCTTGGGGGCTCTCTTTGTCACCTGCTCTTGTGATTTATTGAACCTAATGCAATCATTGCCTTTTTTTATCTTATCAACAATTGTCTTCCATTGTTCAATATTAGTTCCTTTTCATTTACAACAACTTCTTTGTGAACTTCATGGTCTTCTCCTTCATGTCGCATCCTTTTCAAAGGAGTTTCCTCATTCTTAGAACCATCAATTTTTTCTACCTCTCTTATTAAGTTCTCTTCAAATATATCGTCATGATGTTTATTCTCTTCTTGTTGTTGTTTCGTACTCCAAACTTTTGTAGTCTCTCTCTTTTGTTTAGTGATGGTATCTTGATCTCTATTTTGTGTGGGCCAAACAATTCACTATCTTATCTTGTTCTCTCTTCCGTTCCTTTCATAAGTTTCTTTAGGAATTCTTGTCATGCTACTTCTATAATCTTGTATTATATGTCCAATGTTATATCATTTGTAGCATTGGAATTTGTAATGTAGGGGAGAACCTCTGTGAATTTTGTTTCTGTTTCTCAGGGAATCATTTCTTCTATAGGATTTGAAATTAATTGTTTTATTTCCAAAGTTATTACAAGTAAAACAATAACCATAGAAGAAACTTTGATTCCTGGGAGTGAATTATATTTTGTGTGATGTAGTCCTTCTAAATTCATGCCTTGGACGATTGTGATCCTCTTTTATGTTGTTTCCTTCACAATGATTGAATCTTATTTGATACCTGGAGATAGATGGTTTTCTTGGAGATACATCTCTTATGCATCCATTCCTCTTTGACTCTTGTTGATCATGATCCCTCCCTTTGAGAATGTCTGCATAGTTCTTAGCCTCTCTTCATTCTTCTTTTCCAACAACCTGGAACACTTATGTTCGAATTTCATTACTGATTGTGTGGAGCTTCCTCTCTCTTTGATTCTCTTGATGGGATTATCATTTTCATATTCTTTTCATGAGGTCTCACCAATGTATCCAAGACCTGGTTTATTGAATGGTGACCTTTGATAGTTGATAATATCTTCTAGCACTTGAGATATCTTCAATTTCTTGTTGAGCTTGTTAACTTCAACCCTTAATGTGATGACTTCTTCTTCAAGATTCTCACTATATTCTTCTTTCTTCATCATCTGGATATTCATTACTTCTTTCATTCTCTTTTCTTCTTCAGGTTGGGTTTTCAAGAAGATGATTTCTTCTTCAAGTCTTCTTTCTTGTTGACTAAATTTTGCTTCAAGATTGTTTAAGTCCTTAGGTATTTCCTTAAGATTACTTGTCAACATTTCTTCTCTCTTTTCTACTTCCTTTCTTAATGATACTATTTCGTCTTCCAAACAATGTTTTTCTGCCAACTATGTTTTTAGTGTTTCTTCAATCACTTTGGCTTCTTCCAGCTGATCCTTTGGATTTATGATAATATGGTGGACCTATTCATAATTTTTGTTAGTGTTTTGAGAACCCTCCTTTAGCTTGATAAATTCTTCCTTTAAGGACATGAATTCAGTTTCTTGAGCATCATAGATCTTTGCTTTTTCCTCTAGCTAGTTCATCAAAATTTGTTTCATTTCCAATGCTTCTTCTAATTGTGTTTTCAGAATAGAGTCATCTGACTCCTTTTCTTGTTTATATTTATTCAATTGATTCTTCTTACTTGGATTTATTTTCCTTGTTTTATCTATTTATTCTAACGCACAAATGATTTCTCCTTCAAGGTCTACTTCAATAGTCTCTTCATCTAATTCTTCATTTGTCTTGATAACTTTCTCACTTGTGTAGAGTTCATTCATCTTGTACCAAATTTCTTTGGTTGAAATACAATATCCAACTTTATCCTTCTGATATTTTGATAAGGCATTCAAAATTGTATTCATTTCCTTTCCATTGTCTCTATGTATATTATTAGTAATTGCACCTTTTTGTATGATCTTTGGGGGAATGTAGCCACTCACAATTGATTACCAACTATCATATCCAAGTGACTCTGTATATACCTTCATCCTAATGATCCATATTTCATAGTCTCTTCCATCAAATAACAAAGTTCCATATTCAGAGAAATCCATGGGTTATGTAATGATCTACCTTTAAGCAGTTAAGTTGTTTGCAAAGGAACTTCTCTAAAACCAATTGTTGGAATATTTAACAGTACTGACAAGGGAGGGGGTGAATCAATACTGGGATATTTTAACCATTTTAAACTTTAATAACATTATGTACACATTAAATATTATTAATTCCATTCATCACATAAATTAATCGATATATTCACAGTACACATATATTGTAGTGGAAACCCAGGCTGGGAGAAAAACAATTAAAAATATAAATATCAATTCATTTATAAACAATTTTTTGTGAGGGCACCAATTCTCTTATGAGAACCAACTCATATCTTAGGCACCAGCCTACAAGTAGATGAGAACACCAATCCTCCTATGAACACCAACTCATATCTCAACCACCAAAATGCAAGTAGATGAGAACACCAATCCTCCTATGAGCACCAAATCATATCTCAGGCACCAACTTGCAAGTAGATGGGGAAACCAATCCTTCTACGAGAACCAAATCATATCTCAAGAACGAACCTACTGATATATGAGGAAACCAATCCTCTTGCTAAGCACCAACTCAACATGTAAGCACCAACCTGTAGGAGAGTCCATTCTCCTTCCTTTCTCCTCCCTGCCACCTTGAAATAAGTTTATCTTGAGTTTGAGAATTAATTATACCAAAACAATCTCTGCACTTCATGTATCTTCCATACCATCATAAAATCATTTATTTGATTTAGTACTCTCATTTGCACGATTTCAGAAATTCCTTTCTCCTCCCATCCACCCTGGGAGGTTCATATATTCTTTTATTCCATGCTCATGTATCCTCGAACTTGTGTGCCTCGGATTCGTAGAGCCCAATCACACTTTTTCTCTAAATCAATCACCACCATCCCTCTAGCTCAATTAGGGAAACATTATTTATACCTTTCATTCTCCTATGAATTTGTCCACATAACAAAATCCACTTTGTGAGGTCAGCTCCAAGTGTCCATAAAAATAGGGCTCGAAATAGCCCCCAATTACTTCCCTATTCTATGCATGATCTTTCTTACAATTCACAACATGAATAACATCACTCAACATCCATTAGATTATGATATAGGATTGATCTCATCTGCTTATCTTTTCAATGCCTCACACAATACATTTTTGTTGCTCAACAACCGTCGGATTAGGATCTAGGAGTGATCTCGTCCGTTGATATTTTTCTTTCCACATAATACAAATCCAACATATAGTGATCATCTAATCATTCTTGGATAGATCACAAACATCATATATGGTCTCATTTCACTAGTTGATCTACATTGTTGATCTTGTTTCTGTGTTCCTCGGATATCAAGACTTATTGAGTCACTGCAACATCGAGACTGCAGGCCTTTTACATTTCATCCATACTTACATTTGGGTCAACATCTACGATCTGGCATGATGTATGTGTCGGGTCCCACTACTGGGGAATTTTCTCTAAGATACGTGGCTCAATCCCCACATGCCAAATGGACTATTGTATCGTTATGTGGGATTGACATTACATGGTATCGAGGTTGTAGACATGGAATTCGTTGTGGACCTGTCATGGCTTCCAGATGTACTTGATGATGTGGCACCACACAAGGGCTACTGACTTGGTCTCCATGTGGACCTGACTATGTGGACTTGATTACATGGACTTGCCACATGTCACTTTCTAATTGGTAGCCACATGTCACCTTCCTTATGGATTTTCATACGTGTCACTTGTTGAATGCATCCTAACACATGTAACCCTATGAATGGGGTACATGTCACTTTCTGTGTGGGAATTCCTATGTCATGTTGATGCTTCTCGATTGATCCAAGAGGATCTAAAAGGATAAATATTCAAAGTCCTCAAGTCTTAGCAAAAACAACACTAAGTCGAAGAGATAGTCAACAGATTTCCAACGATGCAAATGACACCTCAAACATAGTCTATATGATAAAGATATGGCCAATCAAAGTTTTGTTCAACCTAGTCAAAGTCAACAAGGTGACTCAACATCCATACATATGACGTTAGTAGATAACGGTATAGGGATGACATCAACATAATGTCATGTTCATGTAGCATGTCAATGTGGCAACATGAGAGGTTGACATGTGGCATGTTTATTTGGAAAAATCGGGTGGCCAAATGGGCCAATGATGAGGTGACACATGGCACCCTCAGGCAGTTCCATGTGGCACCATCCAAGGGTGGCCATGTGTCCTTCTTACAACATGACAGATGGAACCTACGTAGTAGGGCTGACTGTGAAAGAGAAAAAAATGGTTGGGTTCCATGTGGCCCAATCACACGACACCACGTGGCACCCCATGGATGCCCAATGAGTGCCTGAAACTGGAAATTGAAAAAAGTATATATAATTGGCCATCAGACCAGCTGACACTGAACCCAATGGTCCAAATTCCAATGTTCACATCCCACGATATCCGAACAGACCTTGATTCCTGCAGCAGTCTAATTATACAAATGGGAACTAAAGGGTAAACATGGTGGGAAGTTTTGATGGTTTGGAACTATACAAAAAATTTAATATATATGGTGGTTGGTTCTAATGTAATGTAGTATTTAGAACTACATTTAAAAATATAGTTATAACTAATACCAAAAGGGGGGAGCCCACGGGTTTGACCCCGGGTCTCCCCTACCACATAATTACCCACTTTCCAACAAGCCAAAGGGTGAGACTTGGTGAAGGCCGCCTTGACTTTATACTTAAGCCAAGTTTCTACATCCACATGGAGAGGTCCTCCCCCAACCTTATGATGGAACGATTTTCTATGCAGGTACAGGAAATTAATGTTGACTCTGTGGCATGTATTACAAGACGAAGAGCCCCGTGAGTCCTAGGATGAGCAATGAAAAAATTTGATGTATGAACAATCATTTTTGTACAATTTCTCTCCACGAGTCAACTGGTGCAGTCATATGTTTCATCCAAGAAGCAGATATTTGTGCCATTTTAAGTTTTGAGGTATAGCCATGTATTTTTGCCAATTTTTGCTAAGATAATATAAAGGCCTCTCCACTTTGAAGTGGACCTGAAGATGTAGTACATTCTTAGGACGAACTTTGTTATCAATATTTGTGTTATTTTCATCTTTCTCATCATTTCTTCATAGTTGTGCCTTCTTTATTTATGTTTGCACATAAGATTTATTTATGTTATTTAATGAAATTCATGTAATGGTCATCAAATAAAATATCACAAATCATGTTGGTATCATATCAGTGTTCTTTGAATTGAATTGCGAGTGTGAATGCTTACTAGGGCCAAGCTCAAAGAGGGTGAAGGAAAACTTGAAACTTTCAACCCAAATATTGGGCGTGCAACTCGAAGAAGGAAAATGGGAGATGAAGAATTTTGTATAGAATATGAGAAGAATTTTCACAAGGATTTCCACTGAATTTTAGACATGGTAGACAAATTGTTTGCAAATTACAAGAATAGAGTGGTAAAGAAGGAAAATAAGAAGAAATATAGAGTAGAAGATGATGTTGTAGAAGACCAAGTAATTGTAGGAGACTCTCCTAATCCTCCATTTCCATCTTCAAGTTCAATCTCTTCTTCTTCCTCTCATTCTCATCATTCTAATTTTCATCCGAATTCTTCCAAAAATACATTATTGAAATTAAATGTCAAATTTAATTTTCCCATGTTTAATGGAGAAGCTAATGCAGATAAGTTAAATAATTGTATTAGGCATAATGTATTTTACTTCCATGTACAACAAATCAAAGAGGAAGAGGCAAAGATCCAATTGGATTCTCTTTGGTTGGAAGGAATTTCCCTTGTATAGTGGGAGATAAAACTTCATAAAGGTAGTAAAAGTAATGGTAAAATCTTTTCTTCATGGTATGAATTTACTTATGTTTTGAAAAAGAAATTTTATCCATTGGGTCATGTTCAAAAATCCATGATGGAATGGAAAAATTTAAGACAGGGTAAAGTTCAAAGTGTTCAAAGTTTCACAAAGGAGTTTAGGAAATAGGCACTTACATTGAATATTCATTTAGATTCTCCAGTAACTTTGATGAAATATATTGGTGCACATCACATTTACATTTGTCATACATTGTTGTTTCTTAATCCCACAAACTTAGATGGGGTGTGTGTGCAAGCAACCCACCTTGAAATCAGGGGAAATAATATACATGAAGACCACACAAAGAAGCCTTCCAAGTTACTAAACAAGAAGTTCAAAGGAAAAATAAAGGGGAAAAAGACAACCATAACAAAGAAAGAGGAAGGAATATCCTCTTGCACTCCTTGCAAGAAATATGGGCATGATGATGAGCACTAATGGAAGCTACATCTGGAGCTTAAGACAAAAGCGTTTGTTGGAAAAGGGAAGCTGAAAATTGTTGCTACAGTGGAAAAATACCTTGGTTCTGATTCAAGTGATGAAATGAGGATTACAGTCGTTGGGGTACAAGCTAAAAATTCCTTTCATGCTAGTTCAAGTTCTACAAGTAAATCTCATGATAATGAAAGAAGGAGTGAATTGTCTCATATAAGAGTTGTATCTAAACAAAAAACTAGATACTCTATTTGATCTAGGATCTCAAGTTAACTTAATCTTAGAAACCATTTAAAAAAAATTGGGTTTAAAAACACGACCTCATCATAAACCTTACCCTCTTGGTTGTGTGTGCGACAATGCAAAACCAAATGTCACCAAGCAGTGTGGAGTTAGATTTTCCATTGCTTCAAAGTTGATAGATGAGGTTGATTTGGATGTTGTCCCACTTGATATCTGTGGCACAGTTTTGAGAATCCCCTACCTTTATGATAGAAATGAAGTCTTCTTCAGAAATGAGAACAAATGCCATCTCAAAAATTATGGAGTGGAATACATTTTTAGAACTGATAGTATGAAAGTTGATTCAACCATTGTTAGTGCAGGACAAATGAAAATACTCATCAAAACTAATAAGATATATGTGCTCATGGTTGTGAGAGAAAACTATGTTGAGAAATATGATGTTTTCCAAGGATGTTGTTAGCACTAGAGGTCACTCTAGACTACATAAAGAGTGAGCCCGGTACCCATTTGGATAAAAGTGATTAAATCAGGTTTAAACTCATGTGGATTAACAAGGAAAATCAAGAAGGAGGGTAGAAAACTGTCTGCAAAGTCATTCCATTGTGCATGGAGTCAATATCCTACAGATCAAATGCATTCAAGCTTCCAACTAGACCAAAAGAGATATAATTGATGGATGAAGGTATAAGAAATATAATATATATATATATATATATACATATATATATATATATATATATATCATCAAGCAGAGATCCTCTCTGCAAAAATGACTTAAAATATTACTAGAACAAAGATCATGAAAAGAGGCAATTACTACAAATCATTTGCAGCTCATGAATCTCCTACCCATGAACAACCATTGATCCTCAATGCCTACACTTCCATTCAAGCAATATGAAAAGGTATAATGATAATAAAAAAAAACACAAAGTATGATAAACAACTTTCATGAATCTCTAATGGTAGAAATTTCTACATCACATTCCCTCGGGATTACAAATAAACATATAAAATTTCCCTTGCAGCGCTCTCAAGCATCTCTCCAGTCATGAACCCATTCTCCAAGAGCTCCCTCCTTCATTAAATATAAAATAACATCCAAAATATCCTTGGGATGTCTAATCCCATCTATTTCATTGGATTCTAGGCCTTGGATATAGGTGGCAATAGTCAAAGAGACAAAAATCCAACAAACTGCTATTTTTTATGAAGTTGTTGGAATTCATTGATAAATTTGTTACCAACTCACTACATGAGTTTTTAATGGAGATAAATATTCAGTGTAGGTGTCCTTTAGCATCTAACTGATCTTTGAGAAGTCATTTGAACCCTCCTTGACAAGTAGAAACCTACAAACAAGGAAAATATCCAATAACTATTTGAGTTTGCAACGCCAATTTGCAGTGCACTGGTGTTTTAATTTTATCTTTCAAATGCCAAAATGGGTTAGGATTATTTCAGGTCATCAGGTAAATTCCATAATCATTCTCCTCCAAAAAAAAATTTGGAAGAACCCACATCACCATTTGGGATGTATGATAAAATATTTAGAAGAAGTTACTACAAGAAATGAGTTTGCAATGCCAGTTTGTAGCACACTGGTGTTTTAATTTTATATTTCAAATGCCAAAATGGGTCAGGCAGATTTTTGGTCATCAGGTCAATGGCATAATCTTCCTCCTCCCCAAACTATTTCAAAAGAACCCACATCACCATTTTGGATTTATGATAAAATATTTAGAAGAAGTTGCTAAAGGAAATGAATTTGCAGTGCCTCTGACAACGGTGCTGCGAAATTTTATGCAAGTGTTTTTTTGTGCCAAATCAACTCAATTGATGCCAAAACCATGAAAGAATCCTTGAAAAACTCTAATAAATCTTCTACAACTTCTGAGTAATGAAAATAACCTGCATAAACAGTATATTCATAGCAAAATAGGACAAAACATTCCTTATATTTACAAGACTACATATATAAGATATCATAGAAAAACTGATTGAAAGTTGTAGACATAATGCTTTATCCTCTTCTTGTTGTTGAAAATTACACTAAAATTTCTTCAAGTTTTTAATCCACCATAAGTTGTTACAAAGATTTTGTAGCACCAGAAGTGGTAGTATGTGACAATTTACAACACACTATGAGTTCATAGCGCCTTTAACCACTTTGCAGCGCGTTGTGTTTTAATGAAAATGGAGACGAATTTGATACCTTTCCTTCTTTACAAATGATGACTATTACCATGATTACATGAAGACTCTTGTAAATGTGTTTTAGATTATCTTCCTAGACTTAGGACAAACCAAGACCATGATTTATTGATATAACACATGACTCAAAACCTTGAGACCATACCCCTACGAATCAGACCTAACATTTTAAAACATGACTAATATCAAAAAGAATAATCACATTATTGACCAAGACCAATGGATTATTTCTTAGAACAAACTTAGAAAAAATTAAAAAAAATGATGGAAAACCATGACTCTATAGATTCTATGTGATAACATATGGCTCCTACTGGGGATGGCATGCTCCCTGTGAGATGCCAAGAACCTGCAGTTCCAGTGCCTTAGTTGAATTCTTAGTATGATTCTAATTTCAACAATTGTTCACCATTATGAAAGCTAAAACATCTTACAAAGACTAGTTTCTATTACATTGGGCATGGAGTCTTATTCCAAAACTAAAAACAAACCAAATGCTCATGCATGGAGCTTATTTATGTGCATTTCTACTACTAACCAATAAACTTTTGTGATCAAGTGTATACAAATTTCCATCTCAGCCAGGGAAGGAATTGGTTAACTAACTAAACCGGACTTCCATCTTTAAGAACAAATGAAATGATAAAAATGGAAAAATATAGGAGCAAATAGGCCTGAAGATCATTTTTAAAACTCTTAATTTCTATCTTTAAAAAGTCGAAGACAGAAATATTTCTACTCCATTTCAAGTCCATGTAAATAACCACTGGATATTGGAAAAAGAAACTATATTCTTTCCATTCAAGAAAGAAATACTCTATTGATGATTGAGGAATATCAATAACAACTTCACCAATTTCTGAAGATTGTTGATCCACATCTGCTAGGAAAAAGGCAATAATGGTTAATTTTGTAAGCTCTCTTCATTCTTATTTTCTACAACTGACATAATTCCAACATGACCCCCTTTACTTCCTTCCCCTGAATATGATGCATGACTGTCATAAATAGGCTTATTATTGATGCTTTCAGCATGCACTGATATAAAAATTTTCTCCTTATCAGAACCATGACTATTCAAGAATGAATCTAAGTTTTGATTGCTACTATGAAGCTCTATAACTAATTCTGAAACAATTTTTTATTCATAATCTGTTTGGTATCCTTCCTCTATATTTGAAATGGTAGGTTCATCAGGGGAAAAATATAATGCATCTACTACCATGTAATAATCAATACTATGACTAACTATATATTGAAAACCTTCTTCTTGGGAAGAAGAAGTAGAAAGAGTTCCATGAATGAATGATTTATTATCCACATCTTCATTAGTATAATCTCTTCCATCCTCACTACTAGATAAATTTATATGTTGAATATCTGAATGAAATTCCTCACAACAATGTTCAAAAATAAGTTCTTTATAAAAATAACTTTTACAATGCTCATTAAATGTAGAATGGAAATCTCTCAAGTAAAATATGTTGGAAGCAGGAAGGGAAAAGAACTATTCTCATGCATCACCCTTTAAAGAGTACATGAACATTTTCATCAACACATCCTCATGATGTATGTCTAGTTGATTCATGCATTGATGAAATGTAATGAGATGTTGAGCAATATTGTCCCCCTTGTCTTATTTGAAAGTAGGAAGGTAATCCATCCATTCTGACGGTGGAGGAACTAGATTTGGAAAACTAGAGATAACTGGAAAATCAAGAGGTTAAAACCTTCATGCCAATATAGCCTCCATGGCCTTTGTCGTCTTGAATCATTGAAGTCACTAATGGATCATTTAATCATGGAGTGGATTCACCAGGTGAATGATGTAGTCTAAATATGTCCATCTTCAGTTCACTATCCAATGTTGGATCTAATCAATGTTGTTCTCCCAGGGAAGATATTCAACTTCATCCGCGACAATGGTGCCAAAAAATGTTAGCACTAGAATTCACTACCGACTCCAGAAAGAGTGAGACCAGTATCCATTTAGATATAAGTGATTAAAAGAGGTTTAAACTCAGGTGGATCAAGAAGGAAGAGAAAGAAGGAGGGTAGAAAATTGTCTGCAAAGTCGTTCCATTGGGCATGGAGTCAATACATACTATAGATCAAAAGAACTCAATCTTCCAACCAGACCAAAAGAGATATAATTGATGGATGAAGGTATAAGGAAGAAAACAAAAGAAGAATATCATCAAGCAAAGATCCTCTCTGCAAAAATGACTTAAAAGATTACTATAACAAAGATCATGAAAAGAGGCAATTGCTACAAATCCTCAATGCCTGCAATTCCATTCAAGCAACATGACAAGGTAGAATGATAAAAAAAAAGTATGATAAACAAATTTCATGAATCTCTAATGGAAAAAATGCCTACATCGCATGCCCTTAGGCTTACAAATAAACAGATAATTTTTTCCCTGCAGCTCTCTCAAGCATCTCTCCAGCTATGAACCCATTCTCCAAGAGCTCATTCCTTTATTAAATATAAAATAACATCCAAAATATCCTTTGGAGGTCGAATCCCATATCTTTCATTGGATTATGGGCCTTGGAGATAGGTGGCAACAGTTAAAGAGACAAAAATCCAACAAACTGCTAATGTTTAGGAAGTTGTTGGAAGTCATTAATAAATTTGTTGTCAAGTCACTGCAAGAGGTTTTAATGGAGATAAATATTAGGTGCAGGTGTCCTTTAGCATCCAACTGATCTTTGAGAAGTCATTCAAACCCTCCTTGATAGGTGGTAACCTCCAAACAAGGCAAATATCCAATAACTGTCTGAGTTTGCAACGACAATTTACAACGCGTGAGTTTTTTAATTGTATATTTCAAATTTCAAAATGGGTCAGGATGATTTTTGGTAATTAGGTCAATTCCATAATAATTCTCCTCCAAAACAAAATTCAAAATAACCCACATCACCATTTGGGATTTATGATAAAATATATAGAAGAAGTTGCTACAGGAAATGAGTTTGCAGTGCAATGGTGTTTTAATTTTATCTTTCAAATAAAAAAATGGGTTAGGATGATTTTTGTTCCTCAAGTCAATGACATAATCATTCTCCTCCAAAAAAACATTCATAAGAACCCACATCACCATTTGGGATTTATGATAAAATATGTAGAAGAAACTGTTACAGGAAATGAGTTCATAGCGCCTCTGACAGTGGTGCTGCGAACTTTCCTGTAGCTGTTGTTTTTTGCCAAATCAACTCAATTGATTCCAAAACCATGTAAGAAGCCTTGAAAACCTATGATAAACCTGATACAACTTCCAAGTAATGAAAATAACTTTCATAAATAGTATATGCATAGCAACATAGGATAAAATATTTCTTAGATTTACAAGCCTGCATATATAAGATATCATACAAAACCTGATTGAAAGTTGCATACATAATGCTCTATCCTCTTCCTGTTTATTAACATTACACTAATAGTTATTCAATCTCTTAATCCAAAATAAGATGTTACAGAGAGTTTGATGCAGGAGCATCGCTTCACCTCAACACGCGCCATCTAGATTTCACGAATGGTGCACATTCAAGGAAGGAGAGGTGTCGCCCTCTCATTTTTTCATTTTTTTTCCTCGAGAATCCAAGACGATATCCAAGCATTTATTGAAGACAAGCTGGAAGGAGAAAAATCATGCTTTTTCACATGCCATTAATAGGCTGACGAAAAAATGGACTTGCATCTGATTTGGAGCAGATAGCCATCATTGTGATTTTCCCTTTCGAGAGGCATTAGGGCTGGTGATTTGACACCATTTGTTAGCTTGTGAGGGAAGCTCGTAGAGCCCCTCCTGTATAAATATTTGAAATTATTTCCAAGGTTGGGTTGGACGGGTTGTAGGGAGAGAAACACAGAGAGCCAAGACTCAGTTGTAGCTCGGACTCTACCATTGTAATTTGGCATTCCACCATTAATAGAAAATGACAATTTTTCCTGTTTTACATTTTTGTTCAATGGATGTTATGTTGTGAATGTATTTTTCATGTTTGTGAATTGTAGATGAATGTTATAAATCATCTTCGGGGATAGATAAATCGTCTCGATCCATGCATTTTGGAGGAAGAACCCTTTGGAGAAGAGCCGAGAGGAAGTCTCGAGGAGCTAAGAACCAGAGAAATCTTGGTCGTCCATCGAGGAGGACACGTGGAGAGGGATCAACACTTTGCCGATTCACAAGTTGGGAAAAGTAGGTTCATGAGAAGAGAAGACTCACGAGGTCCGAACTCACGAAGTGATCATAGCCGTTGGTCATGGAAGGAACGTGGATCATAAATCTCGTCTTGAAGAATTCACCGATTCGAAAAATTGGGAAAGGAGGAGAAGAAAGTTTGCGAAAGTCCCGAAGCGCGGGGTCGCGAAGGGAACTGACCCACAGTCTTAGTCCATGGTCATATCAGGGAGAGAGATTAGCATGGAGAGCTAGCACCTGTTGGCATAAGATTTAAAAGCGCAAGGAGAGGGTCTGCACGTGTTCCATAGTGGGTGTTGAGGAAGAGAAAAGGGCCTCTGTCAAGTTAAATTGGTTCCACCAGGAGCCTAACGAACCATCTGATTCAATGACTTGAATGATCCTAGACCAGGAGGTCACGATGGCCCCTCTTTGGCAGGAGAGAAGGGGGAGGTCATCACCAGAGTTCATAGCACCAGAAGTGGTAGTATGTGATAGTTTGCAGTGCACTGTGAGTGCATAGCGCCTTTAACCAGTTTGCAACATGTTGTGTTTTAATGAAAATGGAGATGAATTTGATACCTTTCCTTCTTTACAAATGATGACTATTACCATGGTGACATGAAGACTCTTATACATTTATTTCATATTAGCTTCCTATACTTAGGATAAACCAAGACCATGATTTATTGATAGAACACATGACTCAAAACCTTGAGACCATTCCTCTATGACTCGTACCTAATATTTTAAAGGACACTAAGGTGACAAATATGAAGGTGACTAGCCTCATAGAGGAGACCAATGACGACAACATATTCAACTTGGTTTTTGGTGGCAGGGCTGAGGCAGATATCACTGGAGTGGAGTAGTACATGATCTGGGGTGTAAATGGCCTAAGCTACTAAAGCGATATTGCGAGTCCAACGACTAGCAGTGTCAGCACACTCGATGTGGTAATCGGATGGAGGATTCATCTATCAAAACAAAAACATGGGATTAGGCCCACATGGAGGGTTTTGTGTGAAAAAAGGATAAAAACAACTAAGAAAAGTAGGAAAATCCTAAGATAATGGGTTTAGTCTCAGGGGTATAATTTATTCAGGTATAACCCATTGACAGGGTCCTTGAGTGTAGATCCTTTGAGGTGGTCTAGAACGTAGGCCTTTGGTGAGTAAATGACGAATGATATAATGGCCTTGCCAAAGAGACTCAAATTTTTCGTGGCCTAGTGTGTTGTGTGTGATATTATAGGCCAACACAAGGTCTCCTTCAGTGAATAACCAAAGGTTGACTTGCCGATCAATGATGGCCTTGGACCATTTCTTGGCTTCGTCATTTTTTTGGAGAGAGGATCGTGGGTCCTCGTTGAGATATTTGAGAATGAGCAATTGTTGTTCAATTGGAGTGGTATCAAGGAGGATCTTAATTGCGGTGCGTAGTGTGGGTATTTCACACTCAATGGGGAGGAAAAATTCCACCCCCTAGATGATATGGAGAGGTGTGAAACCGATGGTAGTTTTGACTGCTACGCAATATGCCCATAAGGCCGAGAAAATCATGTGATTCCAGTTGGTCTTATGTTTATCTATTGTTCGTTGTAGCATGGTTTTGAGGACTTTATTGACTGCTTCGAATTTCCCATTGGACTATGGGTAGTAAGGGGATTTGAACTCATGATTAAATCCCAATATGTTGGAGAGTTTGGTGAACACTTCATTCTCAAAATGTTTTTCGTGGTTGGACACTAGTTGGAGGGGAACTCCGAAGAGGGAAATGATGTGATTGAAGAAAAAATGAGCAGTCGTGTCTGTTGTATTGTTGAAGGTGGGTATGGATTCTTCCCGTTTGTTAAAATATTTGATAGTGAATACAATGTACTTGTGCCCATTACTCGATGGGGGGTTGAAAGTCATAAAATAAATGCCCCATTTACAGAAGGGACCAGCGGTTATGACAGGATGAAGAAGAGTAGGTGGTGCTCGAGATTTTTGGGCATATAATTGACACTTGTCACAATGCTTGAATGCGTTAATGTAGTCATGATATAGATTGGTCCAAAAGTAACTGTCCTAAATAATCTTCTAGGTAATGGAAATGCCAGAGAGGTGGTTGTCACATGCCCCACTATGACAATCATTAAGTACTTTTTCTTCCTCTTCAAGGGTGAGGCATCGATGTAGTATGGTGTCAAATCCTCTGTTGTATATGATGTCTCCTATGACGAGGTATATGGATTCTTGGTGATGAATTCGATCACGATCGTCTTGAGAGAGGTGAGGGACAAATTTTTGAGTCCAAATATAGACTAGAATATCTCAGTACCATGGGTCGTCAGATGATATGAGGAAAAACTTCTCATCTAGGAAATCCTCATTGACAGGTGGATCATAGGAGTTAGATGGCAAGTTGACCAAGAGCTCAGCCAAGACGGGAGATTTGTTTCTTTTTGGGGTGGTGAATTCCAAATTGTGTTCTTGGATAATTACGATCCAACGAGTGTATTTTCCATTGATCTGGAAGAAAATCAAGAGGTAGTGCATTGGGTTGGAATCTGCAATGACTTTGGTGGTGCAAAGCAATATATAATGTCGCATATTTTGAATGGTGAGGACGAATGAGAGGGATATTTTATGTTCATGGTTGTATTTGAGCATGGGTCCTAAGAGGTTTCTACTGATATAGTAGATGACATGCTTGCATTGATCATCATCTACATGAACGAGAAAACCAACGACTAAGACATATGATGTGGACAAGTACATTATATAATCCCTCTCATAGTCAGGGGGGCTAATTAAAGGTGCTTTGCTAATTTCTTATTTGAGCGAGTTGAATGCATCTTGGGCATGTTGGTCCCATTTAAATGGAACGTCACGTCTGAGCAAGCGTAAGAATCTGTGAGCATGAATGGAATAGTCGGGAACAAAACACCTTAGGAAATTGACTTTGCCTTGAAGGCTTTGTAATTGACGTAATTTCTTGGTAGGAGGAATCTCGTTGATGGCATGGACCTTGAGGGGGTCAATTATAATGTCTTATTAAGAGACGATGAAGCTCAATAGGTGACCTTTGGTGACGCAAAAGACACATTTCAAGGGGTTCAGTCGAATATTGTATCTTCTGTTAAATTTTCTTTCTTAATCTGTCACTATTAATCTTGATTATAACAACAACATAATAAGGATCTTACTAAAAGAAACACAATCACGGAGTACACAAACCTTTATCTTGGGAAACCCTCAAGGGGAAGAAAAACCATCAAAACTTCTTTAATATAGATTCAATAACCAATTACAATGTCTCTCACAAGAGAGATCTCACCAAACAGAAGATCAACCAGAACAGAGTAGTGCACCACTTAGACCAAGATAGTCCTTCACCAAGATGACAAAAACCCTTTACTAAGATACTCTTCCTTGTAGCTGTGTCACTCTCAGACTTGCACACTTGATAGAGAGAGATTGATGAGTGTATGTAAAAATGAGGTGCTAGGCCTCTTATAAATACAAGTCACCCCCCTCAATAATTAGGTCAGGGTCGACCTGTCCACTTTACGTTTCTAATTTTCATTTGACTTGTCTAGGCACAATAGGGCCGACTTGTCAATATAATATATACATATTTTATCTTTTACTTTATCAACAAGAGGGGATAAGAATATTCTTTGCAGTTACACAATATTTTAACAATCCCTCTTAACAAGAAGGATATTCTATATCTTTTGACAGGTCATTGGATGTCATCATCAACTGAACAATATCATCTGGGAAATATCATCAACTAGATAATCATCATCAACTAGACAACAACATCAACTGGATAACATCATCAACTGGGAAACATCATCAATTGGGAAACATCATCAACTCAACAACAGGAGGCATCAATATAATCCACTTGGTCATATAGCATCACAATCACTGACTGGTTCTCCATGAATCCATATTAAAGAAGTTTTGTTCTCTTTATATTCGCGCAGAAGATACTCTTTCTTTCTTTCATATTCATGCAGAAGATACTCTTTCTTATCTTCACACATAAGATATCTTATCTTCACACAAAATATATCTTATATTCACACATAAGATATCTTATCTTCACATAGAAGACATTCTATAAGTTGTTCCATTCCTTTTATGATCTCCCTTCTCTTGTAGTCATCTATATCACCCATCCACTAGGGAGGAATACTACCATAGCTTCACTCCTAGTCATCCCACATGAACTAGAGAAGCTAAGATGCTAGCCTGGGCAAGACTAGAATCTCTTTCCATGATCCACGTAGGATCACGACACAAACCTCAAGAGCCAACTAACCATTCCACTTGGTCAAGGTTTGTGTTCTAGGCTACTCAGTCCTTGGCCAAAGGAGAGTATCTGCCCGCTTCCCCTTGGAGAAACATCCACACTCCTCTCTACGAGGGTGGTCACACCCCTCTCTATGAGGGTATTCTAGCATGTCCCTAGAGTATTCAAAATGCAACACTTGGATAGAGGCCAACCTTGGCAAATTTCTCATTCCCCTTCTCTACAAAGGTCTCTTCCTTCTCTACAAAGGTATCTTTCTATTTTCCTTCTCTATGAAGGTCTACCCGTGGGATTTTTCATTCCTTCTCTACGAAGGTCTAGCTATGGGATCTGAAAAAATCTTTTGTGGTCCAAAATCTTTCCATGGTATAATAACATGCTACCCATCTGTTGGGAACCATCCATTTGATTTCCTAACTGCACCAAATCACGATCCTCTATTTCGAACTCGGAGATATAGCTCCCTCTTACACCAAAATAAGAGCTTCTAATCATCATCCTTGAAGTTCTCTCTGTAATATCTTGGGTGCCTTCTTGAGTTCGAACATTTCTTTCTTTTTGACTTCATACTGGATCAACCTGCTCCCTCTGCATCTCATCAACTATATATGAGTATCCATATTTCTCTTCATCTTGAACATTTATATTATGCATCTTTAGGAGCCTCTTGATCCTATATAAATAAAGGATATTTTTTGGTTCTTACTGACTGTCACCATATTATAAGACCTTCTCATGCTGTCTAACTTCTGCAAGTCAAGGCATAAGTTCTTTCTTCTGAGACCTGTAAACTTACTTACAGTATTCTTTCTAAGATATGTCACTTAGCCAATCAGTCAGTAACAATAAGAAGTAATCAAATAAAACTATATCATTATTTCTATTAGAGTAGTACACATATTTTCTTAAGTAAAACTTGTTCAACCATGTACACATCTGAAACCCTAATCATGAATAAGACTTTTGAACTCTTTTTCACTCTAGCTATGAAATTACCAAATTTTTCTTTACTATCATAGCTAAACACATACCTTTGTCACTCTCATGAGTGATCATACCTAAAATAAATATTTTATCTCTTTCTTTATCCTCTTCTTTGATGCTTCCTTCATAAGTCTGCATAGAGACTGAAGTAAAATGAGGTTAATTGACATTCTCATAAAAATCTAACTTGTAATGAGAAAGTATTAAAGCAAACAAGATATTAAAAAATAACATGAATACTTATCTTTTTTTTTTGTGGGGGGAGGCTCCTCGAACTGCACCATTTGCTATCTTTCTTCATATCAACTATCTTCAATTTAAAGTACATAATCCTCAATTTCTACTAAATCTTTCTTTGAGGGAGGAGATTCCTCTTCCTCTACCACATGTGCTTGATAGTTTATTTTCCATTTTCCTCCTGCTTGGTCTTTTTCTCTTCTTCCTTCGGTTTTGGTACACTCACTGTGACATGTTCACGTATAGAATCATCTGCAACCTATGCTTCCAAGATCTGAAGTTTCCAGATCCTTCCAGCCTGTCTTCTACCCTCATATTGGTAGCCATTCTTTCTTGCAATAGAAACCCTAGCCCTTTAGGCTATAGGAATAATAAAAAACAAATTTATTGGATTTGAAAACTGAACTCACCAAAAGATGCGCTGAACTGAGGCGAGTATACTGGTGTAATCAGTTTCTGAAAATTCCAAGTTCTAGCCCTTGAAACTGGACCAATGGATTTTTGGACTGGTGCTTCTGGTTTTCTGGTACTTATGGTTTTCTGGTACTTCTGGTACTTTTGGTATCGGTGAAAGATAGGGTTTCACTTTTTGGGTGTTCTATCCACTGAAAAGGTGCGTTGAAGGTGTCAATGAGTTCCTTAGGCTAGGGCACACTTTTCTAGATGATCTTTGGGCTGAAATTCCTCTTTAATAAAAAGCCCTAATTTTCTTGTACGACAACAGTGACGTTTTTCTTTTTCTTTGAAATATGCTCT
Source organism: Picea glauca (assembly GCA_000966675.3). Classification (NCBI taxonomy): domain Eukaryota; kingdom Viridiplantae; phylum Streptophyta; class Pinopsida; order Pinales; family Pinaceae; genus Picea; species Picea glauca. The sequence continues at coordinate 1,069,973 of JZKD02S2123609.1, forward strand.
CTTGATCTTAGCTCTGAAACCATGTTAAAGTTTCTTGCTTAATCTATTATTATTAATCTTTATTATAACAACAACATAATAAGGATATTACTGAAAGAAACACAATCACAGAGTACACAAGAATTTATCCTGGGAAACCCTCAATGGGAAGAAAAACCAACAAAACTTCTTTAATATAGATTCAATAACCAAGTACAGTGTCTCTCACAAGAGAGATCTCACTAAATAGAAGATCCACCAGAAACCCTAACCAGAACAGAGTAGCACACCACTTAGACCAAGATAGTCCTTCACCAAGATGACCAAAACCCTTTACTGAGATACTCTTCCTTGTACCTGCGTCACTCTCAGACTTGTGCACTTGATAGAGAGAGCTTGATGAGTATATGTACAAATGAGGTGCTAGGCATCTTATAAATACAAGTTGTTCCCTACCAATAATTAGGTCAAGGCCGACTTTTCCACTTTACCTTTTTAATTTTCATTCGACTTGTCTAGGCACAATAGGGCCGACTTGTCCAATTTACCTTTTAATTTTCATTTGACTTTTCTAGGAACAATAGGGCCGACTTGTCAATATAATATATACATATTTTATCTTTTACTTTATCCACAAGAGGGGATAAGAATATTCTTTTCAGTTACACATATTTTAACATCTTCGACAACATTCAAAGATGATTTGTAGGTCCTCGATGTGTTGTGAGTGCTTCTTGGAATGAGTAGTGAGGTCATCCAAGTAAGTAAGAATAATGTGAGCTAGATCATGAAAGGCATAGGTCATGGCATGCTAGAAAGTGGATCCCACATTTTTTAGTCTGAAGGGCATCACTCGATATGAAAATGTTCCCCAAGGTGTTGTGAATGAGGTTTTGTATTGATCTACTTAACAGATTTGAATATGGTTATAGTTGAAAAACTTGTCCATGAGTGAGAGGACTTCATGACCGATGCATGCATCGATAACTTCATATATGAATAGGGTAGGAAATTTGTCTTAGGGACAAGCTTGGTTGAGATCATGAAAATCGATGCAAACCTGAATAGTGCATTGTTTTATGTTGAAAGGAACTGGGTTTGAAACCCATGATGTGTAGGCTATCGTGTAGATGAAGCTGGCAACCCATAGTTTATTGATTTTGACCTTAATAGCCATGGATTTAGAAGGGTTAAGGGGTAATTTATTCTCATGAACCCAATTTAATCCATGTGTCAATACGATGTTCAACAATGGTTGGGTCTAACCCGGAAATTTCTATGTGAGACCAGGAAAACACATCTCAGTATTCTTGGAAGAGGGCCTTATATGCTATGATTTCTTCAAGAGAGCATGTGACTCCAAGAGTGATTTATTTAGTGGTATTGGGTTCGAATGAGATGTCTATGTTGATTTTTGGTGAGATATTTTCCATATTTCCTTCTTCAAATGCATCAGGTGTAGGTATTGGATTTTTTAACCAGTCCACATGGCTAGGGGGGGATGAAATCCTTAGCTTTGATAGTATAGAAAAGGGAATCTGAGGCTATACGAAAGTAATTGTGAGAAAGAAAAAAGGATTGATGGTGAAATGAATACCATGGGTAATATCTTGTGCATAGAACCTCCATAGGGTCTTCATCGGATTGAAAGGTAAGGGAGCACAAGGATTTTATAACATGTGTGATTGGGGTGTTGATATTCACGGGGGTGATGGGTGAGGCATCAATGTACTGAGCTTGTGTTGAGGATTGGATATCATCATTCATATACAAGGTGAATGGACCTATGGGAGGGGAATGGGAACCTTCAATAGATGACATGAACCAAATATCCATATATGAATTGGATGTATAATGGTATGAGGGGGGGGGTGTTGTAAAAAGTTGTTACATAATAGTTTGGGCGGTTTGGTGGGAGCTATGTGTGTCATGGTGGAATAGATATGGAAAGTGGGGTTGAAGGATGGAGGTTTGTCCATGAAGGGGGTATTCCATGACTGCTTGGATGAGGATTTCTCACAACTTGGTCCATCGGTTTTTGTACTAGTGGTGTAATGGGTGGCATGGAATCGCTCTAGATTTCCCGTCCCTCATTGATGAGTGGGCATCGATATGTGTAATGATCCATATGGTAACATAATGTGCACGATCATCTCATGCGTTCGTTTATTGACATAGAAACATAGTGAATGCCAATGATTTTTGATATGGATGACATGGGTTGGGAGGATTTGGGAAATTTGGTTTGATGCATTGTGGCTAGGGTGTCCCAAAATTGAGGGAGGTTCAGGAAGTGGTGAGTCCTCATACCGTTGTGATTGGAGGAGGTTCTTTCTGTGAGAGATGGTATAGGTAATAATGGTGCAATTATGTGGTTCAAAATGACGTTATGTAACTCAGGAAAGGTGGGACAAAGATTGGTAGGGTGTACAGTAGTGGCGTACAATGCGTATGGAGGTGGGATGCATGGTGGAGAAGGAGGGAAGGTTCCTTCTTATTTTGTTAGCCTCATTGGTTTGTGACAGTTCTCCCATCGTGAGAATTAGTGTCTCCTACGGTGTTAATATTGCCCCGAACTATGTGACCAATTGGGTGAGTGGGTGGATGAGCCATTGATTGCGGCAATGGGACCATGGGTTGACGTGGGAGAGATAAACCAGGTACCATATATGGTGGTTCTAGATACCATACAGGGATGGATATGACCATCTTAGGTAAGGTGAGGGTAGAAGCAACTTGGTATGTTGTTACTCCCAGGGGAGGATAAAAGAAGGGTATTTGGGTGATGGCCTCTGGGACCATTTTCCAAATAGGGATTTGACCCATGGGTGGTGGGTTTTCGATTGATTCTCCTAAGGGAGGTTCCTCAGGAAGTGCCTCTTGTGTAAGATAATGGGTAGACAGATGGTTTAATGAGTCTCTAGAAGGAGGGACATCACAAATATCCATTCCATCTGAGGTAGTTATACATAAATTGGTTGTGTTGGGGGTGGGACCAGGGTAGCCCAATTATGACCCTAGTAAGGATGGGTCATGAAATAGTCTTGTTCTAACGTCCACCATTGGTACAAGGTTGGTGATTGAGTGGATGAGTGGTAGGATTTTATCAATGTGTCCTGATTGGTTAGGTTCATAGTGGGTCAGTTGATCAATGGTGACAATTTTCCCATTGTGAGGGAATAACATGGTATGAAATACTGAGGAAGCTACAACCTGCATGGCGTACATGTAGCTTCATCTGAAAAGGATTTTGTAATCTGATTGGGCATCTATGAATTATATGTATATTAGGATTGTCTTGCCACATAATTCCACTGGAACGTTTTGATACAGGCCCTCTAGTTGGGATGGTCTACCATCATAAGCTCGAAGGGTGATGGAGGGGATTAACTTGGGTGAACTGAGTTACTACAATAATGTCTTGGACATGATGCAAGTAGATGCTCCTTCGTAAATAATGTAGCGATGGAAAATTATATTCTGGATTTTGATAGGAATAAGGAATGCGTCTAATGATGGGAGACATGGGTCTGCTTTTTATAAGTGAACTGTGATTAGATGGGTGTCTACGGGATCTACTACCCCCAGTTGCGAGAGTAATTCCTTGCATTGGGAAGAGAATGTTTGAAGGAATTCCATGACTAACATGGAGGTTGGTGATTGTGCTAGATCATCAATGATATTGTATCTATGGTCAGCTTGGGAATGGGGATTATGCACATTCCTGTGTAATGGTGAGTGAGGCATGTGGGTGATGGTTGTTGGGCTCTAAATATGTCTTAAAATATAACCTCTATGCATCATCCAAAGGTGGGCACTGGCACAAGTGTTTTACTTTTTGCCTACGTAGGTTATTACCTTTCGTTTTCAATACTCGTCCTCTAGAGATACAACCCCTGCAAAGGGACAACACTCGTTTTGTTCAAATGAACAGCAAAAGGAACAACAATAGTGATAAGGGAACGACAATCGTTATATTGGGTAGAACTAATGTTGTATTAATTGAGTTGTAGTACTTGCCCAACTATCTAATTTGTCAACCCGGGGTTCGTAAACTGATGAAACACACACAAAGTATATGCAATATTTAAGCGAGACTAATCTAATCTAATGTTTAAGCTACAACTAAAATTGAATCATTAATCTAACACACAACTGGAATTGAATCACTAATCTAATACATGTCTAAAATATAATTAATCTAGTTGCGTAAATGAAATTAATCTAGGAATGGGAATTTGCGTAAATGAAATTAATCTAGAAATGGAGAACTACATGAAGGAAAAGAAGATACAACAAGTGAAGATTTGAATGACACAACAACATATGTGATATCTCACCAATGAAGCAATCTTATATTACAATAATCAAATCAATCTTCAAAACAAAATAATGAAAGCATGAAAACCAAAACCATGAATCAAAGCTAAGAATCCCTTTCTCTTTCGAATCCTAATGACTACCATTAATGAATACTCTAATTCTAATTACATAATCTAACTCCATCCTAATTGAATTCTCATGAAGAGAGAGAACTCTCTTTTATACATGAGAGCCTTGAAGATAAGATAACCATCTCATTATTATAGATCCACTTTTCTCTCAACCTATTTCCCATTATTACAAAATATAATCCCTTCAAATCCTCACACATATCTCTCATATATCTTGGATAAGATATTCCAACCAAATCTCCATGATCTTCTCCTTGGAATGGGCTTGCATTATCTCCTCAAATCTTGAAATGGTGGAGGAAGTATTCGAGAAGTCCTTTTGAATCAATCCTTCACATATTCCTACACATTACAAAGCTCACACATATTTGAGATATATATGAAAACATGTTGATTTTCTAACATTTAATCACAAATTTCTTTTAAATAGTAAAATGAATAAAGTGGAGAACAATAAGGTGAAACCCAAGTATATTTATGGAAATGATATTGTGAAAGGTTAATGAGGCGATGAAATGTGAAGAATGATGAAGGGAAAGGTGGATGAAAATAGGACATTTCTGAGCC
>JZKD02S2123609.1:1075783-1106839 GCA_000966675.3 Picea glauca
GGGGTCATGCAATATGGGATCGTTCATTCGTTTCGTCAAATATGGGATATTGAGAGATGAAAAGTATGGCATGGTGAGGGGAGTACCATCCAATGTATGTAATTTTTGGTGTAGTGTTCTTTGTGAGGATGGTTGGGAGCTCATTCCTTGTAAATAAGGTGGGGCTCTGCCTCCTTGTGGTGGAGGGATTATTTCTGAGTTGTGTTGGGTATTGGTGCCCAAGAAAGTGGATCCAAGCAAGGTTGATCCTAGGAATGTGTCACTCATTGGTGTATGTGAGGGTTTTGCTGATGTATCAATCAAGTGGGGGACACCACCCAAAATTGGGGGGAGATTTTGAAAACATCTAGAATGATGGGGATGTTGTGGTTCCCCTATGGTTCTAGACTATGTGTGTGATGGTTATAATGAGAAGAAATTATAGAATAAATTCTTTATAAATTACCAAAACTATGTACTCATGAACTGCATGTAATCAAATGGTGACAATCATACACAATATAACAATATAAATGGTAGTTTGGTTGGTTTTTTTTACTCCACTTGGGGGAATATAAAAAAAATCATTCACATGTCCTATCTAATGTAACTTCCTTACTCTCAAATAGCACTGGAACTCCAAAAAGGAACTTGACAGTGGGGCCATAACCCACTTGAGGAGATACTAGTGAAGGGATGAAAAATCAATTATAATGAGGGGTGAAGGGGGCATATCCCAAAAGTACTAGCGATATTTCCCAACAACCATTCAAAATCTGACTGAGGTGTGATTGTAGGCCACACCCACCACCTTGGGTAGATAAACCTCGAATTTTTCCACTAAGTCACCTTGATCAAGAACGACATTTAGATTTTTTGCCTTAGAAATCAGTCATAGGCTGGAATCTTTCCAAGGGTTGGGTGACCCAAGGAGGAACACACAGAACAACTAGACCTCAGCCTTCGACCCTTCATGGATGTCTCCCTGCCTTATGGTGTAGGAATGATTGCTTGGGAGGATTTTTCTATTGTAATTCACAAATTTCTAAGTTTCAAGTGAGAAATGATGATGGAGAGTTATTTGGATGCATATCACCAAAAATGTAACTTAAACTACCAAATTCTTTTCTTTACCTCCCGTAGAGGTTTAGAAGTGGGTTTATTATGATTTTGTTTAGAATTTGAAACTGTTTTGTAAAGTTGGGGTCATGGACCAACTTTGTTGATTAAGAGTGGTGTGAGAAAAAGGTTTTGTCAAACAAGTGAATCTCTTCTGATTCTCCCATATCTCTTATGGGCGCGAGGAGAAGAGAATACTACGGTCTCAATTCTCTAAAAAATACCTCTTGGATATGTGGTGATGTGGGAAAGAAGTGATAATGAGTGATGAATTTTTAATAAGTTAATTGAGAAAATTTTGGCATGTGGACATCGCTTGGTCCTTTACAATGGTTTCTTACTTCTAAATTACTATGTTTAAAACAAAACCCTTGCTGAAATGAAAAAAAACCCTAAGCAACTAGCATGGTGGACATGTGGGTTGTTGGGATAAAAATGGTTTGCACACTGGTTGTAAGACCCAAGTTTCGGTTAAATTGTGACCAACAAACCCTCAATACACTGACCCTTTTAGCATCACCTTCTTGCGAAGATGAAGTCTAACTTGAGGTATCTATTGGGACCGTAAGAACCAGATTTTTGCATTAGTAAGGGAGAGGGAGGCGGATGTGCATATCATTGTTCCTTATCCTCTTAGATTCAATATATTCTTGATTATTACCTAGACTAGCACAACCATACATGAATATTGCAGTATAATAAATCCATAGACTAGATCCATTCTATGAAGAATAACACCAGTCATAAATGCATACAGACAAGTAAACAACATAAGACGCAATATCTTCTCTAAATTCCTTCTTTATTCATCTTCTTTCTTACTAACTGTATTTTACATTCTTGATATTGTCATAACATTGATTCCCCTATATGCACACTAATATCCCAATCCCATTACATATTTATATCCAAAACCTATGGCTTAAAACCCTATTACTATCTATCCCAAAATAACCCATTACAATGCATTACATGGCCAGCTCCAGTTAATTGGTTTTTTTCCTTCTTTTACTTCTCGTTTTTTATACAAATTTTCTATTGTTCTTCTATTTATAGAAAGTCACATTGTCATCCTTTTGTGCTTCCTTCTCTCAATCACTTTATTTATCCTTTTGTTTGTGAATTGCCTCCGTCCTTCTGTGCCCTTCTGTGCACTTTCTTCCTTCTGTGCGATTTCCTCCTTCTGCACCCTTTCTTCCTTCTGCACCTTTCTTCATACTTAGGTTTTTCTCCAAAATTATATTCAAAACTTCCTATCCAATAATCCCCCAACACTCACCTATGACTTGTCCCGAGCCACTCAGGCATGTTTCTTGTTCTTCAACTCCACAATGAATTGTTATGTGACAACCTTAGTCGCTTCTAGCTCTGTGACCATGGTGGCCTCTGTTGTTGTAATCTCCTCCATGGCCTACTTGGTCATGTCTTGAAGTTTATTCTTTATGTCAATCATGTCTTGTTTGACCTTTCCCTGTACATTGGCCAAGTCACCAATAATCTAGACCACTTCCTCTTGTCTAGGTCCAAGTCTCTGTTGAATGACTTTTTCTGGTCCATGAGTCTTTCTACTTTGACACACGTCTGTCACTGCACAAAAATGGCTCCCATTGGCTCAATTGGTGGCAAGTTTTTCACCTTTTTGTTTCCTCATTGGCATACTCTTATGCTACTCATAGTTTTTCCTCTACGAACTTCATTTCTGGGTCACCCATGAGTTCTTCCCATACTTTGGAACTTTCTGCACAAATTTGTGCACATTCATTGTCGAATTTCTTAATCTAGGAAATTCTAGTGTTTTCTTCCACAACATAGATGATTTTATGGGCGAAATTTCTCTCATGGGAAAAATTAGAGGGTATGAAATTTTGGTTGGGCGAATTATTTCTATAGAAGGATATAAAAGGATTTGAGTATACAAATTTTATTTAAAATTTTTATATCAAAAACCCTTAGCCCACTGTTATTTGTGAGAGGAGAGCAGCGAAATTTATTTTTGCCCCGTCAAATTTGAATTGGATCCTCTCCTTCGCCCTAATTTTCTAATAATTGGGATTTCTCAGAGTTATTTCGCCCTGGTTTTTGGAAACGGGAATTTTTCGGAGGTATTTCGCCCTTATATTTTATAAATATAAGCGACAATGTTTTTGAAGGTATTTCTCCCTTGTGTTATGGGAATGGCAATTATTTGGTAGCATCCCAATTCAATATGCACGTTTTTTTCTACAATGCTTATGCTCTTGAGATAGCCTGCTAATGGAGAGAACCGGTGATGATGCATCTTTAATGGATCTGATTAGAGAAGTATGAAATGACCATGATTGCATTGACTTCTATTGATTCAACTATAGAGTTCAACGATAGGGTTCATCGCAGCAGTTTATTGGAGAAACACTTCCATATATCCATGTTGACATTCCTATTGATACAACTACAGGGTTCATCGCGACAGTTTATCTGAGAAACACGACCATATATCCATGTTTGAATTCCTATTATTATTGTATCTCGACCATTGGTGTTTCTTCCTGAAAAAGATATTTTAAAACAGATATTCTATGACTTTAGTGATGCTCCAATGATGGATTTGTTGAGACCATCACTAGAGGAAGCATTTGTCATTTAGAATCAGCAGGTTCATTCTCTTTTTAATTTTTAATTTACATTTCTTATGTATATGAATATTTGATCTAAATTATTCAATATTGTGGCTTGAATGCCAAATTGATTGGAAGTTTTAATATATGGGTATATATGTGTCTACTATGTTTTGATTGCATCATTGATATCCAAATGATCTATCATTAGATAACTATGTGTCTAAGATTTGAGATGGTTTCTAACTTGCCTTGGTCATTGAAAATTTGTACCTATTTTAAGATAGTTGAGATGTCTCTCAAGATGTTGTAGTTCAAAGGGTACCTGATAATTCTTGGTTGCTTTCTCTCGCAAAGAGTGTTATAAGCTTGAGGTTTGACAATCCCTAGCCAAAAGTATTGAGTATCAACTTGATTGTGCTTAATAAACTATTTTTTATCATCTTTGATTCATATAGGGATCATCATATGCTTCATTTGACTTTGTAATATTGGGGATGGAAACTTTCACGAATCTTGTGAATTAACCAAGCAATAACTACTTGACCCATTTTTTACCTGGGTTGTGGTTTGTTTTTCCTCACTTGTTCTAGTTGCAAAATTGCCTGCTTGTTTGGTATTGTTCATCTAACAAATGGATCGAAAAATTTAATTTGATTTTATTTTATGATGGAATATATGTTATTCTATGTTGATAACCTTTGTCTTTAATCACAAGTAGTAGCTCATCTGGGCCTTTCCAGGAGTGTTATTTTTTTCCTCAATACACTAGCTTTTTACTCCCCCTTTCCATTATACTGGCTTCTTGTATGAATCATCATTTGATTTGGTAGAGAACCCTTTTTTGGATTCTTCCGAAAGAATTTGAATTTCTCTGAGAACAATTGACCTAAATATTTAATCTAGTGTTTTTTCATTGCAACTTGAATTTGAATTGATTTGAATTCTTAATATACATGTTTTTGTGTCCTACAAACTTTGGACTACAACATTGATAGCCAAATGATATGGTATTAACAAGCACAATATTATCTTTGATACCATAGTATTCCCTCTGTAGCTCAGATACAAATTCTTTAGGGGTTAATATCTTTGTGGTCTTTAGAATCATCTTTTATGACTCTCAGTGCTTTTAACCCTTGGTTTCTTCAAGGTGTTTTTCTTAGTGTTTGCATGCATACTTAGAGGACACAGTGCCCTAATTTAGTAGAGGCACTCATGCATGTGGATTGACAACCTCATTTAAGGGAACAAATCTATAGGAGGATGCAATATTACACGCTTCAAAAAATATCCAATAGAGGCACTCTTTATTTGTCTCATCTATCCATGCAAGGAAGGCACTTTAGTGATGGTTCTGATAATCGTAGTCGAGGAAATGTTGTGCATGTGTCCAGATTCATTGTACCTACCCTCTCTTCTCCCTAGTCTATAAAGGAGAAGCAGGGAACACCACTACGATGGTTTGAGAGTTTGAATTTTGAAGTTATAACATTGTTAGTTCACTATTTTCATATTTAATAGAAAAACACTAATGTTGTTTTGAGAGTTCACATTGGCATGCTTATTGTTCTAATTAACAACGGTATGTGTTTGTAGGTTAAAGTACTCTCTTGATTGTAATTTTGATTGGTGTTTTCATCTTTAGCTATCTAGGATTTTAGGTTAGATTGTAGAGAACGGAATACACTTACCATGGTCTGATTTTTTACAGGTAATGGATCAAAGAAAACCAATGCAAGCACACAAAAGTTGGATTAAGGATGACCAGAAAAGTGTGGGTTATATTAGTAATTTTTCTATCCATATCTTCCTTTGTACTCATCTTCTTAAGGCTTGACAATATGGTAGATTAATGGTTGATTGGTTCAATAATGTTAATATCTTTAAAAAGCATCCTTGAGAAAGTTGATATTCTTTTTCGATTCACTAAAAGTATCCAATTTGAATATGTGCTATCCAGATAGTTTATCTACTCAATAGTACTCATAGATGCATGAGAAATCAAGGGAATTGTAGTTGTGCTAATCATCTAATAAATGGTATTTTGAATCGAACATTTAAATTTTATTATTTATCACAAACTCTATGAATTCAAGATTCAGGCAGAATAATCTAATTCATAGTCTATCCAACTTGTCTTGACAAACCCTTTGACAAACCAAAAGCATACCAGAATTCAAGATCCAGGCAGGATAATATAATTCATAGTCTATCTGACTTGTCTTGACAAACCAAAATCATACCAAACTGAGACTACATTGTTTTCAACACAAGAAAGTTCCAAACTTCAATGGACATGGATAGGGGCATTGAGATAATGGCAATAACATCATGCATTTATTGAGGACTTCCTAGAAGAATATTATACACTTGTCAGAATGACATCTTCAGAATATTATTGGAACCCTTTCCATGCATACTGTTCAAAGGCCCTAGCGCAATATGTAGGACCAAGCTTGTATGTTTTAACTTTTTATATACAAGCAGTGAAATTTTGAAAGAAAATATCAGTCATCCCATAGTTTCTAGTACCTATATAGGAAGTGTATATATTTCTCTACTTCATTGAGGCATCCAATGTCAATTTTTATAGGTTCTTCACAGCCTTAAAAGATAACTTCTTACTTTGCAATAACAATTTTGAGATATGTCTAATAAAAACAAAAAGTATTGTTGCTGAAAATGATAGATGTTAAGACACTAAGAAGCAAGTTGCCCCCTTAATTTGATGAACAAATAAGAGAGGAGATTGGAATACTTCACATATGGATTGGTTAGCCACATTTATTTATGGTTCGTCTTAGTTATAATTTAACTTGCCCACCAAAATAAGAGAGGAAATTGGAATACTTCACATATGGATTGGTTATCCACAATTAATTATGGTTCATCTTAGTTATAATTTAACTTAGCCACCAGTATATAAAAAAGTATTCTGCAGGATTTTGGTTATACAATATATAGAAAAAAGTCTTATGTATGTTTTTGGTTATACAATATATAGAAAAAATCCTTCTGTAGGTTTTCAGTTATACAATATATAACAAAAAATATTCTGCATGTTTTTGGTTATACAATATATAGAAAAAAGTCTTCTACAGGTTTTTGGTTATATATGTGGCATATGGAGGATTTTTCTAGACATCAAAGCTTAACAGTTGGTTATATATGTGGCATATGGAGGAGTTTGCTAGACATCAAAGATTAACAATTCTCTTTGAAGAGATATGTTTTTATCCTCTTTACGATCACCAAATCCCTGTGATTTTAAAGTAAAATATTTCAAATATCGACTTTCATATCAACAATTAGCCCAGAACTAAATATTAAAGCCCTAGTGCTGCCAATGACAAGATGCATTTTTCTTTATGTTCTTGCTCTAAAAAAATCGATGAGATGGAACAATACACCCAAGTTATTTGAGTACTTTCATTTAATACTAACCAAAGTTATTAAATTCTAAAAAGAGTATTTTTAAATTTTAAACAATTACGTTGATTGCATGAGATAGGTGAGGTACACTCTACAACCCAGTATGGATAAGATGTGTAACATGACATATCATTAATAAACTAAAATGAAAAAAACATTCTAAAAAAAAAGAACATTAAAAAAGCCAACCATAATAATAAAACCTATATATAATAACAAAAGAGACCAACATAGATCCATCTTAATCCCAACCTTTTAAGCAATGATAAAATAAGTTTGTTTTTATCCCTCTCAATGCTTAATAGATGTTGGGTTAAGATGAATCTATGCTAGTGTTATTAGCAAAGCAGGATTTTTCCATGTAGTATAGGCTAGCATGGTATCTGAATATAACATTGATTAAACTTATTGCCAATTCCATGGGGAACATGATCATATTTCCTACTGATATGGCTTCCACTTATACGGGAAGATGTAAATACAAATCTATCCCAAAGAAGCACAAGGACCATGAGACATATTATTCTAAAGAATATTGCATCCTTTCCTCACGATGGCAGGAAAAGCCTATAGTCCAACATTAACAAAACATATCTCCAAAGAGTCATGAAGTGTTGTTTCATGAGAGAGAAAATCATTCTTTCAACCCAATCAAGGGTTTATGCAAAGAAATCTTATAACATCCAGCTCATATGCAAGAATTTATCTTTTGGACGCTTGGTCTAAAATACCAGACTCGGAATCTTAGGTCAATGCTTTTGAAGAGTGGTAAATTTGACAATTGTCAAGCATAGTACCTGATTTTGAGGCTACAATGCATAACGAGTCATTTTGGATTGGTAGACCTCAAGTCAGCTTGAATTTGATTTTCCTTGCATGAATTGGAATAGAGGACTAATGGGATTTTAGAAGGCTGTTTTAAACTAGAGTTGGATCGTCAACTATTCGAGGAGGAAATATTTGTGGGGGAGACAAGAAGAAGGTTATAGAACTTTATTTTTCACGATTATTTTCATTGATGTTGTTTTTCTCTTCGTTTTTTTAATTTGTTAGAGAGATTAAGACAGATGCTCAGATGCTCAATGAAGTTTAGGTTAGTTGGAGAAAGTAGGATGGATACTAACAATGTATTTGTGTGTATCTATTGTTTTCACTATTTTTCTTTATATGCAGTCATGTCCTTATGTCCTTTATTAGGATAAGTCAGGATTTATAACCAACCATGCTTGCGTAATAACAATCCACATATTAATTTTGTTGGAGATAATAGGATTTCCAGGAAATTGTGTGAATGTATATGTGTAACCATTTTGAGGTCTTAACTACATTGGATATAAGAGGATTGTTACTCAACCATTTGTTTTTGAAAATTATGTGTATGAAGAAGTCAAGGTTTTGTACTTCTCTTCCATGGTTTTAACTAGGGTACTCTTTCATGTGTGTATATATGCAGACATAGTTAAAGTAGGATTGGTATTTTGTATGTGTGTATAATATATATGTATGAATGGTCTTAACGAGCTGCAGAGTTTCAAGTATGTTGGTATATCCTTGTGTGTATGAACTCATGGTATTCCTTTCATTTTTAGAGAAGGGACATTAGATGAATATTTTCCAACTCTTTGCTGGAATTTAATGGCTATTGACCTTTGATGTCACCAAGAGGACACCAATCTGTAATCAATACCAGAAAAAAACTTCTACTAGATCAACCTTGAAGGGTTTTACAGATTAACAAAAGGTTTGATCATCATAAAACACTTAAAGAAATGGAGCTTTCCATAGGGTTATTGCTTCTTGGTGCAATAACAACATATATTGCATGGTTTTTTACCATCGAAAATCATTTTATAGGCCCCAGGGTGTGGCCAGTGGTGGGAATCCGACCAGGACTATAACGAAATAGGGAAAGAATGCATGACTGGATTGCAGATAATCTCTAGAAGGCAGGAGGAACATACCAAAACCTGTATCTATGCCATCCCCTTCCTTGCAAGAAAACAAGAGCATGTAACAGTAACATGTTATTAGTGTACATACACCATGTGGTTAATTTGACTTAGGTCAGTGGTTAGTGATCTAATTACTATGCAGATTTAACTAAGCATTGCATTAGGTGAACTTCCCAACCACCTACTTACTACACTAGGTGAACTTCCCAACAACCTGTATTTAATTTTGGGCTCTTTGCAGTCCATGATAAATATGGGTCATCTCCTTGTAATTATACATAATATCATATATATATTTGTGTCATTTCTTCTTTTGTTGTTGTTATGTTTTGTGTATGGATTTTAAGGTCATGTATGATCCTGGTTAATTCTCCTTGTTTTTAGACACATGCAATACAAAACAATGATAGCATATTCTTCGCACACATTTTGAAAACTATCCCAAGGGGCCACAATGTGAGGCAACATTTCATGACCTGTTGGGGGATGGTATCTTCAAAAAATATGGTGAAACATGGCTGGTGTAGAGGAAGATTGTGGCGTTGGATTTCATCAAAAGGAATTTGAGAAATTCCATGGCTCAGTGGGTTACCCGGTCCATCAAGGACCACTTATGGCTTATCCTGGCAAAGGCTGAAGAACTACATAGAGTTGTTGATTGGTAGGATATTTTTCTTAGACTTACATTTGATAATATATGTGGTCTGGCATTTGGCAAGGATCTAGAGACATTGTCCCCAGGTCTTCCTCTTAATCCTTTTTCCCCTGCATTTGACAATGCCACTGAGGCTACTCTACAACATTTTGTATTTCCTCAAGTGATATGGAGGTTAGTAAAATTATGGGTTGTGGCATGGATGTTGAGCTTCATCAAAGCATTTCCAAGGTTAAAAAATACTTCTCTAAGATTAAAACAATTAAATTTTTTTTTGTAAGTAAGATTGTATAAAATTCTGTCAAAATCAAAGAGTACAAAAACAACTGCCATAGTTTCAGGCTGTAAACACTGAGCTGCTCCTGAGGGGAAACTAGCTCATCCAGTCAAGCCACTTCATAGCTTAAGTCTTAGACATCTACTGACGTAAAGTAAAGGTCGAATGAAGGAGTTGGTCCATTGGATGGAAGGCAAGGCAGAGCAGGGCGCACTGAGAGTAATGGAGCCCTTTCTTGAGCAAGATGAAATTAAAGGCATGAGGTTGGTGGGAGGGAGAGGAACGTGGTCATCGCATGGCCAATGCTAAGGAGGATCTCTCCTGGTTGCTCCGCTAGATGCATGTTCTCCACTAGCACCCCATCTGGGGGGTTTTCGATGGTTAGAGATTCTTTTTAGAATCTCTGGAAGATGGGGTGCATCTGATGGGTGGGGGCTTGATAGAGAAGATCCGGTCCCTGTACTTCTGCCCCAATATTGGCTAGATCGTCTGCAATATGATTGGATTTTCTTCTAACATGAGAAGGGATGAGAGATTGACCAGGTTTGAGGAGAGTTACAATTGTTCTTAGACCATGAGATAGGCACAAACAGGGTAAGACCTGCTCTGGGTCTTCTCTATTCAAGATTTTCTGGAAGAGGTTGAGGATGACTTGAGAGTCTCCTTCCACTATAATCTTGTTGAAGTGGTGCTTTAAGGCCAATTGTAGCCCTATGGCTAGCGCCCAAAGTTCTGCAACATTGTTGGTAGTATGTCCTAAATTTCCTGCTGTGAGGAGGAGAATTCTTCCTTGATGATTGTGGAACACTGCCCCAAACCCCGCTGCTCCTGGGTTTCATTTGGAGGCTCCATCAAAATTGAGCTTAATGAAGTCCATAGGGCGGGGGGGGACCAATGGGAAGGGATGTCCCTTCGAGAAGAAGGACGAGGAGGAGGGGCCAGACTTTGGTTTTTGCCGAGTTTCCAGTTACTCATGATACTTTGTTCCTGGGTTGGGCAGATCAAGTTTGCCTCATTCTAATGCTGCAAGCTGATTGTTTCTTTTATATTGTGGAAAATCTGGGTCCAACGATGGTGCCAATCCTGATGGGTGTTTCTGAAGATTCTTTGTTTCTTTCCTTCCAAAGTTTCCAAAGGATAAAGCCTGGGAGAAACTACCAGATGTGATTTAGGACCAATGACTCAAAGGATTCATCTCTCCACGCTTCAATGGTGTTGTTAATGTTGTCCCTTTGGCGATCCGAGGTGCGCATTATGGTTGCACAATGGTCCCAAAATTTGGCACTGTAAGGGAATGTGTGAAGAAGGTGATTCATAGTTTCTGCCTCTTCCAGGCAGAGATGACAAATGGAAGGTCCTATAAATCCCCTTTTGGTTAGATTCTCCCAGGTAAGAATACTTCCATGCATCACCATCCATAGGAACGTGCTTATTTTAGGCTAGTGTTTTAGGGACCAGATTTTGTGCCAGACTTCCCTTTGTGGGGGTGGATTCAGATTGGCCTTTAGGCCATAGGACTCTTGGATGTTAGAAGTACCTCTTGGAGAGATTCCCCATCGAAGGATGTCCTCTCCTTACAGTATAGGAATTTTTCATTCATTGGTCATGTTGTGCCAAGGTTGGAGGTTCACCTATGCCTCGACGTGTAGGTCCTCTTTGTTGGATTTCCAACATCTCCAAGTGGTATTTGTGGGGTTGTCGTTCCAGTAGTCTACCACTCTTGTCAGTGTTGCATGAGTTGTTGGAGGATAGAAGGTAACGGCCCATTACTCCTGCACTAAAACCGATAGCTGTTTCCAGGAATCATGCTAGAGGAGAGCAGTCTGATTGTTTCGGATTTCCCATAAGGCATCGTTGAATATCAGGTGGTGATTCTGCCTAGCTTTAGTCCAAATCAAGGATGTCGGGGGTGTCTTCATTCCCACGAGTGAGGTTTCCTTCTATTACGTTGGGAGTATACTTCTGTCGCCAAAGACTGGCCCAAAGGTCCTGAGGTCTTTTCATCCATCTCCACCAAATCTTGGCGCTGAGAACTTTGTTCAGAATAGAGGGATCTCTTATTCCTAGACCCCCTTGAGTCTTAGGTCAACAAATCTTATCCCAACTGATTAGAGAAAATTTCCTCCCTGGTTTAAGTCCCTTCCAGAGAATGTTTCTTTGCAAAGCTTTGATGGAATTAAGGTTGGATTTTTGGGCCACGAGAGCCAAGAAGGTATAGAATGGTAGTGCTTGCAGGACTGATTTGAGGAGGATGAGGAAAATCAGGAAGTTGAGAGCGTGATAGGTCCAAGAGGAGAGTATTTTCAAAAAGGAGGTAAGGAGGCCTTCCCCGGAGCTATTTCGAAGGGATTTGTCGAGGAGGGGGATGCCAAGGTACTTGGACGAAAGGGAGCTTTGAGTGAAACCCAGGATGTTTGATATGTAGAGATGAATCAACAAAGGAGTATTGAAAAAGAAAATCTAGGACTTGTCCTTATTTATGTCCATCCCCAAGGCTTCACATAAGGTATTGATGATAGAGAGAAAAGTGAGGGCCTCTTGGATTGTTGGGGAGCCCATCATCAGAGTGTTGTCCACGAATTGGCTATGAGAGATCGGGGGGTTGATGCCATGCAGAGGCAGCCCTTTCAGTGTCCTGTTTTTCATCACTACCTAAATGGAGCGACTGAGTCCTTCTACCAAAATGATGAAGAGGAAAGGAGAAAGGGGGTTCCCCTGCCTGATTCCTCTAGTGGGAGAGAAGGGACGAGAAGGAACTCCGTTGATAAGAATTGAGAAGAAGGCTGAGGAGATGAGGTTCAGAATCCAGGTAACCCAAGAGGGATCAAAACCAAAGGCGAGGAGCATGGCCTGCATATAGTCCCAACTTAACTTATCAAAAGCTTTGGAAAGGTCCAGTTTTAGGAGCATACCTGGAGTTCGGGTCTTCTGAAGAGAATGAATGAATTCATGGGTGAGGATGACGATGTCCAAGATTTTTCTACACTCCACATACCTTGATTGTTCTGGCGAGATGATGAAGGGAAGGAGAGGCTTGATTTGTCTCGTTGTCACCTTGGTTAGGAGCTTGTAGATGATGTTACAAAGGGCGATCGGCTTGAATTGCTTAAGATGGTTTACACACTCTTCTTTGGGGATGAGAGTAAGGAAAGTAGCATTAAGGGCTGGGAGGACCTATCCAGAGAGACTAGAGTCTTCAATGATCTCCCATACTTCCTCTCTGAGAATTGGCCAGCAATGATGAAAGAAATCAGACGTGAAGCAATCTCGTCCTTGGGATTTTCCCTTGGGGGTGTCCTGGAGAGCCTAATCAACTTCCTCGAGCATGATGGGTTGAAGTAAGGCTGTGTTTTGTTCTTAATATATTAAGGAGGGTATGTGCCACGTGATCTGTGCTATAGCTTGAGATCTGTCTCTCAGGGGCTCTGACAAGAGGTTTTGATAATAGTTGACCAACTCTTCCTCCAGTTCCTCATGAGTGTGTCTGGTTTGTCTGTGATCTGATATGAGCTGTGTGATGCAATTAGCTTTCCTTCGTTGGATAGTGGACCTGTGGAAAAACTTGGTATTTTGGTCTCCCTCTTTGAGCCATTGGATACAGGATTTTTGCCTCCAGAAAATTTCTTCCTGAGCTTTTCTTTCCTCCAGCTTTTGTTTGAGTGCTTCTTCCTGTTGTTTGAGGGGTTCAGTTAGACCCATGTCCCATATTTGTCTTTGAATAGTATTAATTTGTTTCATTAGTTGTCTTTGTGCCTCAAAGATGTTGCCAAAAGTTTGTTTGTTCCAGGCTTTGAGTTTCTTCTAAAACCGATACATCTTGGAGCCATTGGATACAACATCCTCCTCCCACCAGATAGTTGACAAGAGGTTTTGATAATAGTTGATAATAGTTTTGATTATATATGGTTTTTCTGCAATGAGAATATCTTGTAGTAGTCTCTGTTTACTACGACCGTTGAGTCCCCTTATATTCTAGGAGATGATCTTCATGAGGAGGGGTTGGGGGGGGGCAAGAGGTGGGAAACTACCAGATATCAGATGTATCTGACCTGAGTTGACCATGAAGTGTCCTATTTCTTGGATGAGCTTGCTGGTGGATTTCCGCCCTCTTTTCTTTTCATCCTTCTGAGGTTTACGTTGTTTTTTTGGCGTATTTCCATGGATTCCTAAGCTTGCATTAGATCTGACGGTGGAGCCGGCTAAAGAGTTGAGGAAGATTTTGTGCACTTTTCTCAGTTGGTCAAGTGGGATAGTAAAGAGTTTGTGATGTCTGTAGGCATTTTCCAAGTGTTCTAGGTCTACTCTGGCAAGATCTTGTTCATTAAGTTCCATTTTCACATCTCCATCTTCTTCCTTTGAGGATTCCAGGGCTGCAACAGTACATCCAGTTGTAGGGATGGGTTGGGTAGGTGCTTGGGTTACCTGTTCCTTCCCTTTCCCTGGATTGGGTGGTGTTTTCTCTGCAGGGAGGGCTTGCGAGGCTTCCAATCCTTCTTGTTTTTCCTATAATATCCTGTATTGGTTGCTCATGGTTGGTTCCTTGACGATCTGGGTTGTTGGCCACTTTCCTCCTTGTCTGCGCTTTCCCATTGTTCTTATGAATCCTTCTTTGTCTTTGTTGGCTTTTGGGTTACCCTCCTTGCTAGGCGTGTTGAGGGGATAGTCCCTGAAGAGGTGCCCGTGCTCATGGAACTTTTGACATTTGAATGGAATGTGTTCATAATCGATGGTTTGCATCCGGTCTTTATCCTGGTATTCCAGAACGATAGATCCTAGTAGCGGCTTTGCAATGTTCAGATAGACACATATGCATGTGTAGGAGGTATACCTTCGCTGCTTGGTGGCTTCTGAGGATTTTACATACACTCCTATTGTATTTCCTATGCCCGTTAAGACCTCTTCTAGCCAGAACTCCTGTGGCAAGGAATATAACCTCAACCAGACTGGGGCATGGGAAAAGTATTCCAGTTCAAGGGTAAATTTTTCTATCTAGAATCTCAAAAAAATACTTTCCGAGTTAAAGAAATATGGGTTGTCGTCAAAGATACAATTTTTGTCTTCTAGGTTGTGCAGGATTATGGTAAAAAAGCCCTTGGAACCTAGTTGCAAATCGAAGTGACCTTTGGGCTTCCACCATTGATATATCCATTTTACCAGTTCTTTCTCCAAGGACCAGAGCCCTAAAAATTTTTCGATTATGGTCTCGTTGGTTGGCCTTAGACTCGATATTCACTGGTTGGTCTTGACCTCTTGTTTCTATTGATCCAGAAATGGAAGGGTAGGGAAGAGAGACGTGAAAAAATGAGGAAAAAACAATATTTATGCCAAATCAAATGAACAGGGTAGAGGGTGATGAAGCTTGATTAGGAGTGAGGAATGAATTCATGATATTATTGTTCTACTCCTCTTGGAGTTTTATGGATGATTGAGTAAAGCATTACACTTGAGGATTTTTCTACAAGCTCTTGCCAATATATGTTGATCGGAATGTTGTGACTACTAATATGGGAATGTTTAAATTGGGTAATATCCCTCTTTGATCTTGTGTTAACCATTAGAAATTTTGTATTATTACATGTTTCTCTATGAATGGTTTCATGCTTTGTTAGGGTCCTAACTCGCACATAGGTAGAGCAATATATTCAGATGTAATAAAGGTCAATATTAATAAGGCCTTTCAATAATATAGAATAAAGTGGATGTAAGAAGACCTAATAGAATCTTCCGCTTCTAGAAGGATCTTCCTCTAGATGCTTCTCTTGATAGACATATTTAGTATAAATAAGGGTCGAGGGTATGAAAACCCTATCTTGGAGATTATTATAACAGAGTGTTGCTCGACTGGAGGTTGCCCCCTCGAAGAGGCCCGTGAACATTTCTTTCTGAATCAAAGTGATATTTCTGTTGTTGTTCTTATACCCTTTCTGTGTTATAGTGGAGATTATGCTGGTTATATTACTATTATTCTACCATTTCTAGCATTTTATTTTTGTTCTGCATACTTTTTATATCTGGTATATTACAAGTGGTATCAAAGCACTTTCCTTGGCAGAAATTGTGGTAACTTTTTTTCAGGGTAGATACGTATTCCAACGTCTTTAAGCCACAAAGATCTGTCATTAAGTGCATAAACCCGCGGTTGAGGGATTCATACACACAAGAAATACAAGTGGTTCTTAAGCGCGCATATGTTGGCCACCCTTGTAACCCCTGTTGGTACCCCTTCGAGTGGTAGAGCATCAGACAACACATGTGTATGGATTGTCCTAGATTTCCTTAAGCCCTCTTTAGATAAACCATTCAGTTGCCTGACTGCTATAGTGCCACCGAGAACAACACTCGGGAAGATACTCTCTAGTACCTGGGTAGTCGGGTAGTACGACTAAGGGTACGGTCTATCCTCCTTAGTTAGTTCCCTGAGATATTGGGCCGAGTACTATTGTTGGACCCCGCATGTATATCAGAGAGCTATAGCACAGGGAAAACCCTTGTCTATAGAACCCCTGAATACCTAACCCTTGGGGGAAAGAAAAATAAACAAATTAAAACAAACAAGATATGTTTCCATGCAACTGTGTTTGGGTTGCCAAATCACTACACTTTTATTACTGGTTAATAATTTGGGGATTTCATCGCTGCAGTATTCTTCAGACTAGAGTATAACTCCACAGGTGTAAAAGAAAGAAAAAAAAAAAACAGAGTCTGGAAATTTTTTCACCATTATTTGAGACCTATTCCATTGGATTCATCTCTTCTCCCTTATCACATTCATCCATATCATTTTTCAGCAAAAATTTTTACCCCACCCGCCCCTTTTCAGTTCACCCATCCTCATGGCCCATACCTATAGCCAAGACCTCGAAGCTCGCTTCAACACCTTGCAATATGGTCTTCTCGAGACCCAAAAAGAAGTGAAACAACTCAGTGCCAATGTTGCCTCCATTGATACATCCATAAACACAACCATAAATACAACCATGCAGCCGTCAATGGAGGAAGTTAAACAATAACTAACCACCCATATTGAATCTATCTTTGCATCACTCTGCACCAAACTGAAGATCCCTACAGATGACCCTTTCTTTGACACACCTCCAAATACTGAAGGTGAACATTCCTCCCATTCCCATACCTTTCAGCACCATCACTTTCAACGTGACCTATGCCTTCCACAGGTGGATGTGACCAAATTTGATGGCTCAAACCCCACTGGTTGGGTAACCCAAATGGAACATTATTTCTCTTTATACGACATTACAGATGACTTGGAAAAACTCTGGTGTGGTGTTCTCCATCTACATCAAGAATGTTGGCAATGGTAGTAATGGAGAAAAACTTCCCGTCAAGGGTATATTGCTTGGACCCAAATTGTGACTAAGATTTATGAATTCTTTGACATTGACACCAACCAGTTGGGCCGTTTGACAAAGTTGAAACAATCAAGAACAACAGAATACTTCATAGCTACCTTTGAGCGCCTGGCTTTTCGAACAGAGGGCATGACTGATGCTTTCTTTCGAGAGTGTTTTATCAGTGGCCTCAAGGATGAGATTTGGTCCCATGTCCTCATGGCTCGACCTTTGATTTGGGTGGAGGCTACTAAAAAATATAAAGAAGCACAATAGGTTGTATCCTCTCAAAACCGTAAACCCTCCTTTATCCCTCGCCCTAAACCTGTAAATCCCACTACTCCCTCTGCCCCATTAAAAATCCAAAAATTGACCAGGGCTGAAATGGTTGAATGCCAACTCAAGTCCTTTGTTATAATTATGATGAAAAATATTTCTCAGGCCACAAGTGTAAGGAACAAAATCTTTTTATGGTCGTCTCTGAGGATATTTCGGAAGAGGATGTTGAAACTCCCCTTGTGTCTAAGTCACCTCAAATCACTGACATAACCCCTCCACCTTCCAAAGCCTCATGAATCATGTCTTCCGTCCCTTTCTCCATCATTTTTCCTTAGTTTTCTTTGATGATATTCTCATCTATAGAAAAACCTGGACAAACCATCTTACTCATGTGGATCGAGTTCTCCATCTACTCTCTCAGCACCAAATTTTCCTGAAACAGTCTAAATGTGCTTTTGGTGCCTCAGAAGTAGAATACTTGGGTCATCTGGATGGAAAGGATGGCGTTAGGGTGGATCCGAAAAAGATTGAAGCTATGCAAGACTGTCTGCACCCAAAGACTCTCAAAATATTACATGGATTTCTAGGCTTAACAGGGTATTATCGCAAGTTTGTTAAGAATTATGGAAATATTGCAGCACCTCTCACTACTCTCCTCAAAAAGAACTCTTTCACTTGGACTCCAGTTGCTGCTCAAGATTTCCAAACCTTGAAGATGGCCATGTGCACCACTTCGATTCTAGCCCTTCCTGATTTCACAAAGACCTTTGTGTTGGAATATGATGCCTCAAGGAAAGGAATCGGTGTTGTCCTTATGCAAGACGGTCGACCTTTGGCTTTCACCAGCAAGCAACTATCTGAAAGGAATCTGGGCAAACCCATATATGAAATGAAAATGTTGGCTATTCTACATGTCGTTGATTTGTGGTGCCCTTATATCTTGGGGCAACGTTTCCAAATTAAGACAGACCATCAAAGGCTCAAGTACTTTCTGGAACAACGCATTTCCTCCCTAGAGCAATAAAAATGGGTGACTAAGCTCTTTGGATATGATTATGAGATCATTTACAAGAAAGGCAAAGACAATGTGGTGGCGGATGCACTGTCCCAAAAATATGAAGAAGAAGGATCCCTTTTTTCTCTTTCCTTCATTGTACCAGATTGGCTCCAAGTTGTTCGCCAGGAATGGCTACAAGATCCCAAAAGTTCGCATCTGATCCAGCAATTGCAGACCAATGCTCTAGCTACCCCAGGGTACTCTTGGCTCCAGGATGAGCTTCGATAAAAAGTCCATTTGTATTTAAGTAAACAATCGAAGCTTAAATCCATGGTACTTTCTGAGCTCCATGCTACACCCACAGCGGGGCACTCCGGGTTCACCAAAACCTATGACAGGGTCAAACGTTCCTTTTTCTGGGATGGTATGAAACAAGACATCCATAATTTTGTCACTGAATGTGATGTGTGTCAATGCAACAAGGGAGAAATAGTCAAATCTCCAGGAACACTACAACTGCTTCCGATTCCACCTGTTATTTGGAAGGATATCTCTATGGACTTTATTACCAGCTTACCCAAATTGGGAAATAAATCAGTCATAATGGTGGTTGTGGATCACATTTCCAAGTATCCTCATTTCTGCGCTCTTTAACACCTATTTACTACATCCATGGTGGCTCAAATTTTCATGGACCAAGTCTTCAAGATTCATGGCATTCCACACTCTATTGTTTCTAATCGTGACCCAACTTTCAAAAGCAATTTTTGGCAAGCATTGTTCAAGATACAGGGCACCCAATTGCATCTCAGCACAGTTTATCATCCCCATACTGATGGTCAAATGGAAGTTGTCAAAAAGTGTTTGGAAACATATTTGAGGTGTTTTTCCTCTGAAAAGAAAAATCAGTGGGCTCAATGGTTACCCCTGGTTGAATGGTGGTACAACACTTCCAACCATACAACTACACCCATGACTCCTTTTGAAGTGGTATATGGATAGAAGCCACCTTCATTTCTCTCATACTTACCAGGTATCTCGAAGGTCCAGGCGATTGACCAAACACTTATAGTTCGAGAGGATATTCTCTGTACCCTCAAACAGAACTTGGTCATGGCACAGAATCACATGAAGCAACAAGCAGATCAAGGTGGCTCTGAGAGTCAATTTGTAGAAGGGGATCAAGTGTTTCTGTGACTACAACCATACAAGCAAACTTCTCTCAAGGTCAAGCATTGTTAGAAGCTAGCACCCAAATTTTATGGTCCTTATACAGTTCTCAAGCATGTGGGACAAGTCGCCTATTAGTTAGCTCTGCCCAGTCATTCGAAGCTACATCCTGTTTTTCATGTTTCATGCTTAAAGAAGGATATTGGAACTAGGTGCCAAATTCAAACCAACCTTCCCAAGTTAGCTGAAGAAGGATCCATTTGGCTACAGCCAGAAGCAGTTTTGGACCAGCGTGAGTGTCGACTGCATCAGAGAACCATCAAGGAAGTGCTAGTCTAGTGGAAAGATACAACTCCAGTAGATGCCACTTGGGAACCAGCTACCATTCTGTAGTAGTTTCCACATCTCAAGCCTTGAGGACAAGGTTGTTTTTAAGGGGGCGTACATGTTAGGCTCCTAACCCGCACATAGGTAGAGAAATATATTCGGATGTAATAAAGGTCAATATTAATAAGGCATTTCAATAAAATAGAATAAGGCAGATGTAAGAAGACCTAATAGAAGCTTCCACTTCTAAAAGGATATTCCTCTAGATGCTTCTCTTGATAGACATATTTAGTTTAAATAAGGGTTGAGGGTATGAAAACCCTAGCTTGGAGATTATTGTAACAGAACGCTGCTTGACTGGAGGTTGGCCCCTCGAAGAGGCCCGTGAACATTGCTTTCTGAATCAAAGTGTTATTTTTGTTGTTGTTCTTATATCATTTATGTTTTATTGTGGAGATTATACTGGTTATATTACTGTTATTTTGCCATTTCTAGCATTTTATTTATGTTCTTCATACTTTCTATATCTGGTATATTACATGCTTTGAATATGATATCTTGGATGAACACAAATCTCATGTTAGTTGGAGGTTATCTACCTTCATAATTTCTCCTTCATTTTCTGAACTATAAGGCTGCAAGGGACTGTAATGATTTGAACTTGCATTCTGTGTTTAGTCACTTGAAATAACTCTCAAAATTTTCCTTATTCGATCCCATTAACCCAATAGATCTGATAGGCACTGATAATATCCTTGCAACCATCAAATTTTAGTTTGAAATCACTTTTTGATTGGCTAGCAGATCTGGAAATTACATTGTTGTCCATACTCCAGATCTGTTTTTTACTAAGTCTGACCTTGATCCACATCATAAATCTGAAAATGATGGACTTATATCTTATATATGCAAGTATGTTGGGTGAATAATTGTCATACAATATCCAAAGAACAGATTTGTATCTTGTGGTTGCATACTTCATTTCTGGAAAGACTTTTTCAATTGTTTCTTATACACTAGAAATAGTTCACCTTCTTATCTTTGGGTGGAATTTGAAAATAACTCAAGGTTGAACTTTTGTAGGATTGTTGAAACTTGAAATTCTATCATGAGCATGAAGTCCCATAACCTGATTTTTTTATGAGCATTTGTTGCAATCAGTTTTGCTATAGTTATGCTATGGTGTATATCATGACTTGGGTGACCTCTTCAAAAGGGGAAAAATATAGTTTCAGATGTAAGAGCAGACAATGCCTTAGAATAAAACACAGAATGCAACTCTGCACCTTTTCATTGTCAAGCATAATTTGTACTACCAATATAAACATTTTGATACATAATGTGATGGTAAACACCTATTTCATGATCAAGCTTTCTTTAGTCTCAAATGAATTCCTTGGTTGTGGATTACACCCATTGATTCTCTGAAATAGTATACTCTGCAAAGGAAGATCTATCATTAAGATAAGTATATTCAACATTTCCATCATTCAATGAACTATTGAATTCCTCACTATTAACCTCTTTTGTAAAATCTTCATGTTCTTGGAGAAATCTCCTCTACTCTTCATAAAGTTGAACATATACCGAAAACCTTTCTCTTGGACATTTTTTGTAATAAGATTCCCATATGCAGAATTTTTTTTATCAATGTGCGATAATAGGTGCAATAATTCTCTTATATCTTCTATGAATCTAGGGAAATTTTTCATTGTTGTTGCTCTGACGAGGCCAAGAAAGTGGCCTTAAATACTACTACTAATTTTATGATTGAAATATGATTGTTGTTGTTATTTAGAGTGTTGATATCATAGTTATGAGCCCAAACTTGCAATAACCGATGATATTGGTTTTAGGGTTCTTGCAAGCATCAAGGTTTGTAGTGTAGACACCAAGGCTCAAGTATGGTTCTGGATTGGAAAAGCATGTGCCATTGGAGGTTATACTAGTGAACTAAAACATTCCATGTAGGCCTCAATTATCTATGCATAGTGAAAAACAATTTATATTTCTAGTTTGAAAAGTGGAGAAAATATGTCCAAGCTTCATATTTTGTTAGTCGAGAAAATATGTTATATGTATTTGCATTACAAAGACCTTACTGCTTATTTGATAGGAAATAATTCTTGTTTTCATTGCATTACAGGCTTCATGTCTCTTAAATGCATGGTAACTAAATAAAAAACTTCAAATTCTATTAATTTCTTTTGTATTATCATTATGCAAAGTGGAGTAAGCATGCATGCATTAACTGTCTTTAGACAGTTCTCTATTTAGGTCTTTTCTAGATTTAGATCTGTACTTTCCTATTTTGTTTTTTTCATACTTGGACCTTTCTATTTTCAGTTAGGAAGGGCACAGCTCCTAGTGAAAGTGTGAGTTGGCTATTCTTGTAGGGTGAAGATCCCTAGAAGTCACACATCAGTTATCATGCAGTTCACTCCAGTGGCATTCTATTCAATGCAGTCTTATCTCGTGCACAATGTTTCTATTCAAGGCATACTTATCCATGCATGAGTTCGACCTAAGGCTCAATGTATTCCCTTAACTCTTATTCTACAAAAGAGACAAGGTTACCTCAATGATGGGGTTGAAGAGTTAGTGTGTTGAGAAACTGATGTAGTAATTTTCTATTTTATAAGTTAATAGACAGAGATGTGATTGGTTGCTGCAATTTCGTACTTGCTGTCATAATTTTTAGAGTGTTGTGTTTTCATATGTAGTACTTCTTTAGTCACTTTCGATAGTTGTTTTTTGCTATCCAGGATTTATAAGAGACATGTCTGCTTACCATGTACTGAGAATTTAACATGGTATCAGTGCTGATAATTTGAAATCTTCAAGGAATCTGAGTGTGGAGAGGGTTGTTGCCTGTGAGAGGGAGTCGTCAAAGGATTTCAACTGATTTGATGCCCTAGCTTCAGTAATTGAAGTTGTTCTATTTCTGTGAGAGGCACCCAAACCTGTGATAGCTTGTTGGGTGAGATACCCATTATCTCGAGTGATTGGAAAGTTGTTTTTGGCCAGTAATAGGTGATCTGCACATGGGATAGGCTAATCTATTTGCTGAAGTGTGATTCTAGGGTTTGCAACGATGGTCAGTGTCGATCTCCAAGAGTGTGACAAGCTGGAGGGAACTTCTAACTTTACATCTTGGAAGTGTAGGATGCAAACTCTATTAGAGGAGGTTGATCTGTGGAGCCTAATAGGTGTCCAATAAGATGAATCCCTAGGCTTCACCATCTCAAAATAAAAATTAAACTTATATGTTGCAAATCCTAGTAACATGAAGTTTATTGGAATTGACTATTTAACATCATCTCTAATCTATGTTGTACTATAAGGTTAAGTTTCCTTCTAAGTTTTATAATTTATATAATGACTTTTTGGCATGTATTGGTTTTCCTAGTGTTCAGTTTTTTTGTATATGTTGTTTTCTTATGGGGTGGTGATACAAGTGTGTTTTTTCCTAGTTTGGTCATATGTTAAATATCTCCTTATCGTATGTTTCTCTTCCTCAAAATTTGTCGAGTCACAATATTGGCATATTCTTTTCTCCCATAGTATTTTTCAAAATGTCTATCTGCAATTATCACTTCTAAATTGGTAAGAATTTGTTCTAAATGTGAGGATTCTTTACTTGTTCCAACGCTCTAAAGAGAACACGGTGGTACTGGTACTAGGCTGCAATTGATGATATTTTCCTTTTGTTTTTAATGGCATCTTATTCCCATGTCTTGAAATGTGCTTTTCTTCATGTCCATCATTTAGGCACTCTAATTCTATAACCCATTTTTCCATCCAATTGGAAACATCTTTGGTGCAATTTTTGGTTGCAGAGCTTGATGATTCTAACCACTCCTAGCTGCTAAAACTTATTCATTTCCTAGCTTATGAATGATTAATTTATGGCTTAAAGTATTTGTTGAATTCTTTTGTTTTATTCCTGCATCAGCAGTATAGAGCAGGGGATTATTTCTTTAAATTTTATATTTTGAACTCAATTTGCCCAATCTTCAAGTCCATTTAGCTTCAAATTTTAGCTAAATGAGACTAATATTTATCTAACTATGGTACTCTGTGGGAAGTGGCCTTTGTTAGGGTCAATACTTGTGGTGTGGGCCTTTTTCCAAAATAATTTAAATGCATATACATTGTGACGTCCAAGATCTAATTCATTAATTTCATGCTTAAAATCCAATTATGTGCAAGTTCAGACATTGTAAGTACCATTATAACCGAATTTTTATTTTTATGTTCTGGGTCATACTAACTAAAATTTCAAGTTGGAGAAAGTATTTGTATTGTTCTCTAGTAGAAAAAAGAAAATGGTAAGACACATTGTATACATTCATATATTCTTTGTAGCTAGATGATGTTGTGTTTTCTTCCATCTGATTGGTCTTTGACATCACTAACCAACAAGAGTATTTGAAACTTATATGCCATTTTTAGTCTTCACATGACATTTTTTTTGTTGAATTACTAAAATGCACTTTTTTATTCACATGTCTGTCAATCACGTGACAGAGCTTTGATTGTTGGGATGGTCTCTATGGCATCCTTTTGTTATATTTGTTGGTACAATAACTCTAATACTGGGTATAATCCATCTGTTGTAGAATATATAGAATATAGCACAACTATATTTCATCCTATATCTCAGCCACTGCCAAATGCATTAGTATAGTAAGCATGTCATTCCAATGAATATTCTTCTTGTTTTAGACAACAATGCACCTTTGTATTAGTTTATGTGGAGTTTTTTTATATAGTATGATGTGCACACATTTTCTCATAGGTTGAAGGGAAGACGATAAAAGCACAAATCTGGGATATTGCTAGCGAGAAGTGATACAGAGCAATTACAAGTGACTATTACTGTGGTGTTATTGGGGCTTTTTCTAGTTTATGATATTACCGTGGTGCTATTGGGGCTTTGTTGTTATGGATTTTCTTGTTCGCTGAATATGATATTATTATAATATGATGACCTCTGTGAAGTAAAATCAAAAAAATCTAGACCTTATTTTTCTTAGAGTTTCCTTCCTCAGATACTCTGCCAAAAAATCCCTTGTCATAGGGCACCGGATTTCAACACATTGTACATTAGAAATAAATCCTCCCTTCACCAAATACAACCAATTGGCTTCATATAACTTAGGCCCTGTTACCTCCTATTTTGAGAGGGGTAATCCTACTGAATTTCTTCACTAACCCCTTGTATTTTTGTGGTTTGATGATAGGGTTAGTGTCTTGAGAAGGAGGGTTTCGATGATAGGGAATGGTGTTTATTGTGCATCTACTATCAATATCTTTACAAGGATTATACCACATTTTTTACAAATACTTGTTCCAATAGAGAGGAAGAGAATTGAGAACTTCGAGGAAAGCAATCAAGACTTTTCACCAGCAGAAGTGAATACAGGAAACATGCAAGAGAGTACATGCAAGTGGCTGCAAAAGGAATTCCATTCATGATGTCAATGAAAATACTTATAACATGCATAAAGAAGTTAATTGGATTTACTAGAAACACAACAAATTCTGAAAACAAAAATCCATGGGATCAAAGAGAATTTCTAGGCTAGAACTCTCATAACGAAAATAAGCCCACAACAAAGCATTTGTTGTCATTTGAGTTCATGGGATCTGGGAATGAATATCTTAATCCGAGATAGTTGTGTAAAAATTGATAGAGGTTATTTTAGATTAATATGTTTTTTAGATAAACCTCTCTTAGTTTCCCAAAACTCTACTCCAGTTGTTCACAATATTTTCTGCAAAAATATGTCTAAGACATGACTTTGCTCAATCAGAAAAATAGGATGTGAAGATGTGAATATATCTCTCATTCTGTAATACCTGTGTAAAATATGAAACAAATTATTGTTCTTTGGAATCTTAGGAACACAAACCTCCTCCATTTTCTCAATATTCATCTCTTATTGGCCACAACCTATTCGAAAAAAAAGAGACTAAAAAGGTAATTTCTGGAAAATGTGCCTTCAAAGATTTTTGGAAAATGAAGTGGAATGATGGGTTAGGGGTTTCATAAATTATTGAGAAAATTTAGGGGGGTAGGGGGTAATGTTGGGGAGTAAGGGAAAGTGGAATCTAGGAAATGAGTGAGGGGAAGGAGTGCAAAAAGGAAAAACACAGCCCTGCCCTAGAAAAACGTAGGCTAAGTTAGGGTTTTAAGAAAAATGATGAAAATGGGTAAAATATAGTTATTATGCTTTTAGACATAAGGTTCATGGTGAGAACTGACTGGAATTTTTTTAATGTTGGAATTTCATGTTTAGCACATAGAATTACAAATGAGTAAGGTGGAATGGTTCTGCTATTTCTGGTAGATGATGTGTCAAAATTCACTATTTTTCTAGGTTTTCAAGTCAGATACTAATAAATAGTGGCTAGGGATGCATCATCTCTGGAGGTTTGATAAATGTAAGAGTTTCCTAAATATGGGTTGAGAAAAATGTTCTGTGTGAAGCCCAATTGGTGTGGAATTTATGTGGATATGAAGCACATAGAAATTTTGTAGTTTGCTTGGGCATAGATTGTCACTGAATTCAGAGATTATTTTTTTTCCATTTGGCATTATTTGCCAATAGACAATTTTTTCTTTGGCTTTGTTTAAGTATGTGTTAGCCAAGAAATTGGGCTTTGCAGTCAACAAAAGGATTAAAATGATGTCTATCAAAAGGAAAATATAACAGAATCAAACTATGACATCATTCACATAAATAAATAACCAATGGATCATATATCCAACATCAACTTATCAACAAGGAGGAAGGTTCAGAGCATACGCAAAGTTTCGACAGAAATTGTAGTACTCTTGAGTCTTCTATTACTTGGCTTGAAGCATAGTACGATGTTTCAAAGAATATACCTAATGAAACCTGATGAATTAATTTAGGAATTTAGGGTATCATAATAAGAATGTTCAAATGTGAAGCCAATAGGTTTATATATAGATGACTTTTACACTGCGCTTTTCTCACTAAGTTCTCTTTATAAACTAGCAATCTTGAACTTGGATGCTACACATTCAAATGCTAGTTACATTCTCACATCCCAAATGTGTGGCAGATGAGCACTTGATAATAAATTCATATTTGTTTGACATATTGGGATGAGAAGTTTACTCACTGTCTATCTATCTACTAGTTAATTTGTCTATGCTAATTATTGTAAATTGGATCTTACACCTAAACAAGATTAACTTCTAGTTTATAAAATCTAATGGACGTTTTTTTGGGTATCATCTACCTTGATAATTCTCACCTTGGGGAATCTGCAATATTTGACAACATAATGCCTCTAGAAGCTCATAGAATCCAATTTTTCAAAATATTTTCAGTCTTTGTTATCACTAGGGGTGCTCAATTCAAACAATTGTGAGACCATCTAGAAGTTAGAAACCGAATGCTAATTTTCTATTTGTTCCCAACCTAATGAATATTAATATGGAGGACAACATATATCTAAATTGGATTTATTGTCGGTTAGTTTCCCTTATATAAAAGGCTTCCTTATTTATTCCTAATCTTTGAATTTCAATTATTTCAATGTTGTCTTCAACTCATAGTTGATATTGATTAGGCAAAAGTATAGCGCACATGCCGAGATTCTTTTGACTTGTGCACTATAGGTCATGCACGCCTATATTTATGCATGATCTAGATTGTACACACCCTTCCTCAAATGTTCATCAATATATGCCAGAAGACAGCATTGGCTTTCATCAGGGCCCTTAGGTTAAACCTTATAAACTGAAAGCATGTAGTCTATAACTGACATGAATTTAAAGTGACAAATAAATTAATTTATGCATTTATTATTTATTGTGGTAACCTTTTTTCTTCAAAATGGCTTTGATTAATCGACAATGCAAGTTTTTTTCTAGTGGGGTAAATGTAGCCATACAAAATGCAGGGAACTAGTCTATTTTTGTGTTAAGGTTTATTGTGCATCTTGTGATTTGTTTCTGATAAGGTTTGGAATTTGATGTATTACTGTTGTTTGTACTTTGTAGGTTATTGCAACTTGGGGAGTTCGAAAAAAAAATGGCTTTCTTTCTTTTTCATACACATGACATGCCGAAGACACTATACAAGTAATAAAGATGACATCAAAGTTACGTTATTGCTCATGTTCTAAGCTTGTGTTGTTACTAGATACTATGATGGATCTCACATTTAAAAAATTCTATCAAGATGTGTTTCTGGAACCAACTTCATAGTGCTATTTTATGCCTTTTAATTTTTAGACTGATTGTTTCTTCTTATTCTTTCACAAATTTCAAATAGATGCATTATAGTAAACTTCAAATATGAATGCATTATCATATGTACTTTTTGTTGGCAAATGCTTAACATGTAGTGTATGCTTGTCATTGATGGAAAGTACAACAGTGAAGATGGCAGGATCAGAATGTGCATCGATGGACAAACAAGAACAACGTAGGCTCAGGAGGAATTAGCGCAAAGTCGAAATTCTTCCAAGTAAGAAGGATGTGTAAGCTTGGAGGAGAAGCGTCGCTGATCGTTGGATCCCATCCAAAATTCCGGATAGCATGAGGGCCGTCAGATCTGAATAAAAACAAGAAGAGCGCGCGCTGAAGAGGAGGATAGATCTCAGGCGTTAGATCTAAGTGCAGGATCTGACCACTGTTGGATCGAGGAAAACCTGTACGGTGTTTAAAGTACAAGGAGAAAAGGGGCTCACAAAATCCCGAAAGCAGGAGGACCGTCCATCTCAAGGGGTTATGTGGACCGTTGATCCGACTCCCTGTCGGGGTTTTGAGGACCACGAGTTTAAGAGGTCAAAGAATAATAACCACAGGACTTGTGAAATCGTGATATGCAATACCCCGATATAATCTCGACCATTGGATCGAGGATAAATATGGACCGTTGATCCCAGTTCTTGTCAGAGTTTTTGGGATCGAGAGTTGGACATGTCAAAGAGTATTGACATCAGGAACCTCGAAATCACGATGTTTGGAATCCCGACTGAATTTGAACCGTCAGATCAAGATGTGATCTAGACCGTCGACCCGACTCACAATAGCAGACATGTCAGTAAACTTAAGAACACGTGGCACAACCAGGCAATGACAAGTGTCAATATGATTCAACACTTCAGGCACATGTAAGTCATGAAACAAAATGACACGTGGCAGTATTCAACACATGTCAATCCACATGTGACGTCAGCAGATTTACACCATGTTGGGAATTCGAGGATCGAGAGTTGGAGATGTCAAGGAATGTTAACATCAAGAATTCCAATATCACGATATGCAAAATCGCGAAATGATCTGAGCCGTCATATCAAGTGTTGATCAGGACCGTTGATCCCATGCCATTTCAGGGTATCAAGGATCGCGACTTGGAGAGGCAAAGAACCCAATGCATCAAGAATGCCAAAATCGCGAAATCACGATTCAATCATAGTCGTTGAATCAAGACCAGATCTAGACCATGGAATCATAGGACATGTGGCAAGTGATCAAAATTTCGCTGACTTGGGGTCAACGGAGCATAGTGTCAAAAATCACGAAATGAGAAATGGCGAAAGAGATTTTTGCATAGGCGCTTGGTTATGACCATAGTCATATTGGGGAAGGAGCTAGTGTAGAAAATTCATGTATCGAAACTTCGGAGATCGCGAAATAAACTGTCAAGACACTCAGCACAGAATTGTTGAATGTCGAAATGCCGAAATGAATGCAAGATCCCATGGATTCAATCCAACGGTGCAGATGAATTTGAACAAGATCGGAGGGAAACTATAGCACGATACAGTGTAACTGCCAGAAACCACCAATGGGTGCTGCCAGAGGACTCGAAGACACTTCGGGATGATTGATAGAGGAGGTGAAGAGTCTCTGAAAGGGATGAAGATTTTCTTGGAGGCGATTGACAACTGATGAGCATTGAGGCCTGTAACTAAAATAGAGAAGGTGATTTTGACTGTCACAGAGAAGACGAAGAGTCTCAAACTGCTAGACAGGCTGAGGAATCTCAGTATAACATACAGTGATGCTGGACACGCAGGGAAAACCACCAGAGAAGCTGAAGAGTCACGATGATGATCAGACAAAGCACTTGAGAGGTGGAGGATAACGGCGTGGACTCAGCATGCAGAGGCATTGTGAACATTGCATGCACAAGGTGCACAGAAGCTATAAATACATAGTACAGAGAAGAGATGGGTTGTTGTCTCTATTGGAGTTTGTTGTGGTTATTGTTGGTGAAGGTGATTCATGTGTGAAGAAGGAGGAGAGTGTAGCAGCTGAATAGCACAAAAGAGGAACAGTGTAGTGAAAGGACATGGCACACAAAGCATAAAAAGTGGAAGAACAGACAGCGCAAGTGATGTGTGCAGAAAGGCAATGAGGCAGAAAGAGCAACGAAATGCAGCAAAATCGTGATGAGTCTGGTAAGCCATTGTTGAACATCATATCACTGTAATAAGTTTTAGTAGCAAATATTTATATTTCAGGGTGGTTGGGAGGAGCTAGGGAGGACTTGTGTCCTCAAAGGTTCAAGTGGGTGCTTGAACACAGGGAGTTGGTGCTTCCTTCTAGTTGGTGCTAGAGAAACCAGGGAGTTGGTACTTCTTTATAGTTGGTGCTAGAGAAACCAGGGAGTTGGTGCTTCCCTCTAGTGGGTGCTAGAGAAAACAGAGAGTTGGTGCTCTCAGCATGTTGCAGCTTGCAAAACTGAGGTTGTAGCCTCATTATGATTTGGTGCTCATATGTATGATACTGTAAAGAATGTAACCATTACTTATCATATAAATAAAAAGATGTTTTTACCCTGCATGGGTTTCCTCGGGAAATATCTATCTCTGTGTTTCTCATATATGTGAATGATGCTGAAAGTGCCATTGTTTATTTCCCTGCAT
>JZKD02S2123609.1:1106849-1131154 GCA_000966675.3 Picea glauca
AGGGTCCAAAACCCACTCAGACAACTTTAGGTCCTAATGGTGAAAAAGGAGAAAAATATAAAAATAAGAAGACTGACATAGATTGCAACTTTTGTGATAAATATGGTCATGATGATTCCAAATGTTTCAAGAAGATGGCATCTTTAGAAGCAATGATGAAGAATCACAACATCAATATTGATTCTACTTCTTCTTCTTCTCATGGAAATGCACTTTCTGCTTTTGGTTTCTCCTTCAATGAAAATTCTACTTCTTCTTCTGATGAGTGGCGTATTGATTTTGGAGCATATTATCATATAGCTAAGGATAAAGACATATTTTCTACTCTAAATGAATGTAACACCAAGAAAATATTTGTTGGTGATGATAGATCTCTTAGTGTTGTAGGATCTGGAACAATTCAAGTAGATAATGGTAATTTCAATGATGTATTATGTGTTCCAAGTATTTCTTGTAACCTTCTATCAGTATATCAAATCACTCATTCATGTGAAGGTAAAACTGTAGAGTTTTCACCTCTCCAAGTTGTAATCAAGGATCTAAAAGATCCTAAGCATGTTCTTGCAGCTGGAATTGCTAATGATATTACCAGGTTGTACAAGTTTGACAATTGTGGGTCATCATCTTTTCCATCAGTTTTTTTTGCCCATAGAGATGACTTCAGAAAACTTTGGAATGAGAATTTTGGTCATCTAAACTATTTCTCATTGCATCAACTATGTAATAAAAAAATGGTGACTGGTCTTCCTCTTGTTTCAAGTAGAGATGGTGTTTGTGTCAGTTGTGTTCTAATCAAACATCATCGGAACGATTTTGACAAACATACTTCTTGGCATGGCTTGGTCCCTTTGCAGATTGTTCAAAGTGTCTTGTGTGGTCAAATTTCTTCTCCTTATTTTTCTAGGTGTAAGTATTTCTTAAATTTCATCGATGACTTTTCCAGATATACTTGGGTTTACTTCTTAAAACTTAAGAGAAAGGTTTTTGACAAGTTTATGGCCTACAAGGATCTTGTAGAAAAGAAATATGGACATCAAATTCAAAGGTTAAGAACAAATAATGGAGGTGAATATGTGAACAATAATTTTACAAGTCACTGCACTACACAGGGCATCCAAATGCAACACACTGTTCCATATAGACCACAAAAAAAGGGTGTTGCTGAGAGAAAGAACCACACATTAAAAGAAATGGATAATTGTATGATCCAATCTAACAGATTAAGTCTAAAGTATTGGGAGTAAGCCATCAACTGTGAAAATTACATAGTAAATCACACTCCCACAAAATCTCTTAAAAATATAACACCAAAATTAATCCACATGTAAGTCATTTCCATGTACTTGGCAGTATAGCATGGGCTCACATTCTTAATGAGAAAAGGAAATCATTGCAACCTAAAAGTGAGAAGTGTATATTTGTTGGTTATTCTGAAGATGTCAAGGTTATGTACTTGTTCAACAACATTGTAATGAAATTATTATTAGAAGAGATGTTAAATTTGATGAAAATATCTTGGCATATGAGCCTAATTCGATGATTGTGCCTTCTTCGGCCTGAGATCCATCTTCGTCATTTGTACCTTCATATGTTCCTATTCTAGTTTCTTCTTCAGATGATGATAGTGAGGATGAAAATCCACCTCCGCCTGCTCACCTTCCTCCAAATGAGTCCATTGAACCTGACCCAACAGTGAACACCAACACCACCGCTTCCTAGATGGGTCTGTTCAACATGAGAAGCAGTTGGTGATCTTGTTGGTGATCCTTCAAATCAACATTATACATGTTCCTAGTTCTAGCAAGCCTCTTCTCTTTTGTCTCAAGTTTCAAAGACACATGATCCAGAGAAATGTGTAGCATCTTTAGGTTATCTAGATTGGGATACAACAATAAATGAAGAGTATCGTTCTTTACTAGAAAATGTTACTTGGGATCTTGTACCTCTTTCAAAAGGAATAAATCTTGTCAGATGTAAATGGGTCTCCAGAACTAAGTATGCATTAGATGGAAGTGTTAAAAGACACAAGGCTCAACTAGTTTCCAAAGGATTTTCCCAAGTTGAATGAATTGACTATAATGAAACCTTTTCCTCTGTAGCCAAAATGAATTCCATCTACCTTGTTCTTGCCCTTGCTTCCTCACATAAATGAGAGGTCCATCATATGGATGATAAATCTGCCTTCTTGCGTGGGGATTTTCAAGAATAACTATACACAGAACAACCTTCTGGCTATGTCCAAAATGACTCTAACCTTGTTTGTTGCCTTAATAAATCTCTTTATGGTTTTAAGCAAGATACCCGATCTTCGTATACCAAAATGGACAAATTTCTTATTGAAATTAGATTTCCTGGATGCCATTCTGATCCTAATGTCTATACCAAGAAAGTAAGACACCATCTCATCATCCTTTTCCTTTATGTTGATGACCTTATCCTTACTGGTAGTGACTCAAAAATTGTAAATCATGTGAAAACAAGCCTTAAGAAGAAATTTGAAAGGGCTAACTTAGGCGTTTTTCACTATTTCCTTGGTCTCCAAATTTTGCAAACCAATGAAGGAATTTTTATTTCCCAATCTAAGTATGCTTGTGACATTCTTCATCATTTTCACATGGAATATTGTAAACCAATCCCTGCTCCCTTCCATTCTGGAGTCAAGCTTGTTGCCACTTGTACTTCTCCTGAAGTTGATGCCACCTTGTACCGTTAGTTAGTTGCTAGCCTCTTATACTTGAATCATACTTGTCCTGATATTTCCTTTGTTGTTGGTATTGTTTCCCGGTATATGAAAAACCCCATGAAATCCATTGTAAAATAACTAAAAGTATACTTCGGTATGTCCAGGGTACAATTTAGTTTGGGATCCATTATAGTTCAAAGGGGACTCCTTTATTGGTTGGTTTCATTATTTCAAATTGGATCGGTGACCCTGATGATCAGAATTCTACTGCAGGTTATGTTTTCATCCTTGGTTCAGGACCTATCACTTGGGCCTGTAATAAACAACATGATATTGCACTTTATTCAGCAGAAGAAGAGTACCGAGCAGTGGTAAATGCAATTCAGGAAGCCTTATGGCTTTGACAGATCGTTTCATAGTTTGGATTCCAGTAGCAACATTAGACCAATATTTGGTGTGACAATCAGAGTGTCATAAATCTCGTCAAAGATGCAGTTCAACATCAACGTAGAAAACAGATCGAGCTACAGATGCACTTCATAAAAAAACTCATTCGTGATCAAGTTATTGAAGTGATATTTTTCCCTATAAAATATCAAGTTGCAGACATTTTCACAAAGCCTCTTACATAAGTGAAGTTTTCCAAACTTCAATCTATGTTAGGAGTTCAAGAAGTTGTCATTAAGGGGGGATATGATCTAATGCCTCCTTCCTTCTATTGTGTCACTATTGTAAATCCTTCAATCTTATCCGAAGTTGTTCTTAAGGGGGGATGTTAGGATATTTAGACACTTAGAAGTTAGTTAATATGTACTTGGTCTAATGTGTCGTTAGGTAAAAGGGTGCTTCTTTAGTATGCATTAGTATGCATTTGTAGTTAGGAAATATGACGGTCATGACATGTTCCTAACATAGAGTGATTTGGCGGTTCATATTCCCATTGATCTTAATGACCATTGATCTATGTCTTAACACCTGATTGGTCCATGATCTATATTTAAAGAGCATGGAGGGACATTTGTCAATGATTGATTGTGAGAAACTCTCTTGTAAAATATTTGTGTAATCGTTTTCTTTTGCATTAATAAACTTCTCCAAGTGGTCGCATTGGTTGGGACCATGGATTTTTCCCCATAGGGGTTTTACCATGTCAAAAAATCGGTGTGTTGATATTTGATCTGGTTGTGTGAGTGGTTACTGAAGGTGTTCATCCTCTGTTGGAATACTTGTGTAGTCAAAAACTCTAGCCGCCAAATACTATAAAAATGTTGGGCATTCGTCCTTGTGATGGACTTCCATCCTGCACTTTGTACACCAAACTTGTTCCCATTTTCCCCTTCCCTTCATGAGCTTGGCCAGCTGGATTTTTAATGCATCAAAATACATCTGAACCTGTTTCATTCCTCCCATGTCTCCTGACAGTGATGATTCTATCTTCATTGCAATATCTAGCGCCTCGAACTACAATGTAACCTTATGTTGGATCAAGGGCCTCTGAATGTGTGGTAGAAGTATAGAAATAAACCACTCTTGATGTTGTTGATCCATAATTTGGAACATCAGTCTCCCCATTACATTCTTAAAGCGCTAATCGTAATCTCATACAGAATTTGTTTTTACCTATTTGATCTCTTTTAGTTCAATGATGTACCATGACTATGACTTTGGATTTTTGAACTCCTTTAATAGCGCTTGCTTTATCTCTTCGAAGGTCCTGGCATGTCCTGTAGGCGTAATGTTCTATAATTTTATATACCATACTAGTGAAGGACCTCTAAATGTTGTTTCTAATTGTACCATTTTTACGAAACCATATTGTATGTTTTTAGCGACCCAAACTATTTCACAAACAAACAAATGTTGTTTTGGATCCTCTGATCCTACTCCCTTTAATTCAGAAAGTCTAAGTGTATTATCTATTCCCGCCATGTTGGTTTGTTTATTCCCTCCTCTCGGTGATGTTGGTGGAATCCTATTTTGACTCTACATACTACTCCCACTATTCTAACAACTAATACTCTGTAATCCTTGACTAACAATGATATATTTTGACAAGTATTCAATTGTTATCTTTGACTATGGTGATGCACACAGGGTCATGGATTCAACTCAAGATAGTTTCTAAGTAGGACTTATGGGTTCCTCTATTACTGGAATGGATTGAGTCTCTTCTTATTTTCCTCCTCCATATGGTATCTCCAAGATTCAGATTTGTTCACAAGGTTCACTTTCTTTCGGCTCACTGTACTTCTCTTCTCTCCCAACCCTAGTCTTTCTCCAAAATCGTACTCTTCCTTTGGTATGCTACCTTCTTGCATCCTTAGTCTCTTCCTTCCTCATTCATTGCTTCCTTCTCTCAGATGATTCCCATGTCATCCTCTGGATCCCCATATGTGCACAAATCCCTTTTAGCCATTGGACTTCATAATTATCACGTGGTTTTCACATAACAACATATTTATCCACATATTTAATTATTTCAAGAACCTACCGCACGGTCCTTTGAAAATATTTATTTCTACAACAATGTATGATTGAATGCAATCTACTGCAAATTCTGTAATATAACCCTCTAATACACTATCTAACCAAAAATAAATTGCTTGAGTAGTTGGGTTACTTACTGAATTCAGTTGTTTTATCAATTTAGGAGTCCAATTCTTTGGCATTAAAGTAGTAGACCTTCTAGTCTTCTCGACCAATATTTCTAGCCACTTCATCAGAATTTCTGGGAATTCGTCAAAGAAAATTTCATGCAATTCCGTGAACACATAATTTTGCATCCATTTCTTTTCACTCATCTAAGGGTTCCTATTCTCTTTTCACTCCAAACAGTTTGTGATTTCCTTCTTAGTCAGCCTCCAAAACATTCCCTTAATCGCAATTTCCTGGTCCTGACAACATAACCATTTGTTGGGATAAAATTGGTCTACGCATGGGTTATAAGACCCAAGGTTCGGTTAAAATGTGACCAACAAACCCTAAAGGCACTAGCCCTTTGGGAATCACCTGCTTGCAGAGATGAATTGATGCAGGAGCATCACCATCAAAAATTAAATATGTCAAGTTGAGTACAACTCAACACCCAACGCACATATTTCAAACTGTTTTTGAATTCCAAGGAGGGAACATCATTATGTTTTGTAAGGATTGTAATTTAAATATTTTAAATGTTTTGAGGAAAGAGCCATCACATAAGGTCGTTGAATATTGTAATCGTTTTAATTATCAAATAAGATTGTACAGATACTAAGTATTGAATCATATATGAATGTAATTTCCATTCATTGTGATAGTCCTTAGTAGATGAATGCATTAACTATGATAGGATAACACTAAGGTAGTCTGGAAGGAAGGCTCGAGAAGCCTCTCCATGTATAAATATATTTATTGTATGCCATAATGAGGTTGTTGAATGTTATTGTTATTGATTTTGAGAGAGTTTTTGAAGCTTATGAAGAGTTGCAGAGAGTTGTATGAGTCCTTGCACATATTTTACTGAATGAATACAAGCAAAGAGGTTTGATTCCAAATGCATGGTGTTGTGTTCACCTAAATTAATTGAGTACATGTGATTTTTATTTATTCTCTCTGTGTTCTATTTGCTTATGTATCTTTTATGTGTGGAGATGTTTTTCATGGTTAAGTGTGGAAACCTTTTATGTTTTTGTAATTTTAAATTGTTTCTCTTCTGATATTCTTGGTGCAAGGAGTGCATAGTGCCCCCAAGGAGTGCGTACGCCGAGTCGAGATAGATTCAGAAGCTTAGAAGATATAACGTGAATTTATAGTGGAAGTGAAAGGAGCGCACAGTTGTTCAGTTGAAGTGCAAATAGTTCACAGTTGTTGAGTGGAAAGAAAATATTGGAGAAGATCTGTGTAAAGAGTGCATCGGGAAAACACTTTAAGTGTTGAAGAAGTTTCAGTGGAGACGAACATAAGGAGTGCATAAGGGAGATTTTTTTCAAAAATATCTAATTCCAAAACTTCTCATAAGTTCAAAGCTTGGAAGGAGTTTGCTAGCGGTCTATAAAACTTGGAGGAACAAAGATCAGAAGAGATAGCGGGTACAAGAGTTCCACAGGAGAGACTTAGAAAATTTCTAAGTCAAAATATTTAAAGTTCCAGAGGAGTCCATAGGGGGGCGCCAGAGATCCTATTTATCTTGTGCAGTCAAGTTTAGGAAGGATAGTGGTAAAAATCCTTAAGGAGGAGAGGATTTTATTGTTTCAAAAGTCGAACATTTGAGATATGTTCAGGAGGATTCAGGGTCTTTTGTCACCCTTAGATCTAGAGAAGCAGTGCGGGGTTTAACCCTGTACGTTTTTTAGACTTTGTGCATTCGAAGAAGTGATGGATCAATTTTATAGGATTATTTATCAAGGATCGAAGATCTACAATCAACATCCATTCGGGAGTTTGCAGGAGAGTGGAAATTCGTTTGATCGAGAGGAGTTGTGCGAAGGTTAATCAGTGAATTTCTTTAGACTTTGCGCATTTGGGATATTTGGGGTGTGGAGAAGTCGGGACCCATGAAGTCCTAAAGGTTGGAGTTAATTGTGGTCGTCCAAAAATCTGAGGACATGTATCAGCAGATCATGTACTCCCGTGGACTAACACTTCAGAAGAAAATAAGAGTAGAGGACCCCCGAAGTCTCGAAGACCCAAAGTTCATATAGGCTGTCCATTGGAGAGGACACGTGTCGATATATTAGAATATCTGAAGGATAGGAACTTCAATAGAATAGCGGGAAGAGAAGGTCAATCTTTCTGGAGTCTCGAAGTCCAAAGTTGATCTAGACCATTGATTATAGGGAGGACATGTGGCAGCAGATCCAGAGGTCCAAATGTATAGCACTCCAGAGGAAATAAAGTAGTGTTGTGAAGGCTCATGAAGGCCCAAAGGCCAGATTCAATCCCATCCATTCATTCGAGAGGACACGTGGCACAATATACCACAATTCAGGGACTTGGCACTTCGACAATTTTGCGTCGTTGTGTAGACATGGAGAAAACCCTCGAAGTCCTAAAGGAATCAAAACCATTGATCAATAAGGGGACACATGGAGGAAGGAGAACTCGTTCGTCATTTCAGTTTCGGGGAATTCGAGAAGTTGTCTCGTTTGATAACCAAATAAAGTCACCAAACCCTGAAGGGAATAGATTTGGACCGTCCATCCATTGGAGCTTCAGAACCATCGATCTGAGACTTGGCACAAGTCATTTTCAGTGATCGAAAATTCATGAGTATTGTATGTATGTTGGGCACAGTTAAAAATAAATGAAACCCAAAACATAATATAATTTTTTGATCTCAACAGTTGTTGAATACCGTTGATGTTGTCACTTAGTGTTTGACATTCACAGATTTTGTATTGGGAGATCAGAGGAATAAAAAGTCCTGAAGTCTAGAAACTTTTGGGGATTGGAAGTTTGGCCCACGGTTTTGGCCCTCGGTCTTCGAGGAGGCTTTGCTAGTACTCGGGGACTCTCGAAAAGGAAAATTTACATTTGGGAAGAAGTATTTTAAGGACCTGTGTATTGAGATTTTGGGCTCGGAGGGAGCCCGTGAGC
The DNA here is from genome assembly GCA_000966675.3 of Picea glauca. Classification (NCBI taxonomy): domain Eukaryota; kingdom Viridiplantae; phylum Streptophyta; class Pinopsida; order Pinales; family Pinaceae; genus Picea; species Picea glauca. The sequence continues at coordinate 1,115,107 of JZKD02S2123609.1, forward strand.
TAATTTCAGCTCCGGACTAAAACGATCCTAGACCAGGAGATCATGCGGAACATGGGAGAGAATCTGTAATAGAAGAAGAAAACTTGGAATCATGCCACCAAGAAGACGCATGGACAGAACTGTAGCAAATCTAGTTATGGAAGAAGAGATGAGGCAAATTTTTCCTAGATTAGATGCCATGAAGACAACGCAGAGAAGATAACCCGATGTTTGTGAAATCAATGAAGATGAGAGTGAAGAGATGGAAATAGAAGGAGTTGTAGAAGGAGACATTGCAAAGGAGCACTTGTTGAAAGTTGTTGCAAAAATAGGACCCAGAGAAAAAATGGAAATCCTAATGTATGAAGGAAACTTGGATGTTGAGGAGTTGTTGGATTGGATAATAGCCTTAGACAAGTACTTCTCTTATCAAGAAATCTAAGATGAAAAGAAGTTGAATCATGTTGTTACTAGGCTAAAGGGACATGCATCACTATGGTGGGATGAATTGCAAGCCGACAGAAGGCACAAAGGTAAGAAAACGATATAAAATTGGGATAGCATGGTAGCTAAATTGAAAGCTAAGTTCATACCCAAATACTATCAGATCAATCTGTTCAAGAGATTGCAGAACTTGAGACTTAAGGGCTTGTAAGTGAAACAATACACTGAGGATTTTTACAGATTAAACATCAGAGCAGGACATCAAGAGAGTGATGAGGAAAATGTTTCCATGTATATTAATGGACAGAGATATGAAATCCAATAGGAAATCAGTATGATGACCATGAGAATGGTGGAAGATTCTTATCAATCGACATTGAAAGCAGAGGAGAAGTTGGACATCAAACAAATCCAATGAAATAGAGCAAAGATTCCAAGCAGAGGCAAGGGAACTGTCCGAGAGAAGTTCGACAAGCCCAAACATGAAATAGGAAAGTATCACAGTCATACAGAAAGAGAAGGAAGTTCCAGATGTTGACAATATGGTGGAAGAAACTCTTTTTATCGAGGAAGAGGAAGAGGTAGAGGAGGATAAGTGAAATGTTATGCCTGTGGAAAGACATGGAATATGTCTTGGGAATGTCCTGAGAGGAAAAAGAAATAAGGAGGTGGAGAAGCTCATGTTTCTGAAGCTCAAAGAAGGAATGTTGAGGCAGAAGTAGCGGAAGATGGGAAGTCCCTCATGATGAGGAAAGTTCTCTTAAAACCAGAGAAATAAGCAAAAGAGCTAGTTCAGAGGAACAGTCTGTTCAGGATTGCTTGCAAGACTAAGGACATGGTATGAAAGGTAATCATAGATAGTCAGAGCACAAATAATTTTGTATCCACATAAATGGTGGAAAATTTGGAGCTCAAGAAAAATGCACATCTGAACTCATACAAGGTATCGTGGTTGCAAAAGGGACACAAAGTCATGGCAAGTCGACAATGCAATGTTGAATTCAATATAGGAGGTTATAAATATGAGATTTTGTGTGATGTAATACCCTTGGACATTTTTCATGTTATGTTGGGAAGACCATCGAAATTTGACAAAAATGTCATACATGATGGGTGAAAAAATGCTTACAGCCTTGAGAAGAATGGTCCTACACATATGTTGTTGCAAATGGAGGATAAGAAAGTAAAGGAAGAAGCTAGTCCAATCATACTTCTCACGATTGGGAAGGAACTATTGAATGAATTCAAGAAGGAATGTGAGATGCAGTTTGTTGTGGTGAGAAATCCCAGGGTCATCCTTACAAGCACTTTTATGGATGATTTTCCTGTAGTGATTCAGGAATTGTTGGATAATTTTGTGGATATTGTGATGGATGAGTTACCTCACTCTTTGCCACCCATTAGGAGTATCAGTCATCACATTGACCTTATTCTAGGAGCAAGTTTTCCAAACAAAGCAACATATAGGTTGACACCTCGAGAAAATGAAGAGGTCAAGAATCAAGTCCAAGAGTTGTTGGATAAAGGTTTGGTCAGAGAAAGTTTGAGTCGATGTGCAGTACCAACCGTGTTGAGTCCAAAGAAAGGTGGAGGTTGGATAATGTGCACATATTCTAGATCCATTAACAAGATTACCATCAGGTATAGATTCCCTTTACCAAGAATGGATGATTTGATGGATTTCTTGAGTGGATAAAATTAGTTTTCTAGGATAGACTTGAAGAGTGGTTATCATCAGATAATAATGAGAGAAGGAGATGAATGGAAGACAACATTCAAGACAAATGAAGGGTTGTATAAATGGCTTGTTATTCCATTTGGCTTATCAAATTCCTCAAGAACATTCATGAGATTTATGAATGAAGTACTCAAAGACTTCATAGGTAAGTTTGTAATTGTGCATTTGGATGATATCCTAGTCTTCAGTAAAATTGAAGAAGAACACTTAAGGCACTTGACATTAGTGATGAGGAGGTTGCAGCAAGAGAAGTTGCTGATAAATTTGAAGAAATTTTCTTTCATGAAGAAAGAACTCATATACTTGGGTTTTATGATCTCTTCAAATGAATTGAAGATGGATCCAAAGAAGGTGAGGGTAATCAAAGAATGGCCTTTTCCAAGAAGCATATTTGAGGTGAGAAGCTTCCATGGATTAGCAAGTTTTTATAGGAAATGCATTAGGAATTTCAGTGGAATTTGTGCATCCATAATGGACACCACAAAGAAAAATCACAAGTCTTTTAATTGGACAGGGGAAGTTGAAAAAATCTTCAGAGATTTAAAGGAGAAGATAACATAACAACCTATCCTGGTTCTGCCATATTTCAAGAATATATTTCAAGTGAGGTGTGATGCAAGTGGAGTAGTTATTGGTGTAGTCTTGAGCCAAGACCATAAGCCTGTTGCTTATTTCAGTGAGAAGTTGAATGACACTAAGAGAGAATATTCAACATATGATAAGGATTTTTATGTTGTAATACAAGCTCTAAAAAAGTGGAGGCACTATCTTATTCCAAAGGAGTTTGTCTTGTATAGTGAAAATCAGGCTTTACAATTCATAACCAGACAGGAAAAGTTTAACCAAAGACATGATAAATGGGTAGAATTCATTCATAATTTTACTTTTGTTATTAATCACATTACTGGTAGAGCTAACAAAGTTGTTGATTCTTTGAGCAAGAGATGTCTGATTAAGAATGAATTTCAAGTGGAGACCTTAGGTTTTGAACACATTAAGGAAATTTATCATGAATATACATATTTTAAAGAGGCTTATGAAGCATTTGAGAACCCTTTGCTAAGGGACAGAATTCAGTGGAGGGAGTATCTAATTAATTATGGATTGTTTTTCAAAGGAATTCAACTCTGTATTCCAAAATGTCAATGAGACAATTTCAAATCTAAGGTATTTGAAACATGATGAGTTCAAAAGTGCAGGAGTAGAATAATTTGTTGCAGAGATGTAGAATCTTCATTATCAGATAAAGAGACAACTGTAGGATAGTAGTCAGAAGTATAAAATCCAAGTTGATCAGAAAAGGAGAGAGGTTCATTTTAAAATTGGAGATCAAGTTTTAGCACACCCGAGGAAAGAGAGGTTCCCAAGGGGAACATATAACAAGTTAAAGATGAAGAAAATACGACCATGTAAGATCCTCATAAAATTTAATGCAAATGCATATGAGATTGAGCTGCCAGAGGATGTGGGAATATCACCCATATTAAATGTTGCAGACATGTACCCTTATAGGATGGATGATACAAGAGGATCAAATGATCAAAAGTACATTCAGTGGGAGAGGCATATTCCCATAACAAAGAAGCCACAGATGGAGAAGATCATAGATAATAGGATTTGTAAGATGACCAAGAGAAAGTCTTATTTTGAGTACCTAGTGAAGTGGAAGGGTCACCTAGCATAGGATCCTAGTTGGGTAAATGAATATGACACTCAAAAGCATGGAAAAATAGTGCAGGATCTCATGGACAAGATTCCATGAATTTTTGACCAGAGGATTATGATGTAGGAGCATTGCCATCCGCAATTAAAGAGGCCAGGCGGAGGAAAAATCCGCACCCAATGCGCATATTTGAAACTGTTTTTGAATTCCAAGGAGGGTGTGCCATTCTGTTTTGAAAGAATTGTAATTTAAAAATTTTAAATGTTTTGAGTAAAGAGCCATCACACAAGGCCACCAAATATTGTAATCGTTTTAATTATCAGATAAGGTTGTACATATACTGAGTATCGACTCATATCTTAATGTAATTGTCATTCAATGTAATAGTCCTTAGTAGATGAATGTATTAACTATGATAGGATAACACTAAGGTATTCTGGAGGGAAGGCTCGAGAAGCCTCTCCATGTAAAAATATATTTATTGTATGCCCAAATGAGGCTGTTGAATGTTATTTTTATTGATGTTGAGTGAGTTGTTGAAGCTTATGAAGAGTTGCAGAGATTTGTATAAGTCCTTGTACATATTTTACTTAATGAATACAAGAAGAGAGGTTTGATTCCAAATGCATGGTGTTTTTTTCATATGAATTAATTGAGTACATGTGATGTTTCTTTATGCTCTTTGTGTTTTATTTGTTTATGTATCTTTTATACATGGATATTTTTTTCATGGTTAAGTGTGGAAACCTTTGATGTTTCTATAAGTTTCATTTGTTTCTCTTATGATATTATTGGTGAAAGGAGTGCATAGTTCCCGCAAGGAGTGTGTAGGTCGAGTTGATACAGACTTAGAAGATCAGAAGAGAAAACATGAATTTATAGTGGAAGTGCAAGGAGTGCGCAATTGTTCAGTTGAAGTGAAAAGAGTGCATAGTTTCTCAATGGAGAGAAAATATTGGAGAAGACCCATGCAAGGAGTGAATCGGGAAAACACTTTAAGTCATTGAAGTATTTTCAACGGAGACGAATGCAAGGAGTACATAATGGAGATTTTTTTCAAAAATATATAAGTCCAAAACTTCTCATAAGTTCAAAGGATGAAAGGAGTGCACCAGAGGTCTATAAACCTCAAAGGAACAAAGCTCAGAAGAGAAAGCGAGTACAAGAGTTATGCAGGAGAGACTTAGAAAATTTCTAAGTCAAAAGATTTAAAGTGCCAGAAGTTAGGACCCCTGAAGTCCCGAAGGCCAGAGTGAATCATGGCCATCCAAAAATCTGAGGACATGTGTCAGTAGATCATGTATTCTGATGGACTAGCACTTTGGAAGAAGTTAGGAGTGGAGGACCCCCAAAGTCCCGAAGACCTGGAGTTCATCTGGGTTGTCCATTGGAGAGGACATGTCTCGGTATATTAGAAGATCCAGAGGATAGGAACTCCAAGAGAGTAATAGGAAGAGAAGGTTGATCTCTCCGGAGTCCCGAAGTCTGGAGTTGATTTGGACCATTGATTACAATGAGGACACGTGGCAAAAAATCCTAAGGTACAACACTCTGGAGGAAATACAACAGTTTTTTAAAGGCTCGTGGAGGCCCGAAGGCTAGGGTCAATCCTAGACATCCTTTAGAGAGGATGTGTGGCAGAAAATATCGTAGTTCGGGTACTTGGAAATTCGAATTTTTTTTTCGTTGTGTAGACAGGGAGAAAACCCCCAAAGTCTCGAAGTCATCCTAGTCATTTATCAAGAAGGGGACACATGGAGGAAGGAGAAATAATTAGGAGTTTCAGCGTAAGAGAATACTAGAAGTTGTGTCATTTGATGAACAAAGAAAATCATCGAAGCCCGAAGGGAATAGATATGGACCATCCATCAGTCAGAGCTTGAGGACCTTCGACCTGAGACTTGGCGCAAGTGATTTTCGGTGATCAACAGTTCACGAGTGTTGTATGTATGTTAGGTGCGATAATAAATCACCAAAACCTGGAACGTAATATGAGTCGTCAATCTCGACAGTTGTTGAAAACTATTGATCTTGTCGCTTAGTGTTCAACAATTCACAGATTTTGTATTGGGAGATAAGAGGGATAAAAATTCATGAAGTCCTGAAACTTTCGTGGATTGGAATTTTAGCCAATGGTTTTGGCCCTCGGTCTCTGAGGAGGCTTTACCAATGCTTGGGAACTCTTTAAAAGGAAAATTTACATTCAGTAAGAAGGTTTTTAAGGACTTGTGTATTGAAATTTTGTGCTCGAAGGGATCCCATGAGCTAATTTAAGCTCCCAAATAGAACGATCCTATATCAGGAGGTCGCGTGGACCCTGGGAGAGGATGGGGTTTTCATCATGAAGTCTCACCCAAGGTATCTATTAGGACTGTAAGAACTAGGTTTTTGCAGTAGAAAGGGAAAGGGAAGCAGAGGTGTGAATGATTGTTCCTTATCCTCTTAATTTCAATATATTCTTGATTATTACCTAGACTATCACAAACATACATGAATATTGTAGCATAATAAATCCATAGAATAATTCCATTCTATGAATGATAACATCAATCATAAATGCATACAGAAAAGTGAAGAACATAAGATGCAATATCCTCTCTAAATTCCTTCTTTGTTCATCTTCTTTCTTACTAACTATCTGTTACATTACTAATATTTTCATAACATTAATTCCCTTCTACGCACACTAATGTCCCAATCCCATTACATATTTACACTAGTACACTTGGGTCAAATTCCAACGGCATGTTTGTATAAATTGTGACTTTATCTTGTCAGGAGAACGACAAACATCATACCCCCTCAAACCCCATTTCACATGATGTCAATTTTTTGACGAAACAGATATCGTCTATGTTACGACATTTCATTTAGACACGTGTGGTATCGGACTTCACTGTCCAATCCCACTATGGACATTGCTACATTGACACTGGGACGTCTCACCTGCGAGGCCACAAACCGTCAGTCTTCCGATGTGTACGCTATATCAACGATGTCTCACCTACAATGTTGACGCCATGACAGTAACGCTAGGCATGTTGGGCAGCTGATGAAAGGAAACATCGGTCTTTTGATGTCTACGCTATATCAACAATGTTTCACCTACGATATTGACACAATGATAGCTATGCTAGGAACGTCAGAGGACTAACGGAAGGTAATGTCAGTCTTCTGACATGGATTCTATATCAACGACATCTCACTTGTGATGTGGACGTCATGATGGCAATGCTAGGAACTTCGGACGACCGACCGAAGGTAACATTGGTCTTTCGACATGTATGCTATATCAACAACGCTAAGGACGTTGGAAGACCAATGGACGATAGCGTTAGTATTCAAACGTGTATTCTATACCAATGATGTTTACACTATGGAAATCACACAATAGACGTTGGAAGACCGACGACCTATAGGTGTTTTAAAAAAAAACTAAAAAAAAAACAAAACGGTATCAAAGAGGTTTAGGGTAGTAATCTTGTTGTTATCACAATCGATGAGGAATAGGATAACCATTACACAATTTCATCATCACTATGGAAAATCGTTTGTGCCCAACGACATAGTGAGTAAAATTTGGCTCCTACTTGGGGTCAATTTCTCTTCTTGGTAGAATTTGAGAACCCTGGAATCCTTCCTTACCAACATTTGAGAACCCTGGAATCCTTCCTTACCAAAACTTCATCAATAGTACCCTTTCTACCCTTGTGTTTGATCATTGCAACATTAATCATAACCATGATTCACAAGTAAGATCAGAATAAAAGACAACCTCAAAGAAACCTGAACAACAACATGAAGAACAACATGACCAACAAGAAGAAACATAACTAAAATTTACCCAACATATAGACTACATAAATAATATAGTCAATCTACTCAACGGATATAAAGAAGGTGCTCCAAAATTAGGATAGGAAAATAAGAATTATAGCATTGGAACAGGCTAGAAGAGTGCGCACTTAAATGTTGTTTTGATGATTGGCCCCATAGAGGACAATTTTGGCTAATGAAAGGAAACAAATCTATAATTAAATATTCCTTGAACATGCCTTTCCTCACTAATTTTTAAACACTGACATATTTACTCCTGTAGAAATATTGTGCATGCCCCGGGGAATTCAACTTGGATGTGAGATACAATTGCTTTCCATAATCACACCGATTGGAATGTATGTCATCATTAAGAGCTAGAGGACATGTAGGTGAAACTGTCTTAAACAAGTTGATCCATAATTATCTCTCAATCAGGGATATATTAATTAGGTGTACCAATGAATAATGATGCAATATCTCTCTCATTGATTTTCAAAATTTCCTATTCTCATAATCCTTTAACAGTGACAAGGATTTTCCTTGCTTCATACCAGAAAAAGGTTCACTAATGAAGCATTGACTAAATGTTTATATCTCCAAGCTACTTACTACTAAATTTGTTGCTACAAGAATATACCTTGGACTGTGACTGTTGATGTTAAGGCTAGCATGAGGTCAACACAACCCTTACCCCCCTCGGTATTTAGATCAAGTAAAACTCCCATTCCAAGACACAGAGGCTGTCATAATCAGACCATGTTCTTCATTACACTTTTTAGGGAAGTATCTTTCCTTCTACTGCTAGGCCTTGCTCATTTTTATAGGTTTTCAAGAGTGTTTCCTACTTCATTTATTGTTGGATTGATTGGTGTATCATATTTTCACCTTTTGTCATGTGTAAACACCTCAAAAGAATCTATATCATCATTTCCTATATTTTGGGTTCATACATTAGGTATATTTTCTGTTGTAAGTACATAAAGGCCATTGAAATGAGGTCTAATCTTAGAGTTAGCTCGAATTAGACGTAGAATTCAAACATGTCAATAATAACTCCATGTGACAAAAGTTTCCATGTAAGTAATGGAATCCATACACCAAGCTCCAAACATGATGGTTTATCATAATTGTTGAAATGGCTAGATCTATATAAAGGATGTGTACATGGGGGGAGGGTGCTCAAAAAAAGTTAAGGATCAACAATGTAAAGGTTCTATCCCAATTCCAAATGAACCCACAAGTGTTAGCGTGTTCCTTCTTTGCAGCCACCCAAGTCTCATAGGAAATATCATATGTCAACATGTTGTAAGGGTGATCAGATCTATTGTCCATATTGCATTTACTAAGTCTATAAAAAGGCTATCCATGCTAATGGTGCACTATCAAAGGATTCCAAAATTTTCTTACCGTACTGTTGGAAGTGAAAGGATGGGATTTTGACATGACATGAGAGTGAACAATTTAAATAACCATATTGTTTCTCGTTGAATTTGTTAACCAAAATGCATATACAGGTTTCAAATGAAAAAATGGAAATTTTCTTAGCATGCATTTCTAGAAAATGTTCATGCATAACGAAGGTGAAGAAACAAACTTTATTTTGAAAGTGAAACTACAACAAAATGTGATGGATTTAATAAGTGCGAGTCGGTGAGAACCAATGACAATGAACTTGTGAATCCAAATTTTTGAAACTTAAAGTAAACCAAAAAAAAAATTAAACTCTTGTGATGACTCTCACATAACATGTTGTCTTTCTTTCTCTTCCTCAAAGAATCCTTCAAAATATACACACTAAAGAAAATCATACATATACCATTAATCCTATCAACCTTCAATGTTGATTCATAAAAATATTTACATTATATGAAGTATTCTTCAAGGCAATATGTTCAATATTGAATGTCGATTATTCAACATCTTGCCGCAAAGTACACTTTTTTTTATCATAATGTCTTTACAATATTCATGAAGCCTTTGCATGCTCTTGAGATTAGTGGTGAGAGTAATATCCATTCCAATGTATTCCCTATCAGTATATGCATGAACTAATGCTTCATCAATCCCTACATGAACCTAAGGTTTTTGTCACTCAATATAAATGGACTCGTATTTACCATTACTGGATGCAAGTAGAGAACATGACAAGTACTAAACAAATGATATATCTCAATAAATTATCACATAGAAAACCATGCAATAATAAATAATCATATAAAATTCATAAACATTCAACACAACCAGAATTGATGGCTATATAAACTATGTTGAAAACAGAAATCACACCTGATAGGTCTAAACTCATATGTAATCATGAAGATTTTCTTAATTTAAGGCTATGGGAAAGAGAAATACGGTGAAAAGTGAAGTAAAAGGTTGGTAAAAGAATGGAATTTTGGAAACCCAACATGTACAAAAAGTATTTCATAGAAAAAAAAAATTATAAATATTTATTAAAATATTGTACATCATCATTTATTTTTAGCCACCCTCTTGTTCTTAGGTTTAAAATTCCTAATCATTTCATCAATATCTATGTCTTCGTTCTCTTGATGCTCTCCAAACTCTGATTGTGATTGCTTCCTTTCACACATAGCACACCTAGTCACAGGTTAATCATTGGGTAAGGGAGGCAACTATGATGAGGCATCACCTACAAAAGAAAAAAATATAAAATTTAGATGGCCAATTTTTAAATATCATTGAACTAGTTCAGTAATATTAAAAAAAACACCTGCAATGTCATTATTTTCCTAGTGCACTAGTAGACACCTTTGGAATGGTTTCCCCCACGCGCTCCTCTTCAAAAGCATGTGTCTCAAGTAAAACATTCTCTGTCATTGAGACCACAATATTTATAAGGACAATAATAAATGTATAAGTAAAAAAAAATTGAAATACAAAATGTATAACTACAAAATTATTAAGTATGTGATTAAAATACAACCATATTACCATTATGTGCCTCGGTCGTAGCACCATCATGGGGATGTACCCTAGTGGAATGGGACTGCATGGGAGAACCATCTTCTGGTTGAAAACCACTATCAACGCACTGCGCTCCAATACTAGTGGGTTGGTTGACATTGTTTCTCCTGTGATTAAAACAAAGTTGTAACACATTAAATTTATTGATGATATCAAACATGACTGTATTATATTAATAATAAAGGTTAATGTGGATTGAATTGTATTTACCTTATCCTACAAAGTGGTTCTTGGTAACTTCCCCAAGCTTTTCCAGTGTTCAACTACAACTTTATAGTCGTAATTGTAACCAAGTTGGAGGTATTCCTCCATCGTTTCAGTACCAAACTCATCACCCTGCATTGCATAAAAGTATGTATTTTTAATGTTAATGGCTGCAATTACCTAAAATTTTGAAGGTGATAAAAATAAGATATTTGGGTACTTACAATTCATGACTGCAACTTCAAGTAGCCGCCTTGGCCTAGCCTGTGCTGGCCACATTTGGAAAGGCTTGCTTTTGTTTTCTTTGAAGTGTCAGTCAACCTATCATCAAAAGTTTCAAGTATGTTAATATATACCAAAATTTTATTTACATCTAAAAAAAATTGAAGGTATTGAGTTGAAATTGTAATTTACCTTATGGGACCAGAGGGTGTTTTTCCTTCATCTGTCAATTTCTTCTCTTTTGTGTCCTCAATGAGGGCCTTCCACTCCCTCTCTGGAATCAATAGAGGACACTCGTACCTATCATTTTGTTTCAAGTGATTCATATACGTTTCTCGCATATATTGTAAATATTGGCCAACTGCGGTGGTGGCCAAGGTCTTATTAAATTTGTCTACACCAAAAAGGCTTTCAAGATAATCCATCAATTCTTTTTTTAGGTTGGAATTCTGGGAATTCCAACTCTCTCGTATGGTGGGCCCAAAAAAAAACGTCTTATTCTCCAAGGAACTATAAAAATATTTGTTCCCTACATGCAAAAATATTATATGATTATTAATTTAAAAATAATAATTTAGATGATTTATACTTGTCTACATAGAGAACATGAAACAATTAAAATTTTAAAAATTACCTAGGACTTTAACTTTCTTTAATGGAAGCCCTTCCTCGTTGACCATAAATGTTCCCTTAAGGGTCCCTGTGCTACTCACACATATTTATTTAGGAAAAGAAACCATATAGTTGGTCAAATCATCAGCCTCATCTATGTCACCACCTCCAGATCCTACCTGTGCAGATGCTTCATGGGTGTGCATGTCATGGCTCCCACCTAATGGTGTAGGAGGTGGATATATGAACAGTTGTGTCCTGGAAGGTTTATGAGGGCATGCGTCGGGACATTATGGCATCTGTGAAGCACCACTACTACCGACACCATGCATGTTGGGGTTAACAAGATCCAAAAATATCTATATAAGAAAGAAAACATTTTTTCATTTAAATAATGTAAAAGTTAAAAATCAGGATTTCATAATTGATCTTATCAGATAAAATAAAACCACTTGAAATTATGGTTATTACCTTATATGTGTTAATCCTTGTCATAAATTCTTTGATTCTTTCTTCGACCTCGAGAGTTTGATCTAGAATATCTAACAAGTGAGCTAGTTCCTTGTTTGCGTTATTGATTCTTTTTTAAATTAAAACCATAGGGTCAGGGGATTCATACAAATCCCTATCGTCGAGCAAATCATCATCAGCATCATGGCCTATCGATTACATATTCAACAAAATAAATGATAATTCAGTTATGTAAACAAATAAAATAACTAATCGCCACATAAATAAAATGCACATTAAATGCAATTCAAAAATTGTTGTTTGTTTCCCTGTTCTAAGGCCGCTTTTGATTTACCACGATCAACTTGCCAAATTACAGTGAAATTCAAACTTTGATCATTAGCATGAGAAATAAATTCAAATGTATGAGAAATCCTCCCTCTTTATTGAAATCCAAGGAGGAATGTTATTGTTGATAACAAAAATAGGCCACACTGATTAAACAGACCGAAGCTCTCCAAATGGATTAACACCGTAAATAACATAATGAAAATCATAAAATATAAGAGTCATTGCTTATAGGTTGGGTAAATTAGTATACATGCCTCCTGCATAATAGCAATTTATGTATATATTTGATTCAAATTGTAATCAATCAATAACTCTTCCCCTGCAACTATTGATTTTATTGCACATATGAATACACAGTTTCCTTCACACCTCTCAAATATGTAATTGGGTTTATTCTTTGTGGTTGTGGGTCATGTACTTTTTATAAACCTCCATGCTGCTTTTGGCCTTCCTTCAATATAGATAGTTTCTCCTTTATTTCGATCATTGCCTTTTAGATATACATAATTTGCAGCTAAGCCATATCTTCACATACTGTTTTTATATTGGACTATTTGTATCCAATATTTGTAGATATTGTTGATATTATGGTAGTTGCAGGAGGTATTTACCTCCATGTATAAACCTGATGAGAATAGAATATTCCAGAAAGCAAGAAGAAACCCTAATGAGTTGGCTAATAACCCTAGAAGACAAGTCGGCTTAAGAGGATAATTTGTATTAGGTTATTAGCCTCCAAGAGAAGAAGTCGGCCAGAAGAAATATTATATACTGAGTAAATAGGCACCCAAAATGAGAAGTTGGCCCAGGCAGTTTGCCAGATTTAGTATAAATACAGGAGGCCAGTCTTCATTCTAGCAGGTATTCTCAGAACTACAGAGCACACTTGTGCACACTGCAGTTAGGCAGTTTTGTGTGCAAGTTTCGAGGAGAGTTGTTGCAGCTAGTAGATTTTGTCTTGGCTTAGACTACCTCTTGGTTATGGTTTGTACTATCTGATTAGCTCTTGTTTGGTGTGCTATCCTTGGAGAAAGGTGTGCTACCCTTTTTTTGGCTATCTAGCCTAGGGTTTGCTTCTGGAATGGTTCTCTGTCAAGGTTAAGGTGCTTGGAGGGTGGCTTCGGACTATGGTTGGGTGAAAATAGTAATATTGTCTATGGTAAAACAAGCACATCCATTATATTCTAACAGGTTATGGGATCACACCTTCTAGCAGGAGCAATTACTAAATCAATGTCACTAGGGTTACTAGCAGGTGCAGTTGCAAAAACCCTAACCCTCTCATTGAGACACCTTAAATGAAGGGATTGACCTAATTTTTGAATAGACCAGTGTGCCCCAGCCTAGCGCATCCCTTGGTACTCTTAGCAAGCTAAGACGTCAAGTTTGATTTTTGGTTAAATCTAGGGTTGACCAAGTCAAAGAAACCATGACTTACTCTATGAAATTAGAAAACAAGTTAGATGGGGCTTCTAAATTCAAAGCATGGCAGACAAGGATTGACCTCATCCTTGCCAAGAAAAAAGTGTTGGATATCGTGAAAGGAAAGATCGTGGAACCAGAGTTTGAAGAAGGAAAAGAGAAGGAACTGCAGAATGATGCAGTTATGGAGAAGTTCAAAGACGGTGACATCAATTCCATGAGTATCATAGTGGAATATATAAAATACCACTTGATACCCTACGTCTCCCATATTGATTCGTCTAAGAAGATGTATGATTCCCTAACAAACCACTTCTCAGTCAGAAATATTGGACAAGTAATGAGTCTGAAGAATGAGCTTTGTGATATGAAGATGAATGATGATGACAGCATAACATCATACTCTGTGAGGATATCCCAGTTAAGAGATCAACTACAAGTTATTGAAGAGATCACCTCAGAGAAGGAACTGGTAAATATAGTATTCAATGGTCTTCCAAAGACATGGGATTCATTTTCCGTAAGCATGAACATAAGGAAGGAGTATCCTACATTAGAAGAACTTTGGACTTGCTGTGCACAAGAAGAATCAAGGATTAGTGCAAAAGAGAAACCTCAAAATAAATACGATGATCAAGCCTTCACAACAAGATTCAAGAATTTCAGGAACAAAAGGAAGTTTGGAGAGAATCCAAATCAAAAGAAGGATATGTCAGAAATACAATTCTTCAACTATCGAAAATATGGTCACTACAAGAATCATTGTCCCGAGCTAAAGAAAAGGAAGGAGACACACGAAGCATCAGTTTCTGAAGAAAGGAAACCCTCAAGGAAGACCAAGCAGGATAAAGCGGAATTCTTCCTCTAAAGACAAGGTAACAATATTCTTCATAGTTCTTGTCCACATCTTGTTTGCATAATCTTTGTACATATCTTGTATATCTATCTCTTAGAAGATAATATGTTTCAAGAGAAACTATACCTATGGAACAACTACAAGATAAGGATTGATATCATTATGACTACAAGTCAGACAATACACATGAAAGGATGAAGTACATCAAACAATTCATGTGGAAGTTATTACACAAGTAATAGCTGCAAGATAAGCCAAAATCAAAATCAATCTTGAAGTAACCGAGAAGAAGTAAAGATAGAAAGAAGTAAGCAATCAAGAACAAATTGGAGAAAGACTTATGACACCTTGCAGAAGGCAATAAGGATGCAGACGAAAGCATGGATTATGTTAGATGGAGGGAGTTGATTATATACTTTCAAGAGAAAAACATGCACTCATACATGAAACAAGAATTAGGAGGGAGCTAATCCTATGATCCATTGAAGATGATGGAGTATATATCCATGGTAGCAGCCATGAAAATAAGTACATCTTCAGTTTGACTTTAGAAGACATCTTCTTCGAAAAGAAACCTTAAAGTATCCTTGGTTGAAAGGAAGAAGTTGGAATCTTCAGGGCATGGAATCTATAGAAAACTCAATGGACCTAAGAGCTAAACAGAAACATGAGGAAGAACATGAAGATTCCAAGAGATAAAGAAAAGTCAGAACAACTAGTCATTGTATCGAGGATCACAAGACTACCAGCCTGATCTGAACTCTCTAAAAGCAATCAAGTAGAGGAAGTGAAAGCTGAGATGAAGAACAATGTATGGAAGACTCATGAATGTAAGCATTGCGAGATACAGAACTAGAGGTTCTCCCATATGGAGGGAGAAGACTATGATGATTATTGGTTCCAGTAAACCAGATATACCTCTCCATGATCCACTATATCATTCGAAATATCCATGGGTGGGAATTGACATCAGATAAATGAAAAGACTGTTCTCCAGAATAATTGAACAAAGAGCACATACCAGAAAGAGACCCTTGTATGCAGATGAAAGAAAATCATGTATGGACTCAAACGAATTGTTGCAAAGCCTCTCATGCATAGCAGAAGCGTGGTGAAAATCTTCTATGATAAAATTTAGAATGGTTACTCAGAAGTCCAGGATGATGGATTGCTATTCCATGACAAAATCTCATGATGGAAGAAGAAGTACCACTTGGATATGTTCCAGTTTGACCCTTGTCATGATTTTATGAGCTAATAGGAAACAAAGATGAATCCAACAATGATATACTTTATTGAT
>JZKD02S2123609.1:1131322-1163885 GCA_000966675.3 Picea glauca
AGAGAAAACCAGTGTTCCAGAAAGACCGAAGTACATTGAGATCAAGCATTACATTCTCCGTGATGAAGTCCAGAAAAGAGAAAGTGGTTCTCCAATATATATCTCCACAGATGAGAAGATAAGAAGACATTTTGGTAAAGCCTTTGTCCAAGATGAAAGAGTTTCCATACTCAAGTTGGAGCTTGTGGAGACGACTTCCTTATTGAAAAAGGAAGATATGATTCCCAAGTTGGGAGGGAGCACTGATGTGTTATTGACCTATGGATAGTCATTTTACAGTTCGAAAAATGGTCCAAGATGAGCAATTCCTTTCTAGTTCGGAAAGTGGTTTGAGATTTCTGACGGACAGGCATTTTCCAGTTTGGAAAATGGTCTAGATCAAACGGTCATTTTCGTAATGAAAATGGTTTGATGGATTGCAGATGTACCATAGAAAACGATTTCCCATTGTGGTTAACATGGGGAATGGTCTAGGACAATCTCTCTTCTTGACTGTCACTCTTAGTAGTGGTCAAGAAGATTGGTCCACATCGTTAGACAATCATTCTTTCGAAACTCACAGTTGTGAGCAGTTTCAAAGAATGGTCTATTTTGGAGGTTGGCGCAGGACAGTCATTTCCTTAGGAAATGGTCTAGACAA
This sequence comes from Picea glauca, assembly GCA_000966675.3. Taxonomy (NCBI): domain Eukaryota; kingdom Viridiplantae; phylum Streptophyta; class Pinopsida; order Pinales; family Pinaceae; genus Picea; species Picea glauca. The sequence goes on from JZKD02S2123609.1 coordinate 1,131,963, forward strand.
TCATTCCCTAGGGAATATTTTTTCTCTCTAGGTTTCACTTTGTTTAGTGGCGGAGGAATGGCCCAGATAGGTGAATGGTCCAAATTCAATAATCAGGGACATGCATTCCCTAGGGCAGACTCATTCTCTCTAGGTTGCACTTTTTTTAGTGCTGGAGGAATGGCCCAGGATAGGGAATGGTCCAGGCTCAGAAATTGGGACAATTATTATTCCTTGCTCGAGAAGAATAGTCCAAATAGCTCACCATTTATGATTGACCTTCTAAGGGAAGATGCTCTTACAGATCTCACAGATGTGAGTGGAAGAATGGCCCAGATGATTCAGTTTATATCATAACAATGTTTTTTGTGCAGGTTGATATCAGATGATTGTTATGGAGACTGTCTGTCTCTAGACAGTAGATGTATGCTACTTGTTGGATGTGTTTCACTGATTATGACTATACATTACGGATCAAGTATTTGTGTGCTACTTGGTGTGGTAGTGTACCACTGGATTGTAGTTGTGTACTAATATGAATAGACATAGTTGTTTTCTATTGAATGATGTTGTTATGATTGCCTTGAAGACTATCAGCGGTGTTGGAAATGATTATCAACTAGATGGATGATTAATGGACAAAGATTTCTCTGACGGAAAATGGTCCAGGAAATTTATTCTTCTAGGACATATGTCTGTATTAGAGGAATGGTTCTTGTGTCACTCTATGGAGTGAGTGACTTATCCAACATCATGTTTGATTACTTAGATGGAGTATGGTTTTGAGAGATGACGCAGTTGATGAAATTGATAGTGATGATGATTCTCATGATCTAATCTTGAGATATTTTGTACGACTATGATGATGCTACTGATTCAATGGTATGTTTGTGATCAGGACAAATGTTTTCAATACCTCCCTAGCTAGGAGGGAGTGTTGATATTATGGTAGCTGCGGGAGGTATTTACCTCCACATATAAACCTGACGAGAATAGAATATTCTGGAAAGCAAGAAGAAAGCCTAATGATTTGGCTAATAACCCTAGAAGACAAGTTGGCTCAACAAGATAATTTGTATTAGGTTATTAGCCTCCAAGAGAATAAGTCGGCCAGAAGAAATACTATATACTGAGTAAATAGGCACCCAGAATGAGAAGTCGGCCCAGGTAGTTTTCTAAATTTAGTATAAATATAGGAGTCCAGTCTTCATTCTGGTAGGTATTCTCAGAACTGCACAACACACTTGTGCGCACTACAGTTGGGCAGTTTTGTGTGCAAGTTTGAAGGAGAGTTGTTGTAGCTAGCAGATTTTGTCTTGGCTTGGACTATCTCTTGGTTATGATTTGGACTATCTGATCAGCTCTTGTTTGGTGCGCTATCCTTGGAGAAAGGTGTACTACCCTTTGTTTGGATATCTAGCCTAGGGTTTTCTTCCAGAGTGGTTCTTTGTTAAGGTTAAGGTGCTCGAAGGGTGGCTTCGACCTATGGTTGGGTGAGAATAGTAATATTGTCTATGGTAAAACGAGCACATCCATTATATTCTAACGAATATAATAGGGTCTGACATACTCCATCAATTCAGTTAATCCGTCGTAACAAACCTTTATGCCATCCATGGAAAATAAACCCAAACCATGTAATGACGATGGAGCAATCTGGTATATCCTTTCATTTACACAAAAATCATTGTGTATTTCAGGAATATCCTTGGGTACCCATTGTTTCACTATATTTTTGTACCTCAAGGGCACCTCAATGTCGCCTATGCTCTCATGATCATAATAACATGATCCCCCTTTCGCAAGAAAACATTCCATGCATCTATGGATTTTTTTCTGATATTCTCACCTCTAGTTGATCTCTGCCTATTAGACCTACTAGATGTGTCACTTTCCTCTATTCTACCTGAACTTCCCCCACTCAATGAAGATAGATATGAAAAATACATGTTTTCTTGTACGTCCTATAACACCTTCAATGACATAAATAGTCAGTCAGTCAAGTTGTAACACTAATGATTACCATAGTGTTACTCTTACACACTTGTATTACGCTCTATTACTATTGGTATACTATCTAGGCATTATAGGATAATGTTTGGATTCATGAAATGGCACATGCCAACAAGTAATGGTAATAGGACACGATGATGGTTGGAAGACCCCGAAATTGATGCCATTAGAAACAGACTCAATCCTAATTCTAACTAAGGTGAACAAACAACACACACTAATTAATCTAGGAGTCAAGCATGCAAAAAAACCAGCTTTGTACTATGACTAGACAATATCTATTTGAAATGCTTCATGTAACATATTGCATTGCCTTATTGTGATCTTTGTCTCTCTTGAATGTACTTTCATTGACAACGCCAATGCTCTTTTCTCTTTTAGTCGACCAACCTACTTTAGTGGATTCCTTTTCTAGACTTGATCCAAAGGCCATGTTTCCTAATTCAAGGAAAAGGGCACATGGCATAAAGGTAGAAAAGGACACATAGTATAAGGATTCGAGACACTTGGTAGAAATATTTTTTTCCTATTTCAAGAGCGTGATAAGTGGCACAAAAAACCATTCAAACCCTTGTCTTATATATTTTATTATTTAAGTGGAGCACCCAACCTCTAAGGAGCATTTATGAATGATTATTTTATTGCTCTCTCTTGGAGGAAGAAGTTGATCTAGAAAGCACTAAAAATTATTTTATTATAAAACATTTGAGGGAAATAATTGTGGGGAAATAACCACTGGAGAACCACTTTCTATATGTATTGTTGGTATTTCCAAGGGATGTGCTCGTTTTTCTATAGACAATATAGCAATATTGTCACCCAAACATAGTCACAAAGGCCACCCCTGAGGTTGAAATTATTAAGGGTTTAGCATTGATATTGAAGACAATAGGACATAATTTACTACTATAATTATTGTTTTCATAAAATGACTTTTAGATCTAGTTTATGCATGATAAGATTTCCCTAGAATGTTGAAACTTGTGGCATAAGCTTGATATATTTTCTCTTGAATTGCCTAGTGGATTAAGGTTGCTAAGAAGTTAAATATCATCTATTGTTTCTATTGTTTTATTATATTTGATATCATCCCTAAGGATGTAAATTCTCAGGGACTATATCTGGGAAACTCGAGGAAAGAGGTAAAAAAATTTAAGTTGCATTAAAGCTTGAATTTTGGAAATTTCTATAGCTACTTTAATAATGAGCCCTCATTCCAATTCCCACAATAGTGTGTAACTCCATAAGGGTGTACTTTCTTGCTTCTAGGAATGGGTAGGTTTCATGCCAAGAATAACCTACTAGTGGTGTAACCTCATTGTTTTCATAATTCTGTTAGAAATATGCAACATGTTTGCTACCAAATCTGGTCAACAAATAGTAGTGTAACTGCTCTTCTAATGCACCATGCTCATATGAAAAAATTAGGAGTGTAAATCCATCCTTCAAATGGTCTCGTACTATATTCCAATAATAGGATATAACCCCTCTCTAATGTAATTTTCCCTCCATGAGTCAAAGATGAAATAGGAGTGTAACTCCTAGTGAATGCACCCTCATTACTCAACCAAGATTAGTCAATGTGCAATTGTTGAATGAGGCACCCTTCGTCATGCACATGCATGATAAGCATAAGAAACTAAACCTAACGAAATTATTTTATTAAGAATAGAAATCTAAAAGCATTCATCCACCTATTGTAATTAGCACATAAGCAAGGCCAAACTTGGCAATGAAAGGAAATCCCCAACTTGGCCATCAACTAACCTATTGCAAAGCTAGAAAGAGGATAAAATCATTGTTTGGTTGAAGGTTGTACCTATAACACAAGTAGTAATGCCACAATATTGAGTAACCATTGGAAAATATCCCAATAAAGGATGTTGAAAATCAGGAGCAACAACACATCTCTTTTCATGATGGCACACAAATTAGGGAAGAATTTTGGATAGCTACAAGTTTGTTTTAGAAGAATTTTCTGAAGGACAATTTCTTTCTAAAAGAGAATGTAATTTTTTGGACATGTAGCAAGCCATTATAAGCCCTTGATTTTTTATCTGATATGTTTCCCATAAGACTTTGATAGTCCTCTATCTGAATCCAACAATGAATCTGGTATACTTTGTTCTTTGGTGATTAGTGTTATGCGCCTAAGGATTGTACTATCAATTTCACTGAAATAGAAAGTATGTTTTCTTTTCGTGGAAAAAAAATTTTCTTCGAAGAATAAACACATGCATGTTTTCCAAGGTGCATACATGCATGCAATTCAAAGTGCAAAATTTCTATCAAAGGGAAAATCTCAACATACAAACAGATTGATGCACAAAAATGTACAAATTTCAATGAAAAGTGGCATTGACACATCGATAGGCAAAGTGGCATTGACACATCGATAGGCACAAATCCCAAAATAGACAATGTGCAATTTTTTAGGTTAACAAGAACAAAAATCCATGCAAATTCTAGTGTATGTGTACAACAATGAAACATTTATGTGTACTACAGTGGGCACAAACTCAAGACACTAAGTTTCTAATTTAGAATTTCAGCGTAATTTTTAATTGAACCTTTTACAAAAAAAATAAAATTCTAGAGTCAATTAAACAAACCAAAAATTTCTACTAGAACGAAACAATATAATGGTGGTGTTGGATTGATGTCATTGTGGCATCATCATGTATAGTGTCGGGTGGTATAGAAATATGTCTACACAACTATGTTTTGGAGGTGAATTTTGATTTCTTGGGATTAGTTAAATTATTCCATTGGTGCTTGGCATTTATTTGTTGAGAAAAACTAGTGCATTTATTGTATATATTGTTGAACCCTAGTAAGAAGTCCATTGGTCACAATTTCAATGTCTAGTAGTAACGTATGATTACCATATTCAAATGCAATGGATTATTAGGATTGGTCACGGGAAAGGGTAGGATAAACTATGATGATGAGAATGGGCAATAAGTATTTCACTCGAAGAATAGAGAGGTTATGATGTTAATAAAGTTGTCCATAACAAATGATAAGTTGCTACAAGTCCGAGATGCAAAGAATTCTTTCATAGTTTAGACAAGGCTAAAGTAGATGAATGAAAATTCCACCAAAGGTTAGATCTTTTTACCTTAAGAGTTTGTATTGTTTCTAATGAATATGGAAGAGGGTGATTGAATCCCAAACACCTTGTTGAAAATAAAAAAGAATCCATGGTCAGTTGTTAACAATTGCTAGAGATGTAGATAAGATCAAATAATGTTATTAATGTCCAACAAATGACCACAAAAGTAGGTCAATGGGACTAAAAAATACATCCAATGTGAATTCAATGTGGGAGCATAGAATAAACTCCTAGATAATGTTGAAATCTAGAAAGTGAAAGAAAAAGTACAGAACATAGAGGAGGAAGATTTGGTAGTGATTACCTTGAAGAGTTTATCTCCTTTTGAAAATTTAGTTGAAACTTTAAATGTCACCAAGGAGATTACTAACATTACATTTAAGTGTTGTAGACAATTATTAGAAAAGGATAGATTCAATAAATAGTTTATAAGCAATAGCAAAGCATCCAAAAGTGCCTTTACAAAAAAGAGTAAGGACAAAGGAAATCATAAACTAAAGGGAAACAAAATCATCGATGGAAAACCTAAGGGTTCAAGTAAATCTACTAAGAACTTGAAGTGTTTTTACAATGTGATAAAATCATATATTGCAAAACATTGACTTGGTACCACACCAATCACTCCCTTCTTAGGGCATTTGATCTCAAAGCTAGAGATAATTGGTCACTTCCTGATGAAATGTTGGGACCTATGGATGCCATTATCACCATATTGATGTTTGTGGTTTCTTTCTAGTGTAGCTAGCTTGTGACATCGTGTAAGGCTCTATGAGAGGAGGCTCCTATTGGAAAACATTTTTTCTAATGGTTATTTTCTCTTTAACAAGTTCAACGATTGCATTCTCATTTTGATCCCATTTATAGGGAGACTCATATTTTCACACAATTAGAGGTTCATCGAGGAGGAAGATATTCTTGAAAGAGAAGTTGGGAGATGTTTTGAACCTCTTGAGTATTCTAAACCCTCTTCACAAGGATATTGATCATATATAGGAGGAGATTCGATCTTTGTAGCTACATCTTCTTCCTCTTCCTCATATTTTAGTTATTGTTACTTTCATACCAATGATAGTTGCAAGCGTTGATGTCATAGATGTGAAGAAATGTGGGAAGATTCCTTCTTCAACTCATATAGAATATGCATCTCCTTTTGGTACTCATCTCTTCTTATAAAATCCCCTTCTATTATGGCTCATATTATCTAGTCTCATATATTCTTCTCTTGCTCAATGAAATTGTGTTGCAACTATTTCAACTCTTTAGCCATACTTACCCAATATTGAAACAATGATAACTTCTTCCTCATAAGTTATATAATATATCGTTTAAAATATCATAAGATTTATTTTTCAATGGAAAAATTAAACTAGAGAAGTAATCTGCTAAAAGCACAAAAATATAGCTACGGTTGTCACAAGAATACCTAAAAATGGAATATTTTCAATCTTTGGTATCTTTGTCATTAGGCCTCGGATTTTGATGATTTTTTCTAAAACATGTATTCTTTTGAGTAGAATCTAGATATATAATTATTTATGAGGACCACACTCAAAATATTTCAAAAATTATTCAAAGTGTCAAGACCTTGATTTTATGTTTTTCATTTTTTTTCCCAACAACACAATAGAAACGAGAATCAACTTGCTCTAATACCAACTTGAAGTATTCCAATACTCAAAATAGAACCATTATGGTAATAAAAAACAATGAAGAGAACAAAGGCATGGGGGCACTTGCACACCCAAGGGTTGGAATGCACCTATAAATCCTAAAATACGAATGAAGACATCTCCATGTACTTGGTACTCAAATTAAGAAACAAAATTTGACAATATTGATAGTAGGGTGAATGAATTGCAAGTGAGGAGGGGTTTCCGTTGCTAATACGTGTTTCATACTAACAAATATCCTCTACCTTAGTGGTGAGTCATTAATGCACATAACTAACATCACTCCACTAACTTAGTGATGATGCATGAGAAACTAGACACTCTTAACTTAGTGATGGGGCATTGATGAGCTTGAAAATAAAATATTTCATGTACAAAATATGTTGTGCATAGGTACACAACCAAAGTTGTTTCCATAGTGAAGCAAGGAATATTTAGGACAACAACAAGAATTCAGCTTGATTGGGTAGTAGAAAAATAAATGCAAAGAGCGATGAAGTCCAACTAAAAGAGGTGCAATCAAAATAGACAAGTTGAACTCTTTACATGTAAAAATTAATGGAAGCTAGTAGGAAATGATGAAACAATAATGCTCTATGTAATTTATAGAGGGTTAGAAAAAATGTTATTCATTACGCACACACAAACTTTTTCTCATTAATACTAGAAATCTTTGAAAGAAAAGATAAATCAAAAGGCTGAATTACTCTAAAATTACAGTTAAAATGATATATTATTTAATCAATATTTCTGAATAGTCTATGAAATTGGATATGCATAAGCATTGTTCTATCAAGCTGTAACACTAATTAGTACAATGGTTCTACTTCATTACTAGTATCCTATTGGTATGACAGTAATCTCATAATGATTATCATAGTGTTACTCTTTCACACTTGTATTATCTAGCACATGCTAATTAATCTAGGAGTCAAGCATGCAAACAAACCTTCTCACAAAGAAGCGCTATTTGGTGATGGAATCCAACAATGATCACATAGTTTATGCATTTTAACATAAATGGAGAATGAATATTAGTATGAATTAGCATATAGATGATTTAGTATCTCATAAAAAAGAGAAAAGATATATTTAATTAAAATTTATTAAGAAAGATAAATGTGTTCTAGGAGTGTCCATAAAATGGAAATAAAGTAATTAATAATTAACTAAAACTAATTACTAGTGTACTCAAAAATCAAGGAGAAGAAAGAGAACCAATGATTTGGATTTTATGAGCAAAACGAAATGAATACAGATTATTAACAGGTTCTTAACACAAAATAACATAGATACAGTAAAATTGGTTTTCTATTCAATAAGGAAATAAGCTGAAACTGTAAAATGTAGCAGAAACAAGCTTGTTGGAATGGTGGCGGCTTATTTCTAAGAAGAGATGTGACGACTATGCTCATTCACAAGAAGATGATTAAAATGAGGCTCTGAAGGCCTTTTTACAATAAATACGCATGCCAAAAATGCTAGACATCCAAAAACCTAACCCTAGGAGATGAAGTGCCAAAAGTCATGTGGGCCCCGTTTGGGTAAGTTAGTACATCAACTTCCCAAGGTCGTAACTTTTGCATACGATCTCTGTTTGAGGCGTATGATATCCCTTTGGAAAGGTATCGTCAAGGAGATTCATTTTTGGGGCTCATGTATGCCTTCAATTATCATTGATATTCTTGATCCCGAAAAAACTTCATTTGGGCCCTCAAAATGGACCCGAAAGTTATAACTGCTAAAAATAGTAAATTGCCAAAATTGTCAGAAAACTGTTTTGAGCCAGTTGGAAGAGGTGGGTGGCCACCGATATCCAACTGGATCAATCCTCCCTCCTTAGGAAGAAATTGTCTCCATTGCGTTGAGTTCCCCCATTAGATGAGGAAATTTTTGTTGAATTTGACTCCGGGTGAACCACTTGCCATGGTACAGGAGCTGCCCTGCTTTGACGACTCAATAAAGATGGATCCTTTGTTGTCGAGTGCCCTTGATATGTGTGTCCATAATTTGATCATTGGATGTCTGTTGTATGCAGACAGGGTTGAGCTCTATTGGTTTCATCTTCTCTACTATGTCTAAGGTGTACAATAATGGTGGGAAATAAGGGAGAAGGAGATCCACATTGAACACAGGGTGCAGGCCAAGGAAAGGAGGAATGTTGAGCTCAAAAGCATTATCCCCCACAGCCTTGGTGATGGTGTATGGCCCATAATGAAGTGGGTGAATATTCCTATGGGGTCTTGTAAGGAATTCTTTCTGCAAGTGCAACCAAACTTTGTCACCCACCTGAAACTTATGTGGCACCCGATGTTGATCATGGTGTTGCTTGTACTTGTCATTGGACTTCTGTAGGATATACTGAACCTGTTGGCGGATGTGTTAGATCCACTCAATGAACCAGGTGGCTTTGTCAACTTCAGTTGGAGTAGGAGATGAGTCGGTCGAGGTGACCACAAGGGGAAGTGAAACATCTATGGGACCCAATGGTTGGAATCCCAACCCCACCTGAAAGGGGCTATGGACGGTTGAGCTATGCAGGGCTCGATTGTAGATATGTTGGACATAGGGAAGGCTCTCATCTCATGTGCAAGGGTTCTTTGAATTATACATGTGAAGGATATGCACAATCATTCGATTGACGACCTTGGTTTGGCCATGTGTCTGGGGGTGGAAGGTCGTGGATTTGGTGAGCTTGGTGTCCAGTAGTGACCAGAGGCTCGACCAGAATGTGCTTAGAAATCGATTGTCCTAATCTGAGACAATGGTTTGTGGGATTCCAAAATGTACCCAGACTCGTTCAAAGAATAGATTGGCAGTGGCCTCTACTGTGATGTTCTTCTTGCAGGCAACCAGAATCGCCATCTTAGAAAATAAATCAACAACCACAAAAACACAGTCATTTCCCCACTTGGTGGATGGGAGGCCGAACATGTAGTCCATTGAGATGGATTCCCATGGCCTGTCAGGAGTAGGAAGAGGAGTGTAGAGGCCATGTTTCTTAGTGGTCAGTTTGGCAATAGCATAGGCAATGCATGACCTAATATACTTGCTTACCTCCTGCCGAAGTTTCGGCCAGTAGAAATTTTTCTATAGCATCACCACTGTCTTTTCGACGCCAAATTGTCCTACCACCCGAATGTAGTGGGCTTCCTAGATCATCTTCGCTCGCTCGCTCGCTTTATGGAACACAGATATGGCCCAGACGACACAACAGCCCATCCTGAAGATGGAAATTATTGACAAGTGCGTTTGCACCCAACATTTGGTAAGTGGTGGCGAAGTCCGGGTCTGTCTCATAGATTCGGGGCCATCTAGAGGTCTCATGGTCGCAGGATTCTAGCACTGTGGTGAGTGCCATGACTGGCGGTCTACTGTGGAAATCAGCGATGTGATTGGTGCTTCCTGTTTTATACTTGATGTTGAGGTGGAATTCCTACAAGTATGTGGACCACTTTTGATGGCAATCATTCTGCAATTTCCCTTGTGTCTGCATGAACTGCAGTGGCTTATGATCAATGTGGATGATTTTCTCCTTCCCAAGAATGTAATGTCTCCACTAGCGCCAGGCTTGCACAATGGAGTACATTTATTTTTCATAAGTAGGGTACTTACGGAAAACATATGAAAGTGTCTCACTATGATAGCCCACGGGGTGGCTGTGCTGAGTGAGAACAACACCTACCGCATAGTTTGAAGCATGTGTCTTGATCTCAAAGGGATGTTGCAGGTATGGTAGAGAAAGTACTGGGGTTGAGCACAAGAGTTGCTTCAAATCGTCGAACACTTGTTGTTGGGACCAGCCCCATGAAAATTTATCCTTACCACCACCCATGGTTATTTGGCTAAGGGCCCATGCAATATGGGATAATCCCAACACAAAACTGCGGTAGAAATTGGAAAGGCCCAAGAAGCTCCAAAGCTCAGTCAATGTGGTTCGGGCTGGCCAGTCATGGATGACTTGGATCTTGGTTGTATCCACATGTATGCCATGTTAATCAATTATGTAACCCAGGTAATGGACCATGTCCATGCCGAAGGAACATTTTTCCAAGTTGGCATATGGCTTGTGTTGTCGCAGGGTATGTAGAACCTACTGAATATGCTGCAAGTGTTCGGCCCAAGTCTTGTTGTAAATGAGAATGTAATCCAGATACACCACTACAAAAGTATTGGTGAATTTTCGCGGGATATCATCCATCTTCCTCATGAAAGTGGTTGGAGCATTTGTCAAACCAAAGGGCATGACCAACCATTCAAAAATGCCTTCCTTTGAATTGAAGAAGGTTTTCCATACATCTGTTTGTTCTATTGGGACCTGGTGGTAGCCAGACTTCAGATCAATCTTACTGAAGTATTTGGCCCCCATGACTTGATCAAGGAGGTCGTCGATTCATGGAATCATGCACCAATTTCTGACAGTGATTTTATTCAAAGCCTGATAATCAATGAAGAGTCGCCAGGTTCCATCTTTCTTCTGTACCAACACGATTGGGATCCCGCAAGGTGATGAAATGGGATGGATGTGCCCCTTGTGGAGAATTTCTTGGATTTGTTTCTTGATCTCCTCATTGTCTAGTAGAGAATGACGATAGACTGGCCCATTGGGAAGTGGTGCACCGGGGGTCATATCGATGGGGTGCTTGACCTGTTAGTGTAGAGGTACCCTGGTAGGTGAGGAGAAGATATCTAAGTATTCTTCCACAACCTTATCTACTTTCTTCTGCTGTGTGGAGAGGTCAGCCGCAAAGACCCTGGATGTGGATGTGATATTTTGATTATTCTAAGAGTGAATCACGAAGAAGACAGACTTCCTCGTTTGAGAAATGACCTTCCTACATTGCTTAGCAGAGATCAAGGAAATAGCACTAGGTCGGACTGCCTCGGGCATCCTGTACAATTTCCTGTTCAAAGTAATAATAACACTATGAGACCTAGAGTCATATACAACATGATGTTTCCATAAATAAGGTTGGCCCAAAAGAACATCACAAACTTCGAGAGGAGAAACATCACACAATACCTCATCTTTGAAGGGCTTGATGTCGTACGAAAGTCGGCACTGTTGGTTGACGTGGAGATCGCTTCCTTGGTGGAGCCATCCAATGGTGTAGGGTTGTGGGTGCGGTGTTGTCGGTAGGTCCAGCCACCTGATGACCTCTGCTGAGATGAGGTTCTTCTTGCTACCGCTATCCACGATGAAGTGCAGTGGGGTGTCTTTTACCCACATATTTGAATGGAAGAGATGTTCTCCTTCTTCTGGCTCATCTGGTTAACCAGGCTGGAGCTTGGTGGTAGCAACGCTGGCACTGGGTTCCATGTCAATGATCCGTCTTCCCCTTTCTGGTTCTAGCCTAGAGTCTGAACCAGCATCTGAGTCAGAGGATTTCACATTGGCCACTAGCGACTGCTTTGAGTGGCAGTCAGCAGTGTTATGCCAAGGGCTCTTATGGAAGTCGCACCACTTCCCGGTATATTTCTTCATCTTTCCAGTGTCCTTCTTTGCTTGTGGCTTGGACTGGTTGTCCTGATACTGTACATATTTTCTCTGTCCTTTGTTTTGTGGGTTGGGCCCGCCCTTTCCTGGCTTTTGTTGTGAGGGGTTCCCAAGCCCAAATTGTTATTCTTTTGTTTGAGCTTCTTTTTTATTTTGATGGCATATTGGTAGGCCACGCCCAAGGATGAGATGTCCAAAAATTCCATTTCGGTCTGGATGTATCTATGCAGAGCGTCACGATACTTTAGAACCATATGTCTCTCTGAATCTTTGATACCCAACTTGGTGTGCAAGGTATGAAAGATATTCGTGAAATCTGGCACTGCTTGGTCTCTTTCTTACCGCAGTGTGGTCCATTTGGTATACAAGTCATCATAACTTCTGATAGGGTAGTATTGTTCCTTAATAGCATCTCTGAAGGAATCCCAGGTGACTGTGACTGTAAATAATGAGGGTTCTTTTGTTTCATTTTTCTCACAGAAATTTTCCCACCAATCTTTGGCATGGAGAATGGCTTTGAGGAGCACAAAAGTAATCTTTTCTCTATTCGAAAAGTTATGGAAAGAAAAATACCCTTCTATTAGATTCAACAACTTGTATACAACATATGTGTCTATCTGACCTTCAAATATAGGAATATCGAAGTTTATTTTTACCTTTAAGGGGGTGGTGCCTCCGCTCGAAGAAGATGCATCGCCTGTTGGGAGTCGTCGAAGGATTTGTGTGAAACTATCCATCATCTTGTTCCTTTGTTGCATGAGGGCTTCCTCAATCAACAGTTTGAAAGGATCTCCTGTCTTGTCATATTTATTTTCTCCTTCCATGATATTTCGCTTGGTTGTGCAAGAGATTTTTTCCTCAAGAGAAACAATCTCTAGACCCAACTCTTTGTACTCCGACCTCATTGGGGGCATGCATTAAGACGACAAGGAGCAGACCGCTCTGATACCACTGATCCGGATTTTATGAGAAGAACGAAATGAATAAAGACTATTAACAGGTGCTTAACACAAAATAACAGAGATACAGTAAAATGTGTTTTCTATTCAATAAGGAAATAAGCTGAAACTATAAAATGCAGCGAAACAAGCTTGTTGGAATGGTGGCGGCTTATCTCTGAGAAGAGATGTGACGACTGTGCTCATTCGCAAGAAGATGATTACAATGAGGCTCTGAAAGAATTTTTACAATAAATAGGAATTGAAAAAACCCTAGACATCCAAAAACCTAACCCTGGGAGATGAAGCGCCAAAAGTCATGTGGGCCCCGTTTGGGTAAGTTAGTACATCAACTTCCTGGGGTCGTAACTTTTGCATATGATCTTCGTTTTAGGCATATGATAGCCCATTGGAAAGGTATTATTGAGGAGATTCATTTTGGGGGATCATGTGTTCCTTTGGCTATAATTGAGAATCTCTATCCCGAAAAATCTTCATTTAGGCCCTCAAAATGGCCCCAGAAGTTAAAACTGCTAAAAATAGTAAATTGCCAAAATTGTCAGAAAACTATTTTGAGCCAGTTGGAAGAGGTGGGTGGCCAACGATATCCACCTGGATCAACCAATAATTTAAATTCAAATAAAAGCGTGGGAAAATAAAAGTGGGTTGGAATAATTTAAAGAAAGCTAATAAATAAATAAAAAGTATTAACCTCATGTGCGCCCACTAAAATAGGAAATATGAGAGTGTGAGGATAATTCAATATTTTTATATTTTTAAATAAGTAATTACTTGTGCACTTATTCATATGAGTGACACATGGGTGGGTGAATAATAGGTAAATAGTAATTTAGTAAATTATATATTTGCAACAGTTGGAAAGGTGACATGAGCCACATAACCTTTAAAAGGAAAACTTGAACTAAGAGGAAGACACTCTTTGCACCTTAATGTTGGATGTTTGTCGTAATGATTGAGAACTTTCTATTGGTGATTGCGGAGAGTTTGTGTAACATCACCAAACACCCATTTTTTTAAAAATAATGATTAATTTCATAATAATGATTATGTATTTTACATTATTGTTACTCTCATTAGATTTAGAATATATATTACGAGCTTATACTACTCATCAATTTTGTCACAAATTCCTCTCATGACAGGTTGAAAGTTCTTGAAAGTTCAAAAGGATGAATATTCAAGAACAATACTTTGTCTATAAAATTAATATTCATATTGCAAGCCATGTTTCAACAGTTGCAATATTCAACAGGTAATCAATAGTCCATCTTAGTAAATTTAGAATGGTCTGACATGATAACTGTAACATGGAAACCTTAAAATTTATTTATAAAGCTCCTACTTCTTGTAAGTTATACATCCATGGGATGTTTCACAACTTTTATCTTAGACCCTTAGAATTCATATCTTGTTCTATTATTTAACTTCATAGATTTATTATCTACTATATAACCCCCATCCTTAACATTAATAACTCCCTAATTTTTAATAACCTAAAATTCTAAATATATATCTTATTCTTTTTCCATTTACATATTTATATTAATAAAATATGTATAATGAAATTAAATTCCCATTCAATTGACTAGCTTCAGTATACACTAGTATGTTTCCATAATTGAACAAACCATTACATATGGTAATGACTCCCAAGATTAAGTTAAAGAACCTTGGGTACCTCACAGAAATTGTTCCAACATACACAAGGAAGGTTTGTAGCATATGAATACATGGAAGGTAAATGCCACACAACCCGGCCATACCTACCCTCGCATTGTGGAAATGTAACATAGACGCGTAAGATTAGTGTACAAGAGACTTACCCAACAATATCAATTAATTACAAGTCAAAATTGTCTCCAGTTCTCATATCCTCGGAGATTGGCACCATTTATTATTGCCTACCTCTCCATTAAAACTCGTATGTACAATATTTTTTCCTGGGTTCGTTTCTATGGTCATTCCTCTTCCTTATGAATTCATTTTTGGAGTGGAGCGCAGAGCTTAGCTTTGCTTTCCTTCTCCTATAGACTCATATCCTTTTTTACGGTCATGGCTTCATCTTCCCACTCGGGCTAAGAAAAACCTAGGTAAGATTTCTTATATAATTGTGTAGGTTTTTTTTTTACTCACAGTCAATTGATTATTTTACTCATAGTTTATCTTAGTTTTTAATATTAACCTTTTTTTTATTGTTGATGGCACAGAGAATAAATTTATCTGGTTTTTAGATTCACACATGAGCAAGAGTTATCAAGCTTTAAGATACTTCTAGGTTCCCTATTGCAAGTTCGTTTGCAAGATAAGAATCTTGTATCTTTACCAGGCTCATTTTTCCCTCATTAAAATTCTCAGCTTCATTTTAAATTGGTTGGATAATACAAACACTTTGTTGGTCTTCTAAAGAAGTAAGATACATAAATCAACAAGAAGAGTTTGAAACCCTTGTGTGGGTTTGCTAGTCATCACACAGGTAACAAGTTTAACATTTTGTATAATGATTTTAATCCCTTACTATGAATTTGATTTCATTCAAATGAGTAATGGATCACTCTGTTTTGAATGCATAGGGTGTGGCTCAAGCCTGCGCTCGTGCCAAACCTAATACCTAGACGATGGCAGAGGAAAAAGGATTCCATTTTGGTTATTAATTCTCAAAGAGAGAAAAATGCACACCTTCCAAAGATACATAAGTATTAGTCTATATATTTATTTCAAGACACAACAATTAGAATATGCTCATACATAGCTACCCTTTTCTTAATAAAGGAGCTATTATTTAATTTAAACTATAGGTTATATACCTCAACGTTAATGCATGGGTTTTTTTTATTCATAAAAGGCCAAGGTTTTGATTATCTTTATGGGTATTTTGTTGTTAAAAAATATAATAACTCATTATATGTGAAGCTCTGTCGTCTCCTTGTAACATCTCGCTCTTGCGAGCACATGTTATTGACTTATTCTTTGAGGACACTTGTGAGCAAGTGATTGGGTTACAATACATGGTTATTGTTTCTCTTATGGATTTTTATGATGATGTTGATGGATTATGATTTTATGTTATATTTTATATGTGTATTGACAGATGCTATTGATGAGTTTCCCTGAGTGTGCAGGAAACTTGACAGATTGTGGATGCTGAGGGAATCAATAGACCTCCTTGGACTCCAGATTAAGTCAGGGAGTGGATTGTATTGGTTTGATTATTTCATTTATGCATATGTGACATATGATTTTATATATGGATCATTGAAGGTGTTTCATTGATGGATACAGACTGACAAATGCTTTCTAATATGATTCACATAAGGAGTAAAGGGGCCATGCACATAGACCATATATTGAGGGAGAAGTGTGGCAGTGTCCCTGTCACAGCCTACTAACACTCCCTCCATGGCTTGAATTGTAGGTTAATGATTACCTAGTTCGAGAGTTTTGCGATGTCATGAGGGAAGATTGAGACAGTTTCTCATGAAGATTTATAAGGGGTGAACAATAAGGTAGGGCCCTTATTCCTTAGAAGCCCTTAGTCTCTCACAAGCTCACCTGAATGGAGTGTTGGCTCCAGGGATTGGAAAACTACAAAAACCAGTCAAAGGCAAGTGGCACCCTTGGAGCACGGAGTGCATCTTGAAGGGCACGTTGCAAAAGTAACACTTGAGTCAATGAATATAGGTGGTCTAGAAAACCTTGGCCGAATAATTAAACCTTGTAAAATCTTTAAGCATTTCCAGATTTAATTAATTAATTAAGGATTGAAATGATTACTTATAAATCCCCAAATGAAATTCTAAGCCTATTCAAAAAAATTAAGCCTGAGTCTAAGTTAGTAAGAATACTAAAACTAAATTATAAATTAAATAATGAGGGGATGAAGTAAATCTATTTAAGAAATTAAGAAAAATAAAATAAACCTAAAGATTGATTTAATACACATATGTGCAAGAAATTACCAAATTGGAATTTAAAGTAAGAATGGAATAAAGATGAAAGAATGTGTATGCCTAGAAAGGTATTTAGAGTCTAGTTAACACTAGTCTAACTAGGAGAAGAATCATATTTTAACTCAAGTCATATTTAGTAAGGCGTCAATCATTAATTGGAAATAAGGGGAATAAAATGACAACTAGGATTGATTTAAGGAGCACTTTTAGGAAGGGTGAGGGAAATTGACTTTATTAAAATAAATTGTGGAATTACTTGTGCAACTTGGGGGAGAGGATGACAAGTGTAAGGGGGAAATAATTCTAAACTATTTAATTAAAAAGAGAATTAATTGTGCAAATGGTGATGTTCATGGAGAAATTCTATAAAACAAATGGCCTAGATGGAAGAAAAAGACACTGGTTATGGGTAAAGTTATGCTGCAGAATTTTTGACTGGTTTTACTTGTGAGAGTTGGGATACTCAGCTTGAGAGAGAGTGGTGGCTTTAACTTGTGAGGCAAGCTCGGAGATAGAGGATTTATGGTTGTATGTGCATGGCCCCTCTGTGGCTCAGGGGGATAAGGGGGAAGAAGAGTACCCCTAGCATTAGCTAGGAGGTACCGGTGAAGACTCTACGCTTAGCAAGCAAGAGGACAGAAGGATCACCAGTTGCGGAAGATCATCTACAAGCCCATCTTTGTTGGTGATGGTATTCTCTTAATTTTAAATTGTAATCATTGAATCACATGTGTATGGTTATTTATTTTTCCACAGCTCTGATGTCGAATTATAGTCTCATTTACGATTGAATTATAATAAGATATGGTTATATAAGTATATTTTTTCTAATTTCGCCTTAGATGCATTAAAAACTTCATTGTTGATATTTTGTCGTCCCCGCGTCGGTCGAGTATTATAGAAGAGACAACATTTTAAATTAGAATATCTTAATTATCTATTCATTTACCCTATCCTTGACCCTCTAATGGGATTGTTGTTTAATGACCATAACCACAACACGATTGAGAGTGAATTAAGGCCTTTGTTGCAGATCGTATGATCCCTTTGGAGACTAATTTAGAGCTCTGTTGATATACCCTTTATTTATTTTTCCTCAGCTCGAATTCCCATCAAATCTCTTGTGTTAGCTGGGTGATCAAGAAGATGGTCTAATACCCTTTTTCTACTGCTAATTACTCATCTGAAAATATTCTCAGTCAATGTCCTCATTTCACACGTCTATGAGTTCTATGTCATCAGAGAAACTAAGTAATGTTGATGTAAATTCTGCTTGGATATTATGGCACCTGTCCCTACCTTTTTAAATACGAACTCTTCTCTAATCGATCCTCCCAAATCTCTTGGTTTCGCACACAATTTTTCCAAGTGGAATACCCAACGATTCTTATAAATTCAATATGTGCTTTGTTTGGATTCCACTCAGTGAGTTCATTCTCGTACTCTGCTTTTTTTTCCCAGAATACCCAACGATTCTCATAAATTCAATTTGCTATTTTCTTGGATTGCACTCAGCGATTTCATTCCCTTACTCTGCATTTTTTTTTCTTGGAATACCCAGCGATTCTCATAAATTTAATCTGTGATTTACTTGGATTCCACTCAACGAGTTCATTTACTTACTCTTTGTTTTGTTTTTCCTGGAATACCCAGTGATTCTCTTAAATTCAATATGTGATTTTCTTGGATTCCACTATGTGAGTTCATTCCCTTACACTACGTTTTTTTTTCCTGGAATACCCAACATTTCTCATAAAACGCGACCTCCAATTTTCTTGGATTTCAATCAACGAATTCTTGACTTACCCTGCGATTTACTAAGCGATTTTACTAAATCTTTTAAGCCAGCTTCGTATAGTTTGTATATAGATATGAATGGGGTGATATTTCCTCATAGTTTGGTTCAATAGGTTTTTGAGTTGAGGTCAAATGGATATGCAAGGAACAATCCTTGAGTTCTCTTTTTGTGTTAAAAAGGGTTGGGTTCATCCTTTAAATTTTTAAAATTGAATTAAGTTAGGAATGAGTTCTTACATCTATGGCCTTAATAGATCGTTCTTCTTAATTTAATGTAGGGTTGGGATCCTTGTGCATCTATAAGGTGATGACCTTCCTTAATTCTCTTAGATTGACATGCAAGCACCTTAATCCATCCTTTGCTTATTATGAATAATCTTGTTAAAGTTTTAAGAGATACTCAAGTATTAGTGAATTCTTAAAGCATTGCTAAAAGAAGATTTGACTTCCTTTTGGTTTCTTAAGAGGATCATTGACTCACCCTTACATATTTTTAAGTTGGGATAGCACAATATTGTATGGAATAAATTTTAATAATTCCTTCCAAGGGAGACTACTTATATTCTTTTAGTTATCTTTTAAATATCGAGAAGAATTACTAAAGAAGTAAACCTTTCATCAATACAATCATTGGATATAAAATAAATTTATGGTTATGAGGGCATGTCTCTAGCGATGGATCTCACTAATTAGAATTTAGGATCTCGACATTTAATGGGTAGGTTAATTAATCTAATTTTATTTTGTCAATGCGCTAGAATCAAGTTTAATGTAACGTTGGTAGAATTATTTTATATTGCGGAGTAATGGAAAAACTATAGTACTAGCGACGAAGGATTGATGTATGGGTTGTGAATTTTTCCTTGATATATGTGGAATTTAGTATGGGCTATAGATTATATTTATGATGGTTATGTGATTATATTTCCTTTGTGCCATGAACTAAAATTGATGATTACTCTTATGCCTTGAAATTAATGTGATGTATGATTGGTTATGTGATTAGATTTCTTCTGCGCCATGAAATAAAATTGATGATTACTCTTACATCTTGAAATTAATGTGATGTATGATTGGTTATGTAAATATCCTAATCTTGGACCATGAAAATAAAGTGGATGATTACTCTTACGCCATGAAAATAATATTGTCGATTACTCTTGCGCTAAGAAACTAAAGTTGAAGTATGGTTGATTATGTAATTAGCTTACTTTTGCACCTTGAAGATGAAGTTGATGTATGATTGATCAAGTAGTTATATTTCTCTTGCGCCATGAAAATATTGTTGATGTATGACTGGTAATTTAGTCTGGAGTCATGAGTTGTGATTGATTAAGGGGGGCATAGATACCTCCTTGTTTCCATGAACAGTCGCCAGCCCCGAGACATTAAGTGGTCAAAATCAATCAGATGAATCCTGGGCTTGAGAGTTTCTTATGTGTCCTAGAGGTCCTAACCTTACCGGGTAGGTAGGGCGGGTAGTTATTTATTACTCAGTGATGTGGTTGATCATTTATTGTATTTTCTTCAGTTGACCGTGTTGTGTTGAATTACATCACTCTTTATTTTTATGCGTTGATTATGGGTCATTGTTAATTATGTTAATGTGTCAAATGTGTCATTATTAAATTATGATGATGTGTATCTTGTGATGTTATTAGTTATCTCATGATGATTTTTAATTTTCTATTGCATAGATGTTTTTTTTTACCTATTATACATCATTGTTTGTTGTCTTAATGGAGGGGCCGTTACATATGGTATCAGAGCGGGTTCAACCCTGCGACTTGGGATCATTACACCTTCCATTGTGTTAAACACTTGATTAATAAATTATCGCTAATTAAAATTGAAGTGTGTCCATGCATGTAATAATGGTTAGAGGACATCGTGGAGGTAGACGACGTGGTGCTAGGGGAGGAGGTGCAATGCATCTAGTAGCATCCACGCAAGAGGGGTCTAACCCCCAAAGAGAAGAACAAGTCATTGGAAAAGAGAAGATTGTTAGAGGATGGCATAGGCCCTGATTAACCGACTAGATAGAGATGAGACTAGGGCTCTTGTACCCAATGAGGGTTCGCAACACACTCCAGCTGGTACTGGTAGCATTCACAGAGAACTCAAGAAGGTGAAGTTTCTCGAGTTCATGGGTGCCACGAAAAAATCAGTCATCGATGCATGGTTTGGGAACATGGCGATGTGATTTGCATTTCACGACTACACCTCCAACATGAAGGTGTGCATGGTAGTCTTTCAGTTGAAGGGGAGCGCTCTTCTATGGTGGAAGACACTCCTACCTCAACTAAACATGGTTATCAAAGACGTGTCATGGGAACTATTCAAGGAGTGGTTCCGAGAGAGGTATCTGTCAGAGGAATTCATCGAGCACCAACTCAATGAGTTCAACACCGTACGATAGGGTGGTCATACGGTGCTAGAGTATGAGGCCATATTTATGGAGCTACTTCGGTATGCCCCACATAAGAACATGGAGAAGCTGAAGGTCAACAAGTTTTTGTTCGTCCTTAACTTCAACCAATGTGCAAAGGTGAGAATCCTAATGCCTCAGACATTGCACGATGCAGTCCAGAAATCCCTCATAGTTGAGGAAGAGTGGACCAGCGAGGGTCAGATCAGGACTCCTGCAACACCAACTGGATAGATGACATCAGGTGCACAACTACATCAGACACCAGCTAGACACACATCATGGTATTGAGATATGTCGAGAGGATCCAAATTCACGACACCATGATGACCAACTCCTCAACAGGGGACTCCTTACAGAGGACCACCGCACCAGTAGTAGCGTCGCCCGCACCAGCAACAATTTAGGCATATTCAACAGAACAAACCAGTATCTCAGGATGAAAGGCCAACAACTTCTACTTCGAGGACAAGGAGTGCTGGACCAAATACCCGATGTTGAACATGTGGAGAGCCACATTACCAGCGAGACGGTCCCATTAAGAAGGCCATAGCAGCCGAATCAATAGGAAACACTACAGTTGGAGACTTGGACAAGACCCACAGGATTCATGCAGCGGTGAATAACCACTAGGTTGAGCACCAATCCATTGTACTTGAGACGTCAAGTACAATCTTCGACCAAACTTTTAGTATTCTGATAGATCCCGGTTCTACAAAGAGATTTATTTCTAGGGAAATGCTGAAAACAATTAAGGTAAAGGTAGTCAAACAAGAGGAGTTTATATACGTAGAAATGGCTTCACGTGCCAAACAAAAGGTTAGAGGAAGGGTTACAGACTGTAGCATTAACCTGGGAGATTCTGTAACGAAGGTCACCCTATATGTCACAGTCTTAGGATATTACAACATAGTGATCAATATGGACTGGTTGGAATCACATGATGCGATACTCAACTGTAAGATGAAACATTTAAGTTTGAATGATTGTGTGGGGAAGAGAAGAGTGATTGTGGGAAGAAACCAGGGAGTGTCCTTGAGGTTCGTTTCTTCCCTACAGCTACAGAAGATCTTGTGCAAAGGATGTAAGCTATATGCAATATTAGCGCTAAACGAAAATAGTGAGGTGGAAGGATTAGAAAACCTTTCGGTAGTACGAGATTTTGTTGACGTGTTTCCATAAGATTTGCCAGGTTTTCTGCCCAACATAGAGATGGAGTTTAAAATTGACGTGAAACCTAGAACTGAATCGACAGAAAGAATGCCTTATTGGATGTCAACACCTGAGCTACAGGAGTTGAAAATGCAACTGAAGGAGTTGTTGGACCTAGGACTTATATGTCCAAGTGTGTCACCTTGGGGTGCGCTTTTTATTTTCATAATAAATAAGGATGGGCCGTGGAGACTCTGTATTGACTACCGTCAATTGAACAAGGCAACGATCAATAACCAGTATCTGTTGCCAAGAATAGAGGATTTTTTTTATTAAATGAAAGGCGTGACAGTGTTTACAAAGATCGACTTGAGATCGGGTTATCACCAATTATGAATTAAAGAGGAAGATATTCCTAATACTGCATTCAAGATGAGGTTCAGACACTACAAGTTTATTGTTTTACCATTTGGATTGACAAACGCCCCAGGGGTATTCATGATCTTGATGAATGGGGTGTTCCACGAATACTTGGAAAAAAATTTTCAAGTATTCATTGATGACATAGTGATACATTCTCAGACGATGGAAGAACATGATGAACATTTGCACTTGGTACTACAATGTTTACGAGAAAACAAATTATACAGGAAACTGTTGAAATTCTCTTTTTACGAATTGAGGATTCATTACTTAGGCAATTTTATCTCCGACGAAGGCATCATTGTGGATACAATGAAGGTAGAGGCTATTATGGAATGGCCTTCACCAAAAAATGTACCAAAAGTATGCATCTTTATGGGTCTAGTAGGATATTATCGACAGTTCGTCGAAGGTTTTTCGAAGATAGCAAATCCGATCACGGAATTGCAGAAGAAAAACAAGAAGTTTGTATGGACCGACAAGTGCGCAGAAGTATTTCAAAGGCTCAAGGAGTTTTTGACTACAAATTTGATACTAAAATTCCTCGACATGGAAAAGGAATTCTTGGTATGCATAGATGCATCCAATGAAGGCTTAGGCGGAGGCTTGATGCAATATGGTCGAGTGATCGCTTACATCTTAAGGAAATTAAGAAAGCATGAGGAGAACTATGAAACACATGATTTGGAGTTATTGGCCATTGTGTATTCCTTGAGAGTGTGGAGACACTATCTGATTGGACACCAATTCGAACTAAAAACAAATCATTGTGGATTGCAAAACATATTTACGTACAGTGACTTGAACGCAAGACAAAGACATTGGTCAAAATTTCTTAGCGAATACAATTTTGAGATTACTTACATAAAAGGAACAATGAAAAGAGTGGTAGGTGCATTGAGTCAGAGACCAAACATATTCTTGGTGATACCTCTTCATATGAATCTTTGAGAAAATATTCTAACTATACAGTTTGATGATGACTGGTATAAAGAGGTTAAGGAAAATATCGGACAAGACACCATGTTGGTACCAAAGTTTGAAGGATATACATTAGACAATGACACATTTATGAGGTATAATAACATGATTTATGTACCGTCTAATGATGAATTGAGAAGTTTGATCTTAAGAGAATCTCATAACGCAATGTACATGGCTCATCCAGGAGTCACGAAGATGAGGGCAGACCTTAATCCCTTATTCTTTTGGAAAGGAATGAAGGTAGACAGAGTTAGCTACATGGTGAGATGTCTAGAATGTCGGAAAGTGAAAGTTGAACATAGACACCCAATAGGATTACTACAGCCACACACTATTAAGGAATCAAAATTGGATGTCATTTCGATGGAATTTATTGTTGGGTTGTCGTTGACGACAAGGAGGCACGACTCAATTTTCATGGTAGTTGACACTCTAATGAAGAGTGCACATATTATTCTTGTGCATACGACATATCAGGCACCATACATAGCTAGAGTTTTTATTAGCGATATTGTGATATTACATGGTATACCGAGAAGGATCATATCCGATCGAGGATTGATGTTTACAGGACGTTTTTTACTAGTTTCCAAGGGGCCTTGGGAACACAACTGAACTTTAGTACATCATATCACCCTGAGACAGATGGCCAGAAAAAAATAACGAACCAAATTGTGGAAGATATGTTTCATATGTATGTGATGGACCAAGAGAAGTGTTGGGAAGAATTTTTTCCACTTGTAGATTTTGTGTACAACAACAACTATCAAAGTACCATTAAGATGGCACCATTTGAGTTTCTTTACGGGTGACCATGTCGGATGCCATTGAGATGGGATTGTCTTCAGGATAGGGTCCTACTAGGACCATAAGTGATTCAAGAATTGGAAGAAAAAACACAAATGGTAAGACAAAGTATTAAAGAAGCTCAAGATCGGAAAAAGAGTTATGTTGATGCACATCGCATTGACCGCAATTATGAATTTGGTGACCGAGTTTTCCTACGGGTGAAACCACACAAACGTTCGATCAAGTTTAGGAAGGGAGATAAAATATCTTCTAGGTTTGTGGGACCTTTCGAGGTTGTGGAAAGGAAGGGACTCATGGCCTATAGACTAGCCTTGCCTGATTCTTTGAGGTGTATGCACAATGTTTTTCATGTATCATTTTTGAGACATTATGTTAGTGATCCTACACATGTGATTGACATGAGTTCCTTGCAGGTGTTGGAAGACGGTGCACTCAAGAAGGATCCAATCCACATTCTAGACCATCGCATTCAACAACTACGACATTGAACAATTGATCAGGTCAAGGTCCAGTGTGATAATTATAGTCCGCACTAGGCTACCTAAGAGGACACATATGATATGCGTCAGCAGTTTCCTTACTTGTTTGATAGTTTTGACATATATATCTTCTCAGATACTTTATTTACTATATTTTATATATTGTACAACTTTGGGAAGAAGTTTAAAACAAGAGGGGGTGTATGTAACATCCCACTCTTGCGAGCACATGTTATTGACTTATTCTTTGAGGACACTTGCATGCAAGTGATCCGATTATAGTACATGGTTATTGTTTATCTTATGGATTTTCATGATGATGTTGATGGATTATGACTTTATATTATTTCTTATATGTGTATTGATAGATGATATTGACGAGTTTCCCTGAGTGTGTAGGACACTTGATGGATTGTGGATGTCAAGGGAATCAATGGACCTCCTTGGACTCCATATTGAGTCAGGGAGTGGATTGTATTGGTTTGAGTATTTCATTTATGCATGTGTGGCATTTGATCATTTATAGTATGGTTTTGTATATGGATCATTGACAGTGTTTCGTTGATGGATGTAGGCTAACGAATGCTTGTTAGTTTGAATCACATAAGGATTAAAGAGGCCATGCACATAGACCATATATTGAGGGAGAGGTGTGATAGTGTCCCTGTCACATCCTACTAGCACTCCCATCGTGGATCGAATTATAGGTTAACAATTACCTAGTTCGCAAGGTCCACGATGTCGTGAGGGAAAAATAAGATAGTCACTCATGAATATTTCTAAGGGGAACACAATAAGGTAGGGTCCTTAATCCTTAGAAGCCCTTAGTCTCTCACAAGTCGCCTGAATGGAGTGCTAACTCTAGGGGTTGGACAACTACCAAAACAAGTCAAAGATGAGTGGCACCCAGAAAGGAATGCATCTTGAAGGGTACGTGACGAAAGTAACACTTGAGTCAATGAATCTATGTGGCCTATAAAACCTTGGGAAAATAATTAAACCTTGTAAAATCTTTAAGCATTGCCAGATTTAATTAATTAATTAAGGATTGAAATGATTACTTATAAATCCCCAAATGAAAGTCTAAGCCTATTCAAAACAATTAAGCCTAAGTCTAAGTTAGTAAGAATACTAAAACTAAATTATAAATTAAACAATGGGGGGGTGAAGTAAATCAATTTAAGAAATTAAGAAAAATAAAATAAACCTAAAGATTGATTTAATACACATATGTGCAAGAAATTACCAAATTGGAATTTAAAGTAAGAATGGAATAAAGATGAAAGAATGTGTACGCATAGAAAGGTATCTAGAGTCTAGTTAACACTAGTCTAACTAGGAGAAGAATCATATTTTAACTCAACTCAGATTTAGTAAGGCGTCAATCATTAATTGGAAATAAGGGGATTAAAGAGACAATTATGAGTGATTTAAGGAGCGCTTTTAGGAAGGGTGAGGGAAATTGACTTTATTAAAATAAATTATGTAATTACTTGTGAAACTTGGGGGAGAGGATGAAAAGTGTAAGGGGGAAATAATTCTAAATTATTTAATTAAAAAATGAATTAATTGTTCAATTGGGGATGTTTCATGGAGAAATTCTATAAAACAAATGGCCTACATGAAAAAAAAAAAAAACATTGGTTATGGGTAAAGTTATGTTGCAATTTTTTTTATTAGTTTTCTTTGTGTGTGTTGGCATTCCCAGCTTGAGAGAGAGTGTTTGCTCTACCTTGCTTGGGACTCTGGGAGCTAGAGGATTTCTGGTTGTATTTGTGTGGCCCCTTTGTGGCTCGAGGGGGACTAAGGGGGAAGAAGAGTACCCCTAGTGTTGGCTGGGAGGTACCAGTGAAGTCTCTACGGTTAGCAAGCGGGAGGGCAGAAGGATCACCAGTTGCGGAAGATCATCTCCTGGCCCAGCTTCATTGGTGATGGTATTCTCTTAAGTTTAAATTGTAATCGTTTAATTGCATGTGTATGGTTATTTATTTTTCCACAACTTTGACGTCGAACTATAGTATCATTTATGATTGAATTGTAATAAGATTTGGTTATATAGGTATAGTTTTTCTAATCTCATCGTAGTTGCATTAAAAACTTTGTTGTTGATATTTTGTCATCCCCATGTCGAACGAGTATTATAGAAGAGACTGCATTTTAAATTAGAATATCTTAATTAGCTATTCATTTACCCTATCGTTGACCCTCTGATGGGATTGATGTTTAATGATCATAACCACAACACAATTGATAGTGAATTAAGGCCTTTGTTGCAGATCGTATGATCCCTTTGGAAACTGATTTAGAACTCTGTTGATATTCCCTTTATTTATTTTTTCGTCAGCTCGAATTCCCCTAAAATCACATTTGTTAGCTGGGCAATCAGGAAGATGCTCTAATACCCTATTTCTACTGCTAATTACTCATGTGAAAATATTCTCGGTTGATGTCCCCATTTCGTGCGTCGATGAGTTTTGTTTCATCGAAGAAACTGAGTAATGTTGATGTAAATTATGCTCGGATATTGTGGTGCATGTCCCTACCTTTTTAAAGATGAACTCCGCTCTATTCGATCCTCCCAAATCTCTTGGTTTCACACAAAATCTTTGCAGCTAGAATACCCAGTGATTCTCATAAATTCAATCTGTGATTTGCTTGGATTCCACTCAGTGAGTTCATTCCCTTACTCTGTGTTTTTGTTTCCTAGAATACCCAGTGATTCTCATAAATTCAATCTATGATTTTCTTAGATTCCACTCAACGATTTCATTCCCTTACTCTGATTTTTTTTTTTCCTAGAATACCCAACGATTCTCATAAATTTAATATGTGATTTTCTTGGATTCCACTCAGCGAGTTCATTTACTTACTATGCATTTTTTTTTCCTGGAATATCCAATGATTCTCATAAATTCAATATGTGATTTGCTTGGATTCCACTCAGCGAGTTCATTCCCTTACTCTCGTTTTTTTTTCCTAGAATACTAAGCATTTCTCATAAAACTTGACCTCCGATTTTCTTGGATTTCAATCACTCAATTCTTGACTTACCCTACAATTTACTTAGCTATTTTACTAAATCTTTTAAGCCAAATTTGTATAGTTTGTATATAGATATGAAGGGGGAGAGATTTCATCATAGTTTGGTCCAATGGGTTGTTGAGTTGAGGTCAAATGGATATGCAAGGAACAAGCCTTGAGTTCTCTTTTTGTTTTAAAAACGGTTGGGTCCTTCATTTAAATTTTTAAAATTGAATTAAGTTAGGAATGAGTTCTTATATCTATGGCCTTAATAGATTGTTCTTCTTAATTTAATTTAGGTTTGGAATCCTTGTGCATCTCTAAGGTGGGGACATTCCTTAATTCTCTTAGATTGACATTCAAGAACCTTAATCCATCCTTTTCTTATTATGAATGATTGTGTTAAAGCATTAAGAGATACTCAAGTATTAGTGAATTCTTAAAGCATTTCTTAAAGAAGATTTGACTTCCTTTTGGTTTCTTAAGAGGATCATTGAATCACCCTTACATATTTTTAATTTGGGATAGCACAATATTGTATGGAATAAATTTTAATAATTCCTTTCAAGGGAGACTACTTACATTCTTTTAGTTATCTTTTAAATATCGAGAAGAATTACTAAATAAGTAAACCTTTCATGAATACAATCATTGGATATAAAATAAATTTATGGTTATGAGGGCACATCTCTAGTGATGGATCTCACTAATTATAATTTAGGATCTCGAGATTTAATGGGTATGTTAATTAATATGATTATATTTTATTGATATGCTAGAATCAAGTTTATTGTAACATTGGTAGAATTATTTTATATTGTGAAGTAATGGAAAAACTATAGTACTAGCGACGAAGAATTGATGTATGGGTTGTGAATTTTTCCTTGATATATGAGGAATTGAGTATGGGATATAGATTATATTTATGATGGTTATGTGATTAGATTTCCTTTGTGCCGTGAATTAAAATTGATGATTACTCTTACGCCTTGGAATTAATGTGATGTATGATCAGTTAAGTGATTAGATTTCTTTTGCGCCATGAAATAAAATTGATGATTACTCTTACGTCTTGACATTAATGTTATGTATGATTGGTTATGTAAATATCTTACTCTTGCACCATGAAAATAAATTGGATGATTACTCTTGCGCCATGAAAATAATATTGATGATTACTCTTGCGCCATGAAATTAAATTTGAAGTATGGTTGATTATGTAATTATCTTACTCTTGCACCTTGAAGATGAAGTTGATGTATGATTGACCAAGTAGTTACATTTCTCTTGCACCATGAAAATATTGTTGATGCATGACTGATAATCTACTCTGGATTAAGGGGGGCATAGATACCTCGTTATTCCTCATAACAGTCGCTATCCATGATACCTTAACTGGTCAAAATCAATCAGATGAATCCTGGGCTTGAATGTGTCCTGGAGGTCCTAACCTTGCAGGGTAGGTTGGATGGGTATTTATTTATTACTCAGTGACGTGGTTGATCATTTATTGTATTTTCTTCAGTTGATCATGTTGTGTTGAATTGTGTCGGTGTTTATGTTTATGCTTTGATTATGCATCGCTTTTAATTATGTTAATGCGTCGAATGTGTTTTTATTAAATTATGATGATGTGTAGCTTGTGATGTTATTAATTATGTCATGACGATTTTCAATTTTCTAATGCATAGAAAAAAAAATACCTATTATACATCGTTGTTTGTTGTCGTAATGGAGGGGGCATTACACTCCTCCTTAGTGATGTTGACGAAACAAACCTTACCACAATTTATTTTATTAACTGATCATGTTATGATTTTAACAGAGTTATAATGGATTATCCAAAGGGTTTTTATCAATCTCTTACATCTATATCTTTGGATTTTATCACTCTTTATTTATTAAAGGTTGAACATAATATTTTCCTCTGATTATGAGTTTATAATAAGTTTAATGAAAATAAGTCATTACCCAGTTCGGGTTTGATAATTTTGCAATAGAATTTCAGGGTTTGTTCCCCTTTCCTTTTCTATTTCACTAATAATAACTCTTATCTATTTTACAGTAAATGGATTTGCTTCAGTATTATCTATTATAAAGATAAATTCTTGTACAGACAAGGGTTAGATATTATTAACACCGTTATCACTATGTTATTGTTTTATGTATTCAAAGAATGATTATTTCCACTTCTCAATACCGAAATAAATACTATGACTACTTTAGAAAAGGATTATGATTGAGTTCCATTGATATAAATGTACCATATTATCTTTTTTGTGGTTTAATTTTATATACCTAGTAAACAAAATATGTTTATTATATATTCTGGTATAGGAACTATATCTCTAGATCTATGTTATCTTTATTCCAAAATAAATATTTTCTCATTTATTTCCATTTGTTATAAACCACATCATAAACAAACTTTTACTATATAATCAAGAAATAATAAGAAGTTGCTTGCTCATTTTCTACAATAGTTTTTTCTCACCATTAAAAACAGAAATAAAATACAGACAGAGATACATCTATAAACCAGGAATAATACTAGGGATAAATTGAGGAGAGAATCCAACTCCTCCCAACCATAGACCAGAGCAGCCTAGTCTTACTTTCTCCCATCACCCCGAGCCTAATTCTTTATTACATAGGAAACTGAAAATGTCAATAACCTTCTCCGGGTAAATACCAGAACTTGATTATTTCTCAGAACCATCAAGTTATAATTCCTACACAAGTAGTCAACAACATCCTTCCTACACCATACTTTCCTTTTCACCTTGTCTCACCAAGAAGAAAAAATAATATGCCTAGGTCTTTTCTTTTTCAAGTTATCCTCATCCCTAAATCTGGGGAGTCTTGGCCTAACTTCTTGCTAGATTTTTCCCTCGTGTCCCACATCCTTAGGACTATGTTTATACTTGTCCTCATGGACAAAATTTACCCTGGTGGTTTTTATCCTTTTTTTACTTTTCCCATGGAATAAAGAATTACTCTTGTTATAGTTGGGTTCTCTCATCTATTTGTCTCTATTAAATTAAAATAATATTAAAATAATATTTCCACAAATATTTCTCATCATCAAATGTTTATGATGACACAATATCATCTTGAGTCTTTCTCAACATAATAATCCAATAATTGCACTTATTCAAAATTATTCAAATATTTAAAATGGAGGGATATTACATCCTTCCCCCCTTGAACTCAACATTTGTCTTCAGTGTTCCATTCAAGTATCTTAGGTATAGAACAAAAATGGATAATATTTCCTCATATATTTATCCATTTCCCAAGTGGCCTCCTCAAGACTAAATTTCCTTCACTGCACTTTAACCTGGGAGATGACTATGTTCCGCAACAAAGCTTCCTTCCTGTCGAGAATGTGTAGTGATTCCACATGGAACTCGCCTTCTAGTTCCACTTGGATCAAATTCCAATTAACAATTTGAGTTATATCATGCACATATTTTTTTAACAACAAAACATGAAATACATTATGTACTTTCATATTGGATGGTAGTGCAAGCTGGTAGGCTACTAGTCCTACTTTGGCAAGCAGTTCAAAAGGCCCACAATACCATGGTGAAAACTTAGATATTTTTCCAAGTATGAAATAAATGTTGGACACACTAACCACACTGAG
>JZKD02S2123609.1:1163956-1200495 GCA_000966675.3 Picea glauca
TTGTTAGCAATCGCCATTTACTCAATATTCATTACTTTTATTTATAACTAGTTGTTTGTATGTAATCATATCTCAATAGAAAACATCATCAATAAACCATCACCATAAAGAACACAAGAAACACAATATATATGTATAAGTTTCGTTTTTATTACGGACTACAATCCTTGGGGTTTATCAACATCAATTGAAAAGAGTAACAACTCCACAAGAGCACCAACTCTCAATGCAAGACTCAACTTGTAGATCTTAGCACCAATTGAGATGTGATAAATCCAATCCTTAATTACTAGACCCTCCTTGAAGACATAACCAAATCTTCCAACAGGTACGCGACCTATCAATAGTACATCATGCATAAGTACGTGACCTATCTATACTGCATCACACAGATGTACGTGCTCTTCCTTCTGTCATCCTGCGTATACCTTCATAAACTAGGGTTTTTTAATCTTCAACCTTCTGGCCCTTCAAACCCTTTCTACCTCTGTCGCATCCACTTCTGACCTCTCACTGCAATATGCTTGTCACTGCCAAATCTGTACCATAACCAATCCAACCATATCTATACCATCCAACAAACTATGCATGATCCTCAACCATACACCATCACAGATCATGGATATCTCTCAATCAAAACATAATTGAACTACTCAACCAACCATCTACCATATTCAAAAATAAATACAACCCTACAAAGAATGCCTCAAGAATTCACCATACCATGAGAAAAACATCAAGACAATATGTACCCATACCTCAACCTCTGTACAAGATCTGAACCTTTAGAATGTTGATATGGAACTTGCTTTAGACATAAGGACCTAGCACCAGTACTTACTCAAGTTTTTCATGTCCTTCCCAACTGTACATGCCCTTCTCTTCTTCAACCAGCATACGTATGTGCTCTGGCCAACTGTAGCCCATGAAATACTTCATAAAATTAGATTTTTCTAAACCTCTGAAACTTTTTTCGTCAAAACCTCAGACTTACGAAACTTTTGATGCATCCATGAATACCTACAATGAATCTTTCACCATCATAGATCTTCAATATACTCAATAGATTCATACATAAGAGAACATTTCTCTCTTATTTATACTTCTCCAAGTAGCTTCCTCATCTAACCAAATCTAACCAACTTCCTTCTTTTTGGGGATAACCCACTTCTTGTTAGAATATTGGATGTGCTTGTTTAACCAGAGACAATATAGAAATATTGTCACCCAACCATAGGATGAAACCACCCTCGAGCACCTTAACCTTGACAGAGAATTATTCTGAAAGAAAACCCTAGGCTTAATAGCCAAACAAGGTGGCACACCTCTTTGTCCAGGGATAGCGCACCAAGCAAGAATAACCAAGATTTATCAGAGAGTCCAACCCAGAGAGACCAAAAATGCAGATTGTAGAACTGTCGGCAACAACTTCTCCCAGGACTTGCGCACAAACTGTCCAATTGTAGTGCACACAAGTGTCCTTCTACTGTTTTGAGAAGTCTGGCCAAAATGAAGACTGACGTCCTATATTTATGTTGTTTCTACCAGACTGCCTGGGACGACTTCTCATTCTGGGTGCTAATTCCTTAGTATATAAAATTTCCTTTTAGCTGACTTCTTCTCTTCAAGGATAATAACCTAATACAAATCATTCTCTTGAGTCGACTTGTCTTCTAGGGTTATTAACCAATTATTTAGGGTTTCTTCTTGATTCCCAGAATATTCTATTCTCGTCAGGTTTACATGTGGAGGTAAATACCTCCTGCAGCTACCATAATATCAACACTCCCTCCTAGATAGGGAGTTATTGAAGGTAATAGTCTTGAGAACAAACATAACATTTACCCGATAGGATCATCATAGTCATATAGACTATCTCATGATTAGATCATGAGCACCATCATCACTATTAGCGTCATCAACTGCATCATCTCTCGAAACCATACTCCATATGAGTAATCAAACATGATGCTGAATAAGTCACTTACTCTAAGGAGTGATGCAAAATCCATTCTTCTAATCTGGGCATATGTCCCAAAAGAATAGATGTCCTGGACCATTTTCTGTCTAGATAATCTTTGTCCATCAATAAACTAATCATCCATCTAGTTGATAATCACTTTCAACACTACTGATAGTTTTACAAGGCAATCAAAACAATGTCATTCAATAGAACACAATTGTGTCTATCCATAGTAGTACATAACTACAATCCAGTGGTACACTACCACACCAGGTAGAAAACATATACTTGATCAGTGAAATATAGTCACAATGAGTGGAACACATCCACCACAATAGCATACATCTATTGTCCAGAGACATACAATCTCTATGGAAATCATATCATCTGATATCAACCTGCACAGAAAAACAGTGTCATGATATAAACTGAATCATCCAGGCCATTCTTCCACTCACATCTGTGAGACCTGGAAGAGCATCTTCCCTCAAGAGGTAAAACATTATTCATGAGATACTAGACTATTCTTCTTGAACATAGAAGAATAATTGTCTTGATTTCTGATTGCGGAACCTATACCATTCACCTATCTAGGCCATTCCTCTGTCACTAAAAAAATTTCAAACTGGAGAGAATAAATCTTCCCTAGGGAATGACTGTTTGAACCATTTCCTAAGGAAATGACTATCCTGCACCAACCTCCAAAACGGACCATTCTTCGAAACTACTCACAACTGTGAGCTTCGAAAGAATGATTGTTCGGCGAGGCAGACTAGTCTTCTTGACCACTACTGAGAATGACTACCAAGAAGAGAGATTGTCCTAGACCATTCCCCCACACTAGCCACAAGGGGAATCGTTTTATACAGTACATCAACAATCCATCGAACAATTTTCATTACGAAAATGACCATCCAATCTGGACCATTTTTCGAACTGGAAAATTCCTGTCCATCAGAAATCTAAAACCACTTTCCGAACTAGAAAGGAACTACTCATCCTGGACCATTTTTCAAATTGAAAAATGACTCTCCATAAATCAGTAACATATCAGTTCTCCCTCCCAACCTGGGATTCATCTCTTCCCTTTTCAATAAGGAAGTCGTCTCCACAAGCTTCATCTTGTTTCTTGAGTACACAAACACTTTTATCTTGGATAGAGGCTTTACCAAAATATTCGCTTATCTGCTCATCTGTGGAGATATATTGGAGAACCACTTCTCCTTTTTGGACCTTATCACAGAGGATGTAATGCTTAATCTCAATGTACTTTGGTATTTCTGGAATATTGGTTTTCTCTGAAGGATTCATATAGCTCTGATCATTATAGTATATTATAGTTGGATTCAACACTTTTGTTTCCTACTATCTCATAACATCATGGCAGGGGTCAAACTGCAACATATCCAAGTGGCACTTATGTTTTCATCATGATATATTTTCATGGATTAGCAATCCATCATCCTAGACTTCTGAGTAACCATTCTGATACAATATCTATGTTATAGAGAGTTTTCACCACGCTTTTGTTGTGCATTGGAGGTTCTGCACCAAGTTGTCTTCTTCCATTTTCATACAAGAGTGTCTTTCTGGTATACCTCAAAACCTTTAGGTTGCTCTACATACACTTATTTGTTCAATTACTCTATTGAGGAGAACAATCCTTACATTCATCTTATGTAAACTCCAACCCATGGATATTGTAGGAGATATAATGTCTCAGGTAGAGGTATGTCTTGGAACAAGCTCATCATCATAGTCCTCTCCCTCCATCTAGGAGAACCTTTAGTTTTGGATCTCACAATGCTTTCATTCATAAGTCTTATGTACATTGTTCTTCATCACAATTTTCATTTCTTCTACTTGATTGTTTCTAGTGAGTTCAAAACAAGCTGGTAGTCCTGTAATTCTCAATATAATGTCTGGTTGTTCTGGATTTTATTTCTCTCTTGGAATCTTCATGTTCTTCCTCATGTTTCTCTTTAGCTCTTGGGTCCATGGATTTTTCTATAGATTCCATGCCTTGAAGATTCCAAATTATTCCTTTCACAATAGGATCATGGATGTGGATGGACAACTAGGGATACTTTAAGGCTTCTTTTCGAAGAAGACTTCTTCTAAAGTTAAAATGAACACGCGATGATTTTCATGGTTTCTACCATTGATGTGAACATGAATAGATACTAAATAATCTTCAATGGATCATATTATTTAGCTCCCTCCTAATCCTTGCTTCATGCATGAATGCATGATCTTCTTTTGGAACTTATATAATCGACTCCCTCCATCTAAGAGAGTCCATGCTTCTATCTGCATCTTTATTTCCTTCTACAAAGTGTCACAAGTGTCTTTCTAATTTCCTCTTGAATGTTGACTTCTTTCTTTTTTTACTTCTTCCATGTTTCTTCAAGTTGATTCTGATTTCATCTTATCTTGCAGCGGTTACTTGTGTTAATAGCTTCCACAGGAATTGTTACCAAGGATTGTCAATGTACTTCATCTTTTCATGTGTATTGCTTGACTTGTAGTCATCATGATGGCAATCCTTATCTTGTTATTCTTCCATACGTATTTTTTCTCTTTGAACATCTTATCTTCTAAGAAGTATATATGCAAGATATGTACAGAACATGGTATGTACAAGAATTATGAAAAATATTGTTACCTTGTCTTAGAAGAAGAAGTATGTTTTATCCTGCTTGGTCTTCTTTGAGGGTTCCCTTTCTTCGACAACTGATTCTTCGTGTGTTTCCTTCATTTTCTTTAGCTCGGGACAATGATTCTTGTAGTGACCATATTTTCGACAATTGAAGCATTGTATTTTTGACATATCTTTCTCTTGATCTGGCTTCTTCCTTGAGCCAAACTTCCTTTTATTCCTAAAATTCTTGAACCTTGTTGTGAAGGCTTGATCATCATATTTATTTTGGGGTTTCTCTTTTTCACTAATCCTTGATTCTTCTTATGCACAGCAAGTCCAAAGTTCTTCAAATGTGGGATATTCCTTCCTTGTGTTCATGCTTGCAGAAAATGCATCCCATGTCTTGAGAAGACCATTGAGTACTATATTTACTAGTTCCTTCTCTAAAATGATTTCTTAAATAGATTGTACTTGATCTCTTAACTGAGAGATACTCACAAGGTATGATGTTATGTTGTCATCATCATTCATTTTCATGTCACGGAGCTCATTCTTCAGACTCATTACTTGCCCAATGTTTCTGACTGAGAAGAGGTTTGTTATAGCATCATACATCTTCTTAGATGAGTCAATATGGGAGATGTAGGGTATCAAGTGGTATTTTATAGAGTCCACTATGATAATCATGACATTGATGTCATTATCTTTGAACTTCTCCATAACTGCAACGTTCTGAGGTTCCTTCTCTTTTCCTTATTCAAACTCTGGTTCCACAATCTTTCCTTTCACGATATCTAACACTTTATTCTTGGAAAGGATGAGATCAATCCTTGTCTTCCATGATCTGAAGTTAGAAGCCCCTTCTAACTTGTTTTCTGACTTCATAGAGTAAGTCATTATTACTTTGACTTGGTCAACCCTTGATTTTGACCAAAAAAGAAAACTTGACGTCTTAGCTTGTTGAGAGTACCAGGAGATGCGCTAGGCTAGGGCGCACTAGTCTATCCATAAATTAGATCAATCTCTTCACTTAAGGTTCCTCAATGATAGGGTTAGGGTTTCGTTGCTGCAACAAAAGTTGGCTGCAACTGCAACTGAGAAAATCCTCCCAGTCTATATTCCAATGGTTAGACTATCCGAAGATAGTGTGGGCCCATAACCTATTAGAATATTGGATGTGGTTGTTTAAACATAGACAATATAGTAGTATTATCACCCAACCATAGGCTGAATCCACCCCCAAGCACCTTAACCTTGATAAAAAATTATTCTGGAAGCAAACCCTAGACTTAATAGCCAAATAATGTGGTGCACCTCTTTCTCCAGGGATAGCGCACCAAGAAAGAATAACCAATATTGATCAGAGAGTCCAACCCAGAGAGACCGAAAATATAGATTGCAGAACTTTCGGCAGCAGCTGGTCCCAGGAATTGCACAGAAATTGTCCAACTGCAGTGCACACAAGTGTCCTTCTGCAGTTCTGAGAAGTCTGGCCAAAATGAAGACTGGCCTCTTATATTTATATTGTTTCTGCCAGACTGCCTGGGCCGACTTCTCATTATGGGTGCTAATTACTTAGTATATAACATTTCCTTTTAGCAGACTTCTTCTCTTGGAGGCTAATAACCTAATACAAATCATTCTCTTGAGTTGACTTGTCTTCTAGGGTTCTTAACCAATTATTTAGGGTTTCTTCTTGCTTCCCAGAATATTCTATTCTCATCAAGTTTACACGTGGAGGTAAATACCTCCCACAACTACCATAATATCAACACTTCTAACCACTTGTTCACTTATAACCACTTTCTCCACAAATAGTAACTCCTCCACTTCTAGTTGAAACTAATTTATTTTTAATTTTTTTCTTGTTGTGTTCCACTTAACCCATGACTAACCCCTTTGACTAGTCAACTATTCTAGGATATTCTAGAATAATTTGACTTCTTGACCTTCTAAGGGATTCTACACAACACATGAGGGTTCTCTAACTTCACATGTTCATAACTCTCTAACTATGAGGAGTTATGTGATGTTCCACATATCACTAGAAATGGCATGATGAGAATTATCCATCTGGAGTAGTCTCACTGAAAAATTCACTGATATTCATAATATTATCCCTCAAACAAACTTGGGTTCCCTAACCATATTGCTAGGATTTCTCAACCACCTAACCATTTGGACTTCACAAAGATTTTCCCAATGAGGTATTTCACCATAAGGGGACCACTTTGGATTTCATCCATTTGGTACTTCTTATTAATCATGACAAGACAACAATGACCAACCTTTATAACATCCCATCTATACATCAATCCATTTGCAACATCAACCCATGACAACACATCACTATGACACCTCATGACATTATATCTCAGACGTCAATTACATCTATGGCCACATGATCCAAAAATCAATACATCAATGATACAATGACAATACTTGATATCAACTCTTTGACATCAATTATTTGACATCAATGACAACATAATGAAACAATATCCCCCTTTGGCATTGATGGAAAAACTTGGACATGGAAATTATCCTCATCAATATTCATCTCTCCACATCAATGTGGCTATATCTCCTCCTTTGAAATTAATGGAAAAGGGAAGTTCTCTCCTTCGGAATTGTCCCCCTTCCTGAACTCTCCTTGGAGCTACTCCCCCTGTCTAGATGCCTTTGAGATTCCTCTGAATAATATCTCCCCTTTTTGAAAAGGGATATCACTCTGATGCAATGTTGATAGCATGGCTTCCAATCATATATCCTCATGGAATCATGTTTCTACAACCAAACATGGGAAGAATAATAACTCCCCCTTTGGGTATGTCTCCCCCTATCTTCTCTGCAAGATGAAAAATATGTTACCACTGCAATCTTCTTCTGCTACAAATGCTACTTCTTAACTAAAATATAGATCAACTTCTCAAGAATGATCTTCTCTTCCTATGATGATCCTTGGACCTTTCCATGCATCAAACTGATTCTATACCATACATCATGAAGAAAAATATATGTCAACAATAAATTGAGAATCATGAACAAAACATCAACCATGTACATCATGTACCATACTATGTGCCAACCATGCACAACGCCCATTTACATCAACCATGTAAATCAATACCATACAATATACCATAATATATCATCAATGGAGTGTATAAACCATATGCCAAGATCATGTGCCAACTGTGTACCAACCATATTCCTCTACCAACATGCCAACCATGTGCCTCAAACAAGTTTCATATCACTCATGATATGCCTATACCATGAACCAAGTGCAACAAACCATGTGTCAATAAATGTATCTCAACCATCAAGAATCAATCAATGTATCAACCAAGCATCTCAACTATATCATCATACATCATGTACCAAAGAGGATATGTTAAGCAAGTAACACCAATGGTGTATTTTAACCAAGTACTATCACCCCCAATCATTTTCCATCTACAAGTGAATCAACCAAGCACAAAACTTCAACAAGATGGACCACAATCAAAATTTTCTCCCATACATGTATGCCATATCAACCATAAACCATGTGCCAATCATACTACTAGCAAGTGCCTCAACCAATGTACCCAGTATTTACCAATCATGTATCAACTATAGATCAATATATGACTCATCAATGATGCACAACATAATCACCTTATCAACTCATCAACTACATGTCCCAATATGTAGCTCAACCACATTCCAAATGCATACACCAAGACATCCAACAAATATGCCTCTAACAATAGATCATAAGATATATCAATGGAGCTCACATATGAACCATCCATGTACCATAACAGATCTACCTCAAAAACCATTCACTACAACAATTTCTAAGCAACCAATAGTATCTCTAAACATGTACCAAAAGTGTTCCTCAATAGATCAATAATATATATAGCTAGCATCACATCATCATGATATATCTCATAGCCAAAGTGCCATAACTTCATAGACATAAATAACAATGTTCCTCAATGGAAAATTCCATAATCAACACTCTAGGGTTAGTACCATTCATCAAGGATAGACATCAAGCATATGCTTCAACATTCAATTTTATGTCATCACCATACATTCATCAAACATACATATAATCATGGAAACCTGCAACAAACCATATCAGACCCTGCAAAAAGAGAGTTATACCATCAAACCATGTTGCAACTCATATGCATAGCCTTCTTTTCCAAGGATTTTACCATAGGTAGGTGCATGTTCCACAGACAACTCATGTATGTACGTGACCTTTCTATTGGTCACTTCGTGTATGTACGCGACTTCTTCCACATGAGCCCACATATGATTCAGAAAATGTCAAGCTTGAGCTTGCGTCATGGATACCATTATGTTATGGTTGTTAACTCTTCTTCATCCACTTCTGAAGGTGTCCCAGTTTCTTAGAACTTGATCTCTAAGTTTCCATATTTTCAACATTGTCTTCCTTCCTAGTTTCATGTGTTCTTGTTGCCATGCTATATGAAGCACTCTTCATGTATTGTCTTCTTGTGTTCCAACAATCCTGGGATTTGTGACCAAATACACTACAGTTGTAACATCTCATGGTGTGAAAATCAACAACAATATGTCCCACTTGATTACATATCCAACATCTTAGGGTGTTATGGAACCTTCCACCATCTTTCCTTGCATAATGTCTGCAATCCAAATCTTTGTGACCATATTCATTACATGAGAAGAAGTGACCATGAAAAACATTTTCACACCTTTTCTTTGGTGTCCACCTTGAAGGTGTCTCTCTTCTGAATTTTCTTTGAGGTGTAAAGATGGCTTCTTGATGTCTTCATTGCTTTGTTCTTTGAAATTTTCCTTTCTTTGTGTAGATGGTTGACTTGCAACATTTCTTCCTCCTTTTGAGAATGAAGGACTTACCTCATGCTTCTTATAAGTGTTGGCTTCAAGGTGTGTAGCTTCCTTGTTGTATCCAAGACCTGATTTATCATTTGGTAATCTTTGACTATCCAAGATTTCATTCAATATTATTGAGTTGTTCATGAACTTGATATGAGTATTTGACTTCTCTACTTTCTTTTTGAGATCAACAACTTCAGCTTCCAACTTATGGCATGACTCTTCCTTTTCATTTATTTGATTCTTTAATAGTTCCTCTACCCTTTTGGCTTCTTCAAGTTGAGTCCTTAAATTTAAATTGATTTTAAGATCTTCAAGGATTTTTCTAATCTGACCATCTACCTTCTTCTTTTATTATACTTGACTAGTTATATCATTCTTTAGTTTCTTGATCTCTTATTCTTGCTTCATGAGTATTTTCTTTAGTGCCATGATATGCCTTGGGTATTTTTCTAGGACAGCCTTAGTGTATTTTTCAAGATACTCAAAGGAAAGTGAACCATATCCTATTTCCATGCTATCTTCCTCTAAATTAGTTATAATTTTATGTTTAAGCTCTAACAAATCTTCCTCTTCATTATTTGCAAATTCTATACAAACTTCTTCTATATATTCTTCTTCTTTTGTAAGAGAACATTCAACTTCACTAGGAGTATTGTAATCAGAAGATGTTGGAGAGTCTTTACCTTTATTTTCCTTTATGGGATTGTCTTCTTTATCTTGGTATTCCTTCTCTAGCTTCAACCATATATCCTTGGCAGAAGTACATTGTCCCATGCTTTATTTGACAGAACTTGAGATTCCATTGAAAATGGTCTTGAGAGCTAATGCATCGTTATTCTTTTCTTCTTTTTTTGCTGCAAACTTTGACTTATTATCATGGGAACTTGCCCACCAATAGTTTCATTCCAAACACCTTCTCCTTTTTCCTTCAAAAAACCTTTCATTTCTATTATCCATGACATGTAATCTATCTCATTAAAGAGGGGAACTTCATCTACATGTTCATCCATTTGTGTTTCCATGGTTCTCCTTCAAGATTGTAAGGCTTATATTGATGAAGGGAGACTCTTATACCAATTGTTGGACACACTGATCATGGTGAGAAGGGGGCAGGGGGGGTGAATCAATGTAGGGCTCTTTTGCAACTTGTTTACAAAACACATTTGTTATCAATATTCATTACTTTAATTTATAACTAGTTGTTTGTTTGTAATCATATCTCAGCAGCAAACATCATTAATAAACCATCACCATAAATAAAACAATATATATTTATAAGTTTGTTTTGTATTATGGACTACAATCCTTGGGGTTTATCAGCATCAACTGAAAAGAGTAACAACTCCACAAGATCACCAACTCTCAATGCAAGACTCATCTTGTAGATCTCAAAACCAACTTAGATGTGAGAAATCCAACCCTCAAGTACAAGACCCTTCTTGTGGATAGAACCAAAACTTCCAACAAGTACGTGACCTATCAATAGTGAAACATGTGTATGTATGCGACCTACCTATACTGCATCACATATATGTACATGCTCTTCCTTCTGTCAGCCTGCATACACCTTCAGAAACCAGGTTTTTTGAAGCTTCAACCTTCTGGCCCGTAAGACCCTTTCTTCCTCTGTCACATCCACTTGTGACCTGCCACTGAAATCTTCCTGTCACTTCCCAATCTATACTATAACCAATCACAAACATATCTATACCAGCACACAACCTATGCATGCTCCTCAACCATACACCATCACAGATAATGGATAT
Organism: Picea glauca; assembly: GCA_000966675.3. Taxonomy (NCBI): domain Eukaryota; kingdom Viridiplantae; phylum Streptophyta; class Pinopsida; order Pinales; family Pinaceae; genus Picea; species Picea glauca. Next base: position 1,175,214 of record JZKD02S2123609.1, read on the forward strand.
CTCTCAATCATAATAGAACTGAACTACTCAACCAACCAACTACCATATTCATACATCAATACAACCATACAAAGAATGCCTCAAGAATTCACCATACCATGATAAAAACATCAAGACAATATGTACCCATACTAGAACCTTTGTAGCAGATTTGAACATATAAAATGTTGATATGGAACGTGCTTCAGATTTCAGGAACCTGGCACCAGTACTTGCTCAAGTTTTTAAAGTCATTCCAAAATGTACATGCCTTTATCTCCTTCAGTCTGCATATGTACACCCCTAGACCACTCCATCTTGCGTACTACTTCATAAAATTAGGGTTTTTTGAACCTCTGAAACTTTCATCGTCAAAACCTCAGACTTACAGAAATTCTGATGCATCCATGAGTACCTGTAATGAATCTTTCACCATCATAGATATTCAATATACTCAAGAGATTCATACATAAGATACCCTTGTTCTCTTATTTATACTTCTCCAAGTAGCTTCCTCATCTAACCAACTCTAACCAACTTCCTTCTTTTTGGGGCTAACCCACTTCTAACCGCTTGTCCACTTATAACCATTTTCTCCACAAATAGTAACTTCTCCACTTCTAGTTGCAACTAAGTTACTTTTAATTGTTTTCTTGTTGCAACCACTTAACCCATGACTAACCACTTTGACTAGTCAACTTCTTCTAGGAGCTTCTAGAATAATTTGACTTCTTGACCTTCTAAAGGCTTCTAGACAATGCACGAGGGTTCTCCAACTCCACATGGCCATAATTCTCTAACTGTGAGGAGTTATTTTATGTTCCACATATCATCGTAAATGGCATGACGATAACTATCCATTTTGATTAGTCTCACTGAAAAATTCACTTATATTCATAACATTATCCCTCAAAAAAATTTGGGTTCCCTAACCATATTGCTAGGATTTCTCAACCACCTAACCATTTGGACTTTGCAAAGCATCTTCCCATGAGGTATTTCACCATAAGTGGACCACTTTGGAGTTCATTGGTACTTCTTATTAATCATGACATGAAAAAAATGACCAACATTTACATCATCCCATCTATACATCAATCCATTTGGAACATCAACCCATGAAAACACATCACTATGACACCTCATGACATTATCCCTCAGACAACAATTACATCTATGACCACATGATCCAACAATAAATACATCAATGATACAATGGAAATACTTGACATCAACTCTTTGACATCAATGAAAAAATAATGCAACAAGAATTCTTTCTGGGTTTCAATTTCATGTAGACATGATCTTCAATATTAAACTCTGTGTGTATCCTTTTTAGATCTGCATAACTCTTTTGGTTGTCCTATGCACTTTTCAATTTATTTATTTTTATTTATAAACTATCTTTCTCATTTCCTTTAACATGTCTGGCCCTAAAATGATCCTTTCCACTGGATTGTCCCAACTCACAGGTGTTTGACACCTTATTCCATATAACAAGGACTCATCTTTAAATATGACTAAAAATCATTATTGTATGTGAATTCTACCAAATGAATATAATATTCCCATTTTTGGGGGAAGATGATAACATACATTCACAACATATCCTCAAGAATGTGGTTAATCCTTTCAGTGTGCCCATCAGTTTTAGGATGACAAGCGATACTAAAACTCAATTGTGTATCCAAACCACTAAAAACGGTTTTCCAGAAGTTGGAAGAGAACTTTGTGTCTCTTTCAGAAATTATTTTTTTAAGTAAACCATGCATTCTGAAGATCTCTTTCATAAATATCTCTGCAATATTTATAGCCTTATGAGTAGATTTTACTGGAATAAAGTGTGTTTCTTTTGTAAGTTTGTCAATTACAACCATTATAGAATTCTTATGTTTCTTAGTTACAGGTAATCCAATGATGAAATCCATACTGATTAACTCCCATTTCCATTTTGGAATAGTATAGGAAGCAAATATTCCAATCAGGTGATGGTGATCATCCTTAACTTGATGGAACTCTAGACACCTAGCAAGGTATTCAGCTACTTTTGTTTTCATTCTTGGCCAAAAATACTCTTTCTTTAAAGTTGTTATTGTATTTTGATAGTCGGGATGGCCTGAATATGGTTTCTTATGTACTTGTTCCAGTATTAAAATTTTCAGTTCTGTGTTGTTTGGTACATAAATTTTGTTCTTATACAAGACTAAATCCTCCTGGATGCAACTAAACTTTGATTCTTCGTTAGTTAGTTGTTTATTTTGACATTTTTCAAGAACTTTCCTGTATTCCTCATCTTTTTTTGTCGTTGTCACAATTTTTTGTTTTAAACCATATTGTATATTACTACTAAAAATTACATTTAACTTCCTATTGAGTGCATCTTATACCTTATTTCCTTCCCATTAATGTGTTATACTTCAAAATCAAACTCACTTAGGAAAGCCAAGCATCTAGCCTATTTTTTATTTAAGTGATTTTGATCGAAAAAGTCTTTGAGACTGACATTGTCTGTTTTCAATAAAAAAATCTTCCCTAATAGATAATGTCTCCACATTCTTAGAGCATGTATAATAGCAGTAAATTCCATATCATTAGGTGAATAATTTTATTTATGAGACTTTAAATTCCTTGATTCATGTGCAATTTCACACCCATCATGCATTAACAGTCCCCCTAGTCCTTCCTTTGATGGATTTTTACATACTACAATGTCCTTATGTGGATCTGCTACTCTTAAAATAGGTGCAATTGTTAACAACTGTTTTAATTTCTCAAAATTTTCATGACACTTTTCAGTCCACTTAAATCTGATTCCCTTTTTCTGTAAAGAGGTGATTGGATGAGCCAATTTTGAAAACCCTTAAATAAATCTACAGTAATATCCTATAATACCCATAAAGGATCGCACATCTAAAACATCCTTTGGAACTGGCCAATCTAAAATGGATTTTACCTTTTCAGGTTCAACTGAAATTCCTTCTCTTGAAATCACATGTCCTAAATACTGCACTTTTTCTTGATAAAATTTTAGCATTGATGCTCTCCTAATGTTTGCAGAACCAATCTTAAGCTTTCTTCATGTTCTTCTCTCATCTTGGAATAAATTAAGATGGCATATATGAACACTGTCATGAACTTGTCCAAATCTTCCTTAAAACATTGTTCATTAGACACATAATGTCGCAGGTGCATTAGTTAGACCAAAGGGTACCACTATGAACTCATAATGTCTATATCGGGTTCTGAAATCAGTCTTATGAATTTCTTCGTCTTTAATCCTAACCTTTTGGTATCTCGATCGTAGGCCTATTTTTGAACATATTTTAGCCTCTCCAACCTGATCAAACAGGTCATCAATATGACGTAAAGGATACTTATTCTTGATTGTCATTTTATGCAATTCTATCTAATCAATACACATACTAAAGGTTACATCCTTCTTTTTCAAAAGCAGGACTGGTGCTCCCCACAGCGACACGCTTGGTCTAATTTACTGTTTATCCATTAATTCTTGGAGCTGCATTTTTAGTTTAGTCAACCCAAGAACATTCATTTTGTAGGGTTCCTTACACACCAATGAAGATTTAGGTACTATATCTATTGTAAAGTATATATCCCTTCTAGGAGGTAGTCCTGTAATTTCTTTCTAAAATACATCCTAAAACTCATGCAATATAGGATCATCAGTCAACATATTTTTAGACACTTTGTCTCATTTTTCATTTATATATAGAGCATAAATTTCACAACCCTTTATTGAATTTATTTTCAACTGTAAAGAATAAATTTGTCTTACTAACACACCACGATGTATTCCCTTGATTTTTTTTCCTTGCCCAAGTTCATCTAAACAGTCGAAAGTTTTGTTTCGACAATCTACAATAGAAACATGTTTTTAAATCCAATCCATTCCTATGAGTAAATCATAGGATCCCAATGGTAATATGTTTAAATCTACTTTAGTTTCCATCCCATCTATAGTTACTATACATTCCTTGACCAACTCTACAACCTTTCATTTCGTACTAGTAGCTAATTGTACTAACCAATATTTCTTATGCTTAACTTTATTCAGTTTACATTCTTCTACTATAGTAGGGGAAACATAACTTAAAGTTGCACTAGGGTCAATTAAAGTAGATACATATTTTTGGTTAATCATACCTTCAATTTCTATCATTGAGGAATGATGATCACTCTGTCAATTCTCCAATGCTACATTAATTATATGGGTACATCGTTCCATGTCATTAATTGTCATTGATTCATGAATGTTATGAATTGCCAAGTTTTTGTTTTTATTTAAAAGATAATATTTATACATATGAGGTTCTTTGCAACCCCAACACTACAGTGGTGATCTAACTGGATTGTTCATTGAATCTGTCGGTCGACTACTATTTTGAACTGATACACTTTTTCGTTGACCACTAAACTTTTTTTTTCTAACCGGTGCATTGTTGGATGGATGACATGGATGCTTAAATTGTTAATTTCTTGGGTCAAAATTGTTGTCCCTATTCTTACTCTACTATGTTTTTGTATTTCCAGACCTCTATTTAAATTGAGTATAAAACTTAGTGTGTCTTATTACTTCATCCATTGTTTTAGGGTTAAGGAACTCAATTTTATCCTTATATTCTTGAGGCAGGAAGCTCATAAACCATTGTACCGTTTCCTTTTCCTTTTTAAGGTAAGTTACATATCTCATCAGATTAACAAATTTGGTGACAAAATATTCTATCATCGTTTTTCCTAGCTTAAGGTCATGAAATTCCTTAGCTTTTTCATCATAATATATTTCTATTAAATATTTTTGTTTGAAGTACTTTTTAAATATTTTCTATGTTAGTTCGTTTCTCCTAACTTTGTTCACTTTTTTTGTCTCTTGCCACCATATGGAAGCTTTACCGTTCAACTAATACATGACCAGTCTAGCCCATTCTAGCACTTTCTTTTTTTCTTTTTGTTGACCACTAAACTTGGTTTTTCTAACGAGTGCACTGTGTGATGGATGATGTGGATGATTAAATTGTTAATTTCTTGGGTCAAACTTTTTTTCCTTATTCTTACTTTACCGTGTTTTTGTATTTTCATACCTTTGTTTAAATTAAGTATAACACTTAGCGTGTCTTATTACTTCATCCATTTTTTTAGGGTTAAGGAACTCAATTTTATCCTTATATTATTGAGGCATGCATCTCATAAACAATTGTACCTTTTCCTTTTCCTCTCTAAGGTAAGGTATGCATCTCATCGGCTTAACAAATTTGGTGACAAAATCTTCTATCGTCATGTGTCCTAGCTTAAGGTCATGAAATTCCTTATCTTTTTCATCATAATATCTTTCTATTAAATATTTTTGTTTGAATTACTTTTAAAATATTTTCCATGTTAGTTCATTGCTCCTAACTTTGTTCATTGTTTTTGTCTCTTGCCACTAGATGGCAGCTTTACCATTCAACTAATACACAGTCAATCTATCCCTTAAGTTCCCTAAATAATTATAAATATAAAAAATACTTTCCCATGTTCAAAATCCAAGATTATGCTCCTTATTCATACTCACCGTCAAAACTAGGAGGTCTGATCTTTTTAAATTCACCGATAATTCATTATCATGCCACTTTCTTTTCTTGATTTTTTGTTTTCTTCTGTATAGTTCTATTTTCATAACTATCTTCACTACTTTCTTTAGTCAAAAATTATATTTTATCATTGAATACTAGTTGTTCCTTTCGTTTATGATAATTGTCATTGGAGACTTATTTCTTATCGTTGCTAGAGTTTTTTCCTACATTCTTATTCTATTTTATTCCAGTCATGTTCTTAAGTAGGATCTCATAGTCAATTGGGTTTAGCCCGAGTGGTTTGTGTTGAGGGGTTTTCCCCCCAACGAGGTTCAATTCTCGCAAGTGACATGTTGAGCTCTTAAATGAGAATACTATCGTAAAAGCCTTGGCTTTCTACAAAATCTGGTTTGCCCTGGGTACCATCCTCAAAATGAGGGAAAGTGCCTGGTGGGTTTCCCGAGGAAGTATTCCAAGGGAAAAAAATAGGATCTCATTTAATTCCTCTTGTTCCTTACTAGATTTCAACAACTTATTGTTATCTTCTTTAATACTTTGTAATTCTTATTTTATACTCCTCATAGTTTCAAGAAATCCTAGAGATTTATCCTGAGGTGGCTCACTATTCAATTCTAAATACATCTCTAGTCCACTTGGTGTTGTTTTTTTGGTTTCTTCCTCCATAATGTCCAATTTTTGTTTCTGACAAGTGTAGAACATACTTAACATCAATATTTTATTTTTAACAGATATTCAATAGTTTCATAAGCTAACATATTCATAAGCAAAATGATCTTTGTTCACTTTGAGCCCATAAGGCCATAGTGTCTGAACCATGCTCTAATAACATTTGTAACATCACCAAACACCCAATTTTTTTAAAAAATAATGATTAATGTAGTAATTGTCAGATAGTTGGCTTATCTTGATGGACATTTGGTATGCATTGTTGGTTTTCATTGATTTCAACCATTGGAGAGTGATATTGTAGATTCATTTCAACCCTTAGTGATTGATGTCAACCCTTGGAGAAAGCCTGGTAGTGAATTGTGGTAGCACAAAGGTTTGGGTAATGGACCCAAGTTTATTTGATGTATAATGGTATGAGTTTTAATATATTTGAAGGTAATACTATTATATATGGGTAGTAAATGTCATGTCATTTCCAATGGTATGTGGAACGTCACATAACTCCTCACGGTTAGAGAGTTGTGGCCATGTGAAGTTGGAGAACTCTCATGAGTCATCTAGAAGCCCCAAAAGGTCAAAGTAGTCAAAATAGTTTAAGAGATTTTTAGAAGGTAAATAATAAAGTGAAGTGATGAGTGTACTATAATTTAAAATGAATACAAAATAAATTATTTAAATAATAAATTTAATGGAGAAATTACTAAGTTGACAAATGGTTAAAAGTGGGTTATCCCAAAAATAAGAAAAGTGGTTTAAGAGGGTTAGAAGGTAACCCCTTGGGGTAAAGTGAAGTGATGTGTGTACTATAAGTCAAAGTGGATACAAAATAAATTATTTAAATAATAAACGTAATGGATAAATTACTAATTGGACAAGTGGTTAGAAGTTGGTTAACCCTAAAATAAGGAAAGTGGGTTAACATGGTTAAAAGGTAACCCCTTGAGGAAGCTACATGAAAGTATAAATAAGAGAAAAGCTTCTCTCATTTTAATCACACTTGAGCATATTGAATATCTACAGGTGACTGAGGTAACCAAAGGATATCTAAGTCGAATTTCAGAGGGAAGGTGAAGTAAAGAAGGCCAAAATTCAAGGGAGGATAAATTCTTTTGGTGATGCTTTCTAAGGTATGTTAATTATAGGTCATCTCACCATTTTCTCAATAACTTTCTTTCTAGAATGATTCAGACCATGAAATTGAGAGTTCATTGAGAAAACATATCCAAGTAGTTGTGGTACAAATTTAATCTTGTGGGTCATTATATTTTTGGAGTTACACTCCGTGGAAAATAGGGTTTGTGGCTAGTCCCAAAACTAGTCTAAAACAAGTGTTTTGGGTAAAAATGTTGTAACTTCTTCATAACAGATCCAAATTTAGTAATACAAAATGTGTTGTTTATAGTACAGTCTGTAGTATTCTATGTAAAATTTTCAGATCCATACAACAAGCATTCTATGTGGGGCATGCTCTACAAGTTCGCTCTCTAGAATAAGCTAGAATTCAACAAGGTATGTCATTTTTGCTATAACTCATTTTATGAGAGGTTCCAAGTAGTGAAACCAAGAGGAATTGCATAAAACACACTAAATAATATTGTGTACTATTTTCAGATCTTTATTCATTACAGGTACATAGTTATGATTATTTCAAGTTGGGGTTGTTGACTGATCCAAAACTAGTCATGTGAGACTAAAGAAAAGTTTCATGGAAATGCTAGCCTATTGTTGTTAAAGTTAAGGAAGGTTTGCATGTATGTGATAATATACACCAGGTCTATTACAGAGTTACAAATCATATTTGAATGATGAAATTGATGAGGGATTTTGGTTGAGGTACATGTTGGGTACATTGTTAAGACAAGTAGTTGATGAGTTGGCACATACATGAGGTGTATAGTTGATGATGTTGGTACATATTGATGAGTCATAGTTGATGAGTAGTTGATACATGATTGGTACATAATTGGTACATGGTTGGAGGCACTTCTTAGTAGTATTTTTGACACATGGTTTATGAATGATGTAGCATACTTGTATTGGTATATTATTAAAAGCACATATTGATCTTGGTGATGATTATGAGTTGTTGTGTTTGGTTGATGCACATATTTGAGAGTTTTCTTAGTGATTGATCTTGGTGAGTAGATCTGATTTGGTTGATAAGATTGATGATATTGGGTGTTGTGATAGGTTGTTTGGACAAGTTGTTGTGACATATTATTTGTACAAGTTTAGTGCATGGTTGATGCACTTATTCATGGTATAGGTGGAGGTATAGGTTGGTGCATGGTTGATGCACTTGTTTATGGTACAATTGTATTACAGGCTGAGGTATATGTTGATGGAGGGTTGATGCATGGTTCAGGTAATTGGTACAGGTTGTTTGGTGTAGGTTGATTGCTACAAGTATATAGCAATATATCTCACAGTGATAGTGTGACATTGGTTCCATCATTCTATTTCTACATTAGGGCAGTTGGACGGGGCAAGGACAAGTGGTTGTAGCCACCTTTTGGTTGTAGACAAAGAACGTAGAGGGTCATAGCTTCCTTCTAGTTGTAGCCAGAGAATTGGGGAGTTGGAGATTCCCTCAGGTTGTAGCCTGAGAAATTAGGGGGTTGGAGCCTCCTTCCGATTGCAGCTGGAAAACAAAGGAAGTTGGTGATTCCAATGAATTTAATTATTAAATACATATAAGAAAAAAAAAATTGTGGTTTTCTCCCACTTTGGGTTTCCACATAAAAATGCTGGTGTAATGTGTATGTGTATGATTTCTCATTTGTTCATTGTTTATTTACTCTGCAACTATTGGATGATAATTCTACATTGATATAACACTTTCATATTGTGGTTCAAAAGGATTGAATTGCTATATTACTGTTTCACCCCTCCTCTCAGTAATCCAATAATTGGTATCATAGTGAGGTTCCTTCAAGAAACAGTTTAACCAATGGAAGGATATCATGGATTATTCTAAGAATGGAGTACCAATTTTTATGTAACTACCCCATCGTTACGACTACAAGCGAAGCAGAAGTGCAATTTGTTTTTTTTAGTTTTAGGAAAGAAGGCAACGATGACAACAATTTAACCACACCCTGACAACAAATGCAATCACATAGTCCAGCCAACAGGAAACCATGACTCCACACACTGGCATAAGGGCAACTGGGAGAAACATGCGTAGAACAACAAGGAGGAACGACTACCTGCCCGATGCAAACAAGACACAGCTACAAGCTAAGGGACAACATTCCCTCCTGACACAACGACCTTGACAAACAATACTAGAACCTCAAGGCACGTGAACCAAACACATGAAGGAGTTCCACCCATGCGCCAAAAGAAACTTACAATGCTTGACAACACTCTCACAGAACGCACCGACTCTGGCCAAGTTCTCGTTTATCGCTATCCAATAGGGTGCGCCATGATCCCCTCATCATGATTCATGTCATCCTTGGGTGATAAACGCGTCAATAACCTTGGCATAACACATCCTATATGGACCGAGGACTCTAGATCAATCTGACGCACAAGGAGCCGAAAACCGAAGAAAATGACACCCATACCCCAACAACAAGTCGACGAGACACCAAAGGAAGACAAGACGAAAAGGGATCTCACTCAAAAAGAAAAGCGCAACTAGCCGAAGGATTTCTTGTTTCCTACAAGGCAACATGTGGTGAAACTGCTAAGACCAACCACCATTTACAAATTGCCTGAAGGGGCAAGGTTATGCCACTGCATCAACAATGATCTTATCATGAGGCAACTCCAACTTTTATGATACAAGGAACCTTCAAGTTCCTGAAATGAAAGTTTACAAGTATAAGCATTCATTGGGGTAAAGGTTTAATACTTACTAATTATTAAATATTGGTTAAATTAACTATCTCAACCCTGACCAACTTTTCTATTATTATTATCACTTAACTTTAAAAAGAAGAAGAGTTGGTTAACCCAAAACCTTCCTAGTTACTTAAATAACGTTGGGCTCCAATCCCCAAACCATCATGTATTCTTACACTAACTAGTTATCATTAAGCAATTTGACAACCTAACTCCTTGAGGTGAAACAAATAACTAACTAGGTAAAACATAAGACCCTTCAAGTTAGAAAATGAGTTTCATAAGCAAATTTTGTTTTTATTACAGAACAACTCCTGCACACAACTAGACCTTGATGCATAACTTGGACTTGCTAATATTTTCAAAATCTTTTAAAACTGAAGACCAAAGAGAATATATCAATACAATGGAATCGCGGTGATAACACTCGGTTATAACACTGCCTTTAAGAAAGGTTAGCAAAACATTAAAGAAAATTGCAAGGGATTAAATAAGCATGTTGACAGATGGAAACATAGTCTAACCAAGGATGTCCACCTTGTCTAATAACCCATGCGTTGGTTGTTTTTTTTTTTTAAATACTGTGCAAATAAACAATAGGTTGTCTATTAAAAATATACTAAAGTTGTGTATAAATCTACTATCGCAGTCAATAATAAAGGCTAGAGTTGTCATTGTTGGACAAAATCCCAGAACAACAGAAATCCCTGCGTTAATTTATTTAAAAGGGGGAAACGTTGGCATACTAACCATCATAATTAATTTAATAGAAATAAAGATGGTAAGAAAGGAATATGTTGTCCCCCCCATCGTTATCATTTAAGTGATGGAATTCAATGCAGACGCAAGGTAAATTGTAGGTTCGAGAAAATCGAGGACGCTGCCTGATGCAGGAGCATCGCAAGTAGCCAGCCAAGCGAGCATGAAGGCAGAAGACAGCTGGAAAGTGCAACACACATTTTACATGTTTTGGAAATGTTTTGAAGCATTAATATAATGGTTAAAGGGAAGCATACTTGTGTATTGTAAATGGATCATGAACGATTCGCTCTCATCTGTAAGAGGTAGAGGCATTTATGCATAGTTAATGAAAGTAGGTAGATTTAAATTCTAGATTAGACAGTTTTAGGAACAGGAGGGAAAATGACTATAGACACCCTCACCTTTGTATCATTGTATCGAACAGAATTAGATCATTAAGGACATTAGCATAGAGAAAAAGCAGATAGTTGTAGAGAAGAACCCATGTACAAAAGTTCTGAATTAATATATGAAGCTTTGGTTTAGACTCATGGTGTTATAATGCTTTCTGTGTATACATGTTGAATGCTATGCTTATGGTTGTTTTATTCTCTCTGTCATGAATTTCTTATTATGTTGTGTGTGAATGTATGTTTTCATGTTGGATGTTTGAAAACTGAGAGAGAGAGAGAATGAGTTTCAATTTTTTCTCTTCCTGAGTGAGAGAAGTTCCTGCAAGGAGTGCAGTGGAAGTGTCCGCAAGGTGTGCGTTTACAGGGTTCAGAGTTTATCTCTGAAAACTCAGGAGGGATATTGTTGTTCTCATTCCAGTAGAAGTGCAAGACAAGCACAGAATCTGTGCAAGGTGTGCGCAAGAAGGTCGAGACCTTAGAACTTATCAACTAAGTTTGAGATATTGAAGGATTATTGTTGTCGAGAAAGTTCATAGAGTCAGGAGTTTAAGTACGCTGAAGTATTTGGAGGATCGCTTCAAGGAGTGCGTGTAGAAGACTTCTTGAAGACCTGAGTTGTGAAGAAATTTAAGAAGGATTAGGGCCTTTGAATCATTCAAGAGAAAGTAGGAATCCCAAGTTGTGTGTAGAAGTCACGTCCCAGAGAAGGATCGAAGAGTTGATTTTGAACCAGAGGTTCTTGAGGAGGAAAATGAACGGTCATAATTCTCCAAGGAGAACTCCGGAAATAGCGAGGACCATAGGATCTAAGAAAGCTGTGAGGAAGTTAAGCGTTGTATAGATCCACCTTCGAAAGGTAGGATTTGATGTGGACCGTTGATTTCGATCATTGGACCATCGAGATCATTTCAGCATTTCAGGGGTCATAATTCTGAAGTGTGGACGAAACCTTTGGTTGATCAAATCCCCGAAACGTGAAAAGAGTTTTCGTGTATAAAGGCGAAGAGCGACGAGGTTAGAATTTTGGAACTTTGGAATTCGGGGTTTCAAAGGTCCTGAGGATGAGTGATTAGAACACAAGAGGGAGGAAAGTCCGAAATTGAAAATCACAGCAGGACATTTTTTTGGCATTTCAAGAATCAGCATTTCCATTGACAAGGAGTAGAGCACTCCACATCAAAAGCTCTGAGATCGTGAAATGCGATGAAGTTGTGGAGGAGCGTTTTGGCATTTTGGGATCCAGGATCTTGAGGAGATAATGATTGGAATCGAGAGCATCACAAACTCCCGGTACGCGAAATCGCGCCAGCCGTCGAATCAAGGGAAGAACCACAGCCGTTGATCTCCTTAGAAGTGGGATAGCACCATTTCGGTATTTCAGGGTTCAGCATACCTGGAATCCTAATGATAAGGGACGGGACATAGTGAAAGGGAAATCCTGAAGTTGCGAAGCGCGATAGAACTTAAAGTGGACTTTTGGGATTACGACAATTCGGGTTTCGACACTCTGGGAGTTGAGAGGTAGAGTTGCACGTCATGGAAACTCCTAAAATCGCGAGAAGAAGGAAGCTGAAAAGGCAAGGTCCCAGGCACTTGTTGGAGGACACATGTGACGAAGGTCATAGGGTTGGTCAAACGTCAGGGAAAATTCTGAAAGATCATAAGGGGAGGAATTTCGGAAATGAGGAAATCATAAGGAAAGAGGGACGTGTGTTGGTCATCCACTAAAGTCTCGAAAATCCGAAATAAGTGGCAAGAAAAGTTGTGTGTTTGGTATTTCGGGTTTCGGAGGTCGAAGAGGTAAGGCACTCGACAACAAGATTGACGAACTTGCGAAATTCGATATCCTGAAAGGAAAAGGGGAAAGTCTTAATGTCAGTTGGATGTTGATCGTGGAGTTCATGCCAGTGCAAATATCACGTGAGCATAACTCAGAAGGACCTGTGAAATACACTTAGTTGGGTGTGTAAGGAATTTTTGAGAGGAAATAAAAGAGCCAGTCAGACTCTAAGGGCCAAAAATGAAAGATCTTGTGCGGACCTCGACCTGAGGGTTGGGGGTCTACGTCACTACCCATAGTCACACAACTCTCTGTGTAGGTAATAATTTCCCAACGGGGTATGGAGCTGTCAAATAACAGTCTATCGTGTTATTTAAATGGATGAGTCATGATCTTACTACTGTCATACATACCAAAGGTTGGTTGTCAAAATTTGATGTCTGCATGATAATTAAACGTTGTAAAAATCAAGGGGGATTTGTTGCTATTAAAAAAACCACCAATACAACCCATAAACCACATCATTCACACAGAAAAAATGCCCTTTCACACAATCCATACACAATAAAATTTCACCCACCATAAACCACTGTTTACCGCTAAATCGTTGCATGCTATCACTATCAATCGAATGTAAATCGACTACTATAATTTAACTAATATTTCACTAACTACAAACGTTGTCTCATAAACATTTGATACATGTTCAGGAACGATCAAATAATAAAATGGAGTTCAAAATAAGATGGAAACTTTGCATACCTAGGTGTTGGAACGTAGTCTAAACCAGTGCTGAGAATGTAGTCAATTAAATTGATGTATGAAGTAAAAATTGCAGAGTAATTTGAGATATGAAATTCATCAATCCAGATGCAGGAAAAACAAAACAAATGTTGAGACAACTTGTTAAACGTAGAGGTTACAAAAAAACACAGTGATATAAAAACTGGGCATGATGCCAAATTCATGGAGTAGAATGCCACTGTCTGCCAAGAAATTCACTGCAGTGCGTTGTCATTCAATCGCAGAGTTTTAAATAAAATCGTAGTCCCAACAGTAATAAAAATGCCTCGAAAATTCACCAAATAGGGTAATGAATTCAGTCAAAAAGAAAGGTGAAGATCGTAGAGTATCCCAAGCAATGTCTCCAGCCAATACACCCAAAAACGCAGCCCAAAATAATTTATAAATTGTCATTCGAGTGGGCAATTACGCAAGCTAAATTCATCAAAATATCATTGTGTAGAGGAAAAATTGCAGATAAAAAGGCGGACCAGATGTATAAAGACCACACAGTAAATTCATCGAGAAAACATTAAAAACGCAGACTTAAATCATCGCCAGGAAGGGTATTAAAAATGTAGAGTTCAGTGTAGAGGATCTAAGGTGGTTCGTTGTGGGAAGGGATAACAATAGTAGGGGTAATCAATCGCAACAAGGTGCAAGACAATCACTCAACCAGGAACAATCCACAGTGCTAGACGGTTGGGCAGAAACATCCATCGCTCATCATCCATGCACATAAAAGCAAGGCATTAGGATCTATAGGTCTATTAACATCGAAGTGAAGACCGTCGATCTGGCTCCTGGCCGACTTCTCAGGCGAGGACTGATGAGCTAGGGACGAAGGCGAAATATGAAGCGCAAACTCATCACAAATCAATAAAACCATAGGACGGTCACAACATGCAGGGAATTGAAGGCTAATGGAATCAATCAACAATGAGATTAAGGCTATGGGGAAGATTCAGTTCTCAATTAAAATGCTAAGTCAATCATTTTCTTTACACAATTAAAAATACAGAACTAAAATCGTAAAGTAGACTAATAATTTACCATGCAAAAATAAAGGAAGCGTACTGTAACTCAAGTCATCAGCTCTGAGTCATTGTCTCGTGCACTCCATGCAGATCCCACTTGCCGACCGATGAGACTTCATCGGTATCTCCCATACAACGTTAGGGGTACTCTTCTTCCCCCTTAGCCCCCCGATCTGCAAAGGGGCCACACACATTGAACCAGAGATCAACTAGCTCCTAGCTCGCCTCGCAAGGCTGAGCTACCACTCCTCACCGAGCTGGGAATCCCAACTCCCACAAGGTAAGTCAGTCAAGTCTTAAATTCTACAGTGTAACATTATGCATCACCGAAGAGATTCATCATCCTCCTCCTCCCTCCTTTATATAGATTTTCTAAGTCAATTACTTTCCCAAAATCCCATTTAATTCATTGTTCAATAATTTAATTCATAATAATCCTCCACGTACAAGTGTCACCCATCCCCTTCATTGCACCATAAATTAATTTCATTAATTAATTAATTACTTATGTTTCCCTCACCCACCTAAAAGCACTCCTAGAATCGCTCCTAGGTGTCCCCATATTCCCTTACAAGTTTTAATGACTTTCCCCCTTACTAATTTACTAGTTGAGTTTAATTTAGAAAGTTCTTAAATGCTAGATACCTTACTAAGTTAGACTTTCTTCTTTTTCCTTGTGTTTCCCCTTTCTTTTTAAGTTTCCCTCTTTTTCCTAGTTTCCTAATTCTTTTAAATTTCCCTCCTTCCCTTTTCCTTTAAAACTCAAAATGGAGGGTGTAGAAAATCAACTTTTTCCCTTTTTCCTTTTTTAATTAATAAATTTTAATTAGCATTAGTGAGAAAACAATTATTTCTCCTTTTTCCCCTTTCTAAATTTTTATCCCCAAACAGATTTTTATAAATTAAATGAATTACTTACCCCCTTCTCATCTCATGATTAAAGATGATTATCATTATTATTTATTTATTTTTAGTTTTAGTTTTATGTAAATAGATTTTTTTTATCACAGGTATCACTTAGACCTAGACTTTATTTTCCTGGGTTGGGCGACATTTTATTAGGGAAATTATTTTGAATCTTTCTTATCACATTATTCGTCCTGAGGCCATCTAGGTTTATCCATTTATTAATTAACAATGTGACGTGCCCTTCAGGACACACTAGGTGCTCCAAGGGTGCCACTCGCCTCACATTGTTTCCCTTGAGCGATGATCCCTTCAGGACGCACTGCGTGCTCCAAGGGTGCCACTCGCCTCCTTCTATTTTTCTTGTGTGACTTTCCCTTCAGGACACACTTCGTGCTCCAAGGGTGCCACTTTCCTCTTGACTGACTTGGTAGACATCAAAAACCCCTGGAATCAATACTCTGCTAGGTGATCTTGTGGGAGACTAAGGGCCTCTAAGTAATAAGACCCCTGACTTATTGCGCACCCCTTAGAACCATCGTGAGCGACTGTCACAGTCTTCCCTCATGGCATCGTGGGTCTTCTCGAACTAGGTAGTCGTTAACCTACATTTCAAACCACGGTGGGAGTGCTAGTAGGTTGTGGCAAGGCTGTTGTCCACACCTCTCCCTAACCATCTCTGGTAGTCGTGCGTGACCCCTCTACTCCACATGTGAGTCTGGTCGGCAAGCTATAATCAGCCTGCATCATCAATGAATCATGTTAGAAATATATCCATAATCATATGCAAAAATGTCATATATACAAAAATCAAACTCCAATAGTCCACTCCCTAACTCGATCCGGAGTCCAAGGGGTTCCATTGATACCTCTGCATCCTCAAGGTCCAAAATCCTACACACTCAGGAAAATCGAGTCAATAGCACCTGTCTATGTCAATGCAGCCAAATAACATGTCATCAATTCATAACGCCTCATAATCATAAATCAAATGCCCAAAAGTATAATAATCTAGATCACTTGCGAGCAAGTGTCCTTAAGGATAAGTTCGCTCAGTGCACGCAAGAGCGGGGTGTTACATACAACCCCTCTTGGTATAAACTTTGTCCCGAAGTTTCATAGTATATAAGTGTCGAAATAATGTGTATCACAGTATCCCAAGTCTATCTATCCAACAAAAATGGAAATTGTTGGCGCATATCATATGTGTCCTTCGAGGTCATCGAGTGCAGACCATAGTTATCCCACTGGACTTTGACCTCATCTACTATTCGACGTCGTAGTTGTCGAATACGATGATCCAGAATGCGGATCAACTCAGCCTTGAGCTCACCCTCATCCGACCCCCACAAGGTGCTCAAGTCAAAACATGTTTAGGATTACTAACCATAATGTCTCAAAAAGAGACATGGAAGACATTGTGCATACGCCTCAAGAATCAGGAGAGGCTAGTCATTAGGCCATGGGCCCCTCTTTTCCATCGTCTCATAGGATCCCACAAACCTAGGAGATATTTTAGCCCCTTTTTCGAACTTGATCGAACTCTTATGCGGTTTCCACCACAAAAATACTCGATCGCCACATCGTAACTAGGGTCGACACAACGCGCATCGACATAACTCTTTTTTTGATCCTGCACTTCCTTGATCCTTTGTCATATAGTTTTCATTTAATCTTCCAATTCTTGGATTGCTTCTGGCCCCAGCAGGACCCTATCCTCAAGCCAATCCCAACTCAAAGGTGTCTGACACGATCGCCCATAAGGAAACCCAAAAGGCACCATCTTAATGGTGCTTTGGTAACTATTGTCATAAGCGAATTCTACCAGTGGCAATAATTCTTCCCAACTCTTTTGTTGGTCCATCACGTACATGCGCAACATGTCTTCCAAGGTCTGGTTCATTCGTTCGGTCTACCTATCAGTCTTCGGGCAATACACAGTACTATAGTTAATTCGGGTTCCCAAGGCCTCTTGGAAACTAGTCCAAAATCATCCAGTGAACGTTGATCCTCGATCGGACATAGTTCCATAAGGCACACCATGCAGCCTCGCAATCTCAGTGATGAAAACTCTAGCTAAGTCAAGTGCCTGTTAAGTCATATGCAAGGGAATAAAGTGACCACTCTTCGTCCGAGTGTCAACTACTACGAAAATCGAGTCATGTCTCCTTGCCATCAGTGGAAATCCAAAAATGAAATCCATCAAAATAACCTCCCATTTCAATTCCGGAATAGCGTGTGGTTGTAGTAATATTGTTGGATGTCTATGTTCAACCTTTACATGCTAACATTCTAGGCATATGGCCACATAGTTAACTATGTCTACCTTTATTCCCTTCCAGAAGAATAAGGGTTTAAGGTCCACCCTCATCTTCGTGACTCCTGGGTGAGCCATGTACACTTCTCTATGAGCCTCGTTTAGGATCAAACTCCTCAACACGCCATTCAGTGGAACTTAAATTTGATTTTTAAATCTTAGTAGTCCATCATCGTCCAACGTAAATCCTTCAAATCTTGGTACCATCATTGTGTTTAGCCTGATAAAATCCTTGAACTCTTTTTACCAGGCATCGTCACACTGTAAAGTTAGAATCCATTCATGTAGATTCATCTAAAGAGGCAACACCAAAAAGATGTGTGGTCTCTGACTCAAGGCATCTGCCACTCAGTTCACTATTTCTTTTATGTAATAAATCTTGAATCGTACTCGCTAAGCAGTTCTGACCAACTTCGTTGTCGCGCGTTCTGGTAACTTTGCATAAAGATGTGTTGTAGTCCACAGTGGTCCGTATTTAGTTCAAATTTTCGTCCAACTAGGTTGTGTCTCCAAACCTTCAAGGCATAAACAATGGCTAACAACTCCAAATTCTGCATCGCATAGTTCTCCTCATGCCTTTTCAGTTTCCTTGAGATGTGAGCAATCACTCGACCGTCTTGTGTCAAGACTCCACCCAAGACTTCCTTGGATGCGTCAGTGCATACTAAGAAGTCTACGTCCATGTAAGGGACCTTTAGTATCGATGTTGTTGTCAACAACTCTTTGAGCCTCCCAAATTCTTCCGCGCATTTTTTGGTCCAAACAAACTTCTTTTTCTTCTTCTGCAATTCCGTGATCGTATTTGCTATCTTCAAAAATCCCTCGATGGACCGTCGATAGTATCCTACTAAACTCATGAAGCACTTACAGGACATTTGTCGGTGCAAGCCATTCCATAATAGCCTCGACCTTTGCTGTATCCACGGCGATACCTTCATTGGAGATGGCATGCCCTAAGTAGTGAATCTTCGATTGATAAAATGATCATTTGGATAACTTCCCACACAATTTGTGCTCTCAAAAACACTATAGTACCAAGCACAAGTGCTCATCATGCTCCTTCATCATCCGAGAGTAAATTAGAATATCATCAATGGATACTTGGATGAACTTGTCCAAGTACTTGCGAAACATATTTTTCATCAACTTCATAAATAGCCCAAGGGAATTTGTCAGTCCAACGGTAAAACAGTAACTCATAATGTCCAAACCTCATCTTAAATGAGGTCTTAGGGATGCCATCCTCCTTGATCCGTAATAGGTGAACCCTGATCGCAAATCGATCCTTGAAAACACCGTCGCACCCTTCATCTGAATGAAAATATCATCAATCCTTGGAAACAAATACTAATTCTTGATCATTGCCTTGTTTAATAGACAGTAGTCAATGCAGAGTCTCCACGACCCATCCTTCTTTCATATGAAAATAACAGGTGCGCCCCACGGTGACACACTTGGGCGTATAAGTCCCAGGTCCAGCAACTCCTTCAGTTGCATTCTCAACTCTTGTAACTCTAGGGTCGAAATATGATAAGGTGTTCTAGATATCAGTTCAGTCCTCGGTTTTAGGTCTATGGTAAACTCCAATTCCCTCTCCGACGACATTCCATGTAACTCCTCTGGAAAGATGTCTGCAAAATCTCTGACCACCGAAAGGTGTTATAGACCTTCCGCTACTCCCTTTTCATTTTAATGCAAGGATCACATAAATCTTACATCCCTTGCGCATGCTCTTCTGTAGCTGCAAGGAAGAGATGAACCTCAGGGAAACTCCTTGGTTTTGTCCTACAATCATGTGTATTTTTCCCTCATCATCGACCAAACTCAATTGTTTCATATTACATTTGAGTATTGCCTCATGCGATTCCAACCAATCCATACCAATCACGACGCGATAATATCGTAAGATCATGATGTATAGGTTGGCCCTGGTGACAAACTCTCCCAGGTTAAGGGTACAACCTGTAACCTTTCCTCCAACCTTTTGTTTAGCTCCAGAAGCTATCTCTATGAAGCTAAACTCATCATGTTCAACTGCCTTTACCTTAATCCTTTTTAGCATTGCACCAGAAATGAAACTCTCATTAGCACCAAGACTTATCAAAATACTAAGGGTCTAGTCAATGACGGTACCTGACGTCTTGAGCATAGTAAATTGGTGCTCTTCCTAGTGTTTATTCGCCATTGCACGAATCCGATGGGCCTTGCCCAAATCTCCCACGGTAGTGGATCCGGCTGATCCAGATGCTCTAGTCCTCTCCACTAGGTAGTCACGCTAGTAGTGTGGCTCCCCACACGTTCGACACCCTTTCTTCGGTCCAGTACTCCTGGTACCTGAAGTAGAAGCTAAATTCCAACGCTAAGGCTAACACAAACCTGTTGACCTTAAGTTTCTCAGTAAGGGTGCGGAGCATACCGAAGCAGCTCCAAAAATGGGCCTCATACTCGGGCACCGTATGACCGCCCTATCGTAAGACATTTGAACTCATTGAGTTGACGCTCAATGAATTCCTCAGAATATACCTCTTGTGGAACCATTCCTCGAATGGTTCCCATGACATGTCTTCGACGGCCATGTTTAAAAGTGGCAGGAGCGTTTTCCACCATAGAAGAGTGCTCCCCTTCATTTGAAAGACCGCCCCACAAACCTTCATGTTGGAGGTATAGTCGAGAAGTGCAAGCACCTTGACTTATTCTCCAACCAAGCCTCAATGGCTGCACTATCCAGGGCACCAAAGAACTCGAGAAATCTGACATTCTTGAGTTCAAAATGAAAACTAACGGTACTGACTGGACGCATTGTGGACCCTCAGGGGTACAGGCACCCTGACCTCATATCATTACAAAAGGTGAGTCATGGCCTCTAACCATCTCTAGAAGGACCCTGGTTAGACAATCATCATCCCTTACAACAATCGAATCCAGCCCAAGGGATTTTTCCTCCCCCATGGGGTTAGACTTCGAGGGTGCAGGCACTTCTGGAGGCGTTGCACCTCCTTCCATGGCACCGTGACGCAACCTATGTGGAGTCCTCTAATCGAGATCATCGTCTGGATACGTTAAAGTTTTAATAAGTGCTAGGTGAAAACTCAAAGGTTTATTGTAGTGGAAATCCTGGCGATCCACAGTCACAGGGTTGAACCCGCTCTGATACCATATGTAACGACCCCATCGTTACAACTACAAGCGAAGCAGAAGTGCAATTTTTTTTTTTTTTNNTTTTAGGCAAGAAGGTGACGAAGACAACATTTTAACCACACCCTAATGACGAATGCAAGAACACAGTCCAGGAAAAAGGCAACCATGAATCCATGCACTGGCATAAGGGCAACTGGGTGAAACATGCGTAGAACAACAAGGAGGAATGACTACCTGCCCGATGCAAACAAGACATGCCTACAAGATAAGGGACAACATCTCCTCCTGACACAACGGCCTTGACAAACAAGACTAGAACCTCAAGGCGTGCGAACCAAATGCATGAAGGTGTTCCACCCATGTGCCAAAAGCAACTTACAACGCTTGAAAACACTCTCACAGAACGCACTGACTCTGGCCAAGTTCTCATTCGCCTCTATCCAATAGGGTGCACCATGATCCCCCCATTAGGAATCATGTCGTCCCCGGGTGATAGACGTGTCAATAACCTTGGCACAACACATCCTATCTGGACCGAGGAATCTAGATAAATCTGACACGCTAGGAGCCGAATATCAAAGAAAACCACACCTATACCCCAACAACAGGTCAACGAGATGCTAGAGGAAGACAAGACGAAAAGGGATCTCACTCAAAAATAAAAGCACAACTAGCCGAAGGATTTCTTATTTCCTACAAGGCAACGTGTGGTGAAACCACTAAGACCAACCACCATTTACAAATCACCTGAAGGCACAAGGTTATGCAACTGCATCAACAATGATCTTATCATGAGGAAACTACAACTTTTATGATACAAGGAACCTTCAAGTTTTTGAAACAAAACTTTACAAGTATAAGCATTCATTGGGGTAAAGGGTTAATACTTACTAATTATTAAATATTGGTTAAATTAACTATCTCAACCCTGACCAACTTTTCTATTATTATTATCACTTGACTTTAAAAAGAAGAAGAGTTGGTTAACCCAAAACCTTCCCATTTACTTAAATAACATTGGGCTCCAATCCCCAAACCATCATGTATGCTTACACTAACTAGCTATCATTAAGAAATTTGACAACCTAACTCCTTGAGGTGAAACAAATAACTAACTAGGTAAAACATAACACCCTTCAAGTTAGAAAATGAGTTTCATAAGAAAATTTTGTTTTTATTACAGAACTCCTGCACACAACTAGACCTTGATGCATATCCTGGACTTGCTAATCTTTTCAAAATATTTTAAAACTGAAAACCAAAGAGAATATATCAATACAATGGAATCACAGTGATACACTCATTTATAACATTAACTTTAAGAAAGGTTAGCAAAACATTAAAGGAAATTGCAAGGGATTAAATAAGCATGCTGATGGATGGAAATGCAATCTAACCAAGGATGTCAACGTTGTCTAATAACCCATGCATTGGTTGTTTTAAAAAAAAAAATTGTTGTGCAAATAAACAACAGGCTTTCTATTAAAAATATATTACAGTTTTCTATAAATCTGCTATCGCAGTCAATAATAAAGGCTAGAGCTGTCATTGCTGGACAGAATCGCAAAACAACGGAAAGTCCTGCGTTAATTTATGTAAAAGTGGGAAACATTTTCATACTAACTGACATAATTAATTTAATCGAAATAAAGATGGTAAGCAAGGAATACACTTCCCCCCCATCGTTATCAGTTAAGTGAGGGAATTCAACGCAACCACAAGGTAAATTGCAGGTTTGAGAAAATCGAGGACGCTACCCACAGTCACGCAACTCTCTGCGTAGGTAAGCATTTCCCAATGGGGTTTGGAGGTGTCAAATCACAGTCTATCGTGTATCTTAAATGGCTGATTCAAATTCTTACTATTGTCATGCATACCAAAGGTTGGCTATCAAAATTTGATGTCTGTATGATAATTAAACGTTGTAAAAATATAGGGGAATTCATTGTTGTTAAAAACACCACCAATAATTCGTAGAAACCACATCATTCACATGGAAAAAATTCCCTTTCACACTATCCATACACAGTAAAATTTCGCCCACCATACACCATTGTTTGCCGCTAAATCGTTGCATGCTATCACTATCAATCGAATGTAAATCGACTGTTGTAATTAAACTAATATTTTGCTGACTACAAATGTTGTCTCATAAACATTTGATACATGTTCCAGAGAGGTCAAATAATAAAAAACAGTTCAAAATAAGCTGGAAACTATGCATACATAGATGCTAGACGTAGTCTAAACCGGTGCTGAAAATGCAGTCGATTAAATCGTTGTATGAAGTAAAACTTGCAAATTAATTTGAGATATGAAATTCATCAATCCAGACGCAGGAAAAACAAAACAAACACTGAGACAACTTGTTAAATGCATGATGCCAAATTCATGGAGCAGAATGTTGTTGTTTGCCAAGCAATTCATTGCGGTGCGTTGCCATTCAATCACAGAGTTTTGAATAAAATCGCAGTCCCAACAGTAATAAAAATGCCTCGAAAATTCACCAAACAAGGTAATGAATTCAGTCAAAAAGAAGGGTGAATATTGCAGAGTATCCCAAGCAATGTCTCCAGCCAATATACCGAAAAACGTAGTCCAAAATAATTTATAAATTGTCATTCGAGTGGGCAATTATCACTACTACATATGGGCGGATTATTCCATGAAAATTTTCCATGCTTCAACTAGTTTCATATTTTTTTTTAAAAGGGCAGGATTTTCGTCGATATTGGCACGAAAGTTCATCGCAATATCAACAAAAATCTTATTTAAATCTAGCCTGGATTTTCATCGCTATAGCGACTAACTTTCGTGGCAATAGCGACACAAATTTTGCCTATCTCATTGGTCGATGTTAACGGCTAGTTGACTATTTTATCTATATATACGTGACTTTAAGAGACTTTGCGACACAATTTCTATAGTTGCGACACTGTTGTTGGCTTTTGTTTGAGCTATTTATTTTTTTCGTAACCCACCGGTTGAACAAATCCAATTCTCAATCTACATTGCTTGGATTTTGAACTTGCAAGGTTAGTATGTTATTTTTTATTGATGTACTCATTTAACTTGTAATTTTTTTTTCAAATGTCCAAATTTCATTTAGCTTGTTTTTTCCTTGATAATATATTATAATATGTGTAGTACCATATTTCATGTCTTTGATTTTTGGATTTAGTTAGTATATTCTATGGAAAAGGGTATGTTTATTCCATAATATTCTAGGTTTTTGGAATCCACATACCCTTTTCCCTTCAATTGTAGCTATAATCTCTCTCTCTTTTCATTGATAAAGATATGGAATTGCTCTTGAAACTTAACTCTGATCGGTGAAATGATAGTAATTGATTGTCATTTTCTTCTCTCTTTTAATTTTTAAGACCTGACAAAAAAACACCAGCAAATCTTGATTGAAGCTTTGATACCACTTGTTACAACCCTAGTACCCAAAAGGGATCACACTTGCATAAATTGAACATAATATAGCAGTGACAATAATAGTTGGGATACTTGCACACCTAATGGTTGGCAGCTAGCACTTACTAATTCAATTAAATGAAGGAAGAAATCTCCATGAATAAAATATTGAAATTGATTGTTATATTGATAAATGATAAGTTATGGTATATATAAGATAGTGAGGAAACTCATGTTTATAACAACAAGGGTAATAGTTGCAATTAATATATTGTAACATTTCCCTCTTCTGCATAAATTCTTTGATATCTTCAACATTTCCCTCTTCTGCATATAAATTAAGATAAATATTAATAACATTTCCCTTTTCCGCATATAAATTAAGAGAAATATTAATAACATTTCCCTCTACCCATAAATTCTTTGCTATCCTCAATATATTGTAATAAATAATGGGTAGGTTGGCATTAGTGACAAGATAGCATGTTGATATTACATATAATTATTAATGTACGAGAGATCATCCATTATTTAACCATGAAAAACAAAACCCAAGACTAAATATTGTGGTTGATGTGATCGGGTCTGTACATTTTGCAAAACAAAGTACGAGAATTTCCATTATTTAAGCATGAAAAACAAAACCCGAGGCTAAA
>JZKD02S2123609.1:1210300-1228037 GCA_000966675.3 Picea glauca
CAATGATAGTTTGTCGAAAAAAAAAAAATTGCATTTTGACCACCGTTGAAATAGCGACAAACTTTCGTTGCAAGTTGCCACAATTTTTCGTCGCACATACAGCATCTTCATCGTAAATTTGGTCTTGATGAATCAATGTCATCGCTATTTCCACGGGTATTCATCGCAATTTGCCACGGTTTTTCGTCGCACATATAGCATCTGTGTCGTAATTTTTTGACTTGTCTGAACTTTTCGTTGCAATTGTGACGATATTTCGTCATAATTGCCACGGTTGTTCATTGTACTTGCAACAATATTTCATCGAAATTGCAACGATGCAAAGGGTTAACCAAACTTGACTCTGGTGACACGTGGAAAGATAATTTTTTCGATGTTTCCACACACACCTAGATCGTCGATAGAGTGACGAAATTATTCCAACGAAAGAAAAACTCATCTTTTGTGGAAATTGCGACGAATATGTGTGGCAATATCAATGAAAAATTGTCGCAAATTTGGTCATATGTACTAGTGTATGCAAGCTAAATTCATCAAAATATCATTGTGAAGAGGAAAACTCATAGAGAAAAAGGCGGACCAGATGTATAAATACCACACAGTAAATTCATCGGGAAAACATTAAAAATGTAGACTTAAATCATCGCCAGGAAGGGTATTAAAAACATAGAGTTCAACGTAGAGGATCTAAGGCGGTTCACTACAGGAAGGGATAACAATAGAAGAGGTAATAAATCGCAACAAGGCACAAGACAATCACTTGACCAAGAACAATCCACAGTGCTAGACGGTTGGGCAGAAACATCTGCCGCTCATCATCCACGCACAAAAAAGTGGGGCTTTAGGACCTATAGGTCTATTAACACCGAAGTGACAACCATCAATCCGGCTCCTGGCCGACTGCTCAGGAAAGGACTGATGAGCTAGGGATGAAGGTGAAATATGAATCACAAACTCATCACAAATCAATAAAACCATAGGACGGTCACAACATGTAGGGAATCGAAGGCCAAGGTAATCAATCAATAGCGAGCTTAAGGCTATGGGGGAGATTTAGTTCTCAATTAAAATGCTAAATCAATCATTTTCTTTACACTATTAAAAATATAGAACTGAAATCGTAAAGTAGACTAATAATCTACCATGCAAAAATAAAGGAAGCATACCGTAACCCAAGTCATCCGCTCTGAATCGTTATACCATGCGCTCCATGCAACTCTTGCTTGCCGACCGATGAGACTTCACCGGTACCTCCCAGCTAATGCTAGGGGTGCTCTTCTTTCCCCTTAGGCCCCTGAGATGCAAAGGGGCCACGCACACTAAACCAAAGATCAACTAACTCCTAGCTTGCCTCGCAAGGCCGAGCTACCAATCCTTACCGAGTTGGGAATCCCAACTCCCACAAGCTAATTCATTCAACTCTAAAATTTTGTAGCGTAACATTACGCATCACTGAAGAGATCCATCATCCTCCTCCTCCCTCCTTTATATAGATTTTTTAAGTCATTTACTTTCTCAAAATCTCATTTAATTCATTGTTCAATAATTTAATTCATAATAATCCTCCCCGTACAAGTGTCACCCATCCCCTTGATTGCACCATAAATTAATTTCATTAATTAATTAACTACTCCTATTTCCCTCACCCACCTAAAATCACTCCTAGAATTGCTCCTAGGTGTCCCAATATTCCCTTACAAGTTTTAATGATTTCCCCCCTTACTAATTTACTAGTTGAGATTAATTTAGAAGGTTCTTAAATGCTAGATACCTTACTAAGTTAGACTTTCTACTTTTTCCTTGTGTTCCCCCTTTCTTTTTATGTTTCCCGATTTTTCCTGGTTTCCTAATTCTTTTAAATTTCCCTCTTTCCCTTTTCCTTTAAAACTCAAAATGGCAGGTGTAGAAAATTAACTTTTCCCCTTTTTCCTTTTTTAATTAATAAATTTTAATTAGCATCAGTGACAAAACAATTATTTCCCCTTTTTCCCCTTTTTAAATTTTTATCCCCAAAAATATTTTTATAAATTAAATGAATTACTTACCCCATTTTCGTCTCATGATTAAAGATGATTATCATTATTATTTATTTATTTTTATTTTTATTTTTATGTAAATAGATATTTTTTTATCACGGGTATCACTTAGACCTAGACTTTATTTTCCTGGGTTGGGCGACATTTTATTAGGGAAATTGTTTTGAATCTTTCTTATCACGTTATTCGTTCTGATGCCATCTAGGTTTATCCATTTATTAATTAACAACGTGACGTGCCCTTCAGGATGCACTAGGTGCTCCAAGGGTGCCACTCTCCTTACATTATTTCCCTTGCGCGATATTCCCTTCAGGACACACTACGTGGTCCAACGGCGCCACTCGCCTCCTTTTGTTTTTATTGCGCGATGTGCCCTTCAGGACGCACTCCATGCGCCAAGGGTGCCACTCGCTTCTTCACTGACTTGGTAGACATCAAAAACCCCTGGAGTCAATACTCCGCCAGGTGATCTTGTGGGAGACTAAGGGCCTTTAAGGAATAAGGCCCCTACCTTATTGCGCGCCCCTTAGAACCATCGTGAGTGACTGTCGCAATCTTCCCTCATGGCATCGTGGGTTTTCTCGAACTAGGTAGTCGTTAACCTACAGTTCGATCCACGATGGGAATGCTAGTAGGCTATGGCAGGGTTGTTGTTCACACCTCTCCCTCAACATCTTTGGTAGTCGTGCGTGACCCCTCTACTCCACATGTGAGTCTGGTCGGTAAGCTATCGTCAACCTGCATCATCAACGAATCATGTCAAAAATATATCCATAATCATATCATCTAATCAGATGCACAAATTTCATATATACAACAATCAAACTCCAATAGTCCACTCCCTGACTCAATCCAGAGTCCAAGGGATTCCATCGATGCCTCTGCATCCTCTAGGTCAAAAATCCTACACACTCAAGAAAATCGAGTCAATAGCACTGGTTTATGTCAATGCAGCCAAATAACATGTCATCAATTCATAACGCCTCATAATCATAAATCAAATTCCCAAAAGTATAATAATCTGAATCACTTGCGAGCAAGTGTCCTTAAGGATAAGTTCGCTCAGTGTGCACAAGAGCGGGATGTTACAGTTTAATGGTCATAATGGTTTTAAGTATGATATGTGGAGCATAAGGAAGAAAGTATCTTTACAGGCACAAGGACATTATATTTGTCTATCAGTTGTTATAGGATATGATAGTTCAAAAAAGGAAAAGACTATAGCCAAGAAGGAATTGAAGAAGAATAACAAAATAGCAATGGATTTCATCTAGGAAGGATTAAATAATCTAGTAAGAGAAAAGTTTGGTAAATTTCCATCAGCCAAATAACTTTGGGATAAGTTAGATGAAATATATTCTTCACCCATCACAAATTTAGAAAATTCCAAAGAAGATGCAGGTACATAACAAGAAGAAATATGTTCACCATGTCAAACAGATATAGAAGATGAAAAATACATAATCAACAGAGGCATGTTGATTTTCTTTAATTGTGAAAAATGCAGACATCTTGAAATAGAATGCCATGAAGGAAATGAGACAGAAAAAAAAATTTGAAAAAGAAGATAATTATGAGGCAGAATTGATTACTACTTTAGATGAACTAAGAGAAGAAAACAAGTCACTCAAGAAATAATTAATGAAACAAAAGGAAAGTGTTCACATTTTTTAAGAATCCCAACATGTCATCGAGAACTTAAGAACACAGCTAGAAGAAGCCAGAAAGATCGAAGAAAATATTGAATATCAAAAGCAGTCTTTGGAAGCCAACATAGCAGCACAAAAGGAAGAAGCAGAAATGAGAGAGAATATATTGATAGATCATATTAAGGAAAGAACTAACGATCTAAACTAGCTTGAGTCAGAGTTTGGTCAAGAAGAGAAAGGACTTGAAGAAGAAATAATCACATTAAAAATTCATCTTGAAGAAGCGAAAAGAACAAAAGAAGTCATGAAGTCTCAAATAATGAAGAAAGAATAAGAGGTTGAGAAGCTTGAAGAAGAAGTTGTCACATTGAGAAGTAAAATCGTCAAGCTCAAAAAGAACGCTAAAGAGACAAAAACATCCACATCAGTTATAGAGAATGAAGAGAATCACTCTAGGTTGCTAGAAAATAGAAAGAGTTATGCATAAGTACTCAAAGGAAGGAATCATGGTCAACCAGAATCAAAGAAAAATATTGAAGATGCATCCTCAAGAAGACCATCCATGTTCAAGCCACAAAGAAGCTTCAATCATGATCATGATCATTCAAGGCATAATTTCAAAAGGACTACACCACAAAGAAGATCATTCACTCACAGGTATGAAAATTTATTTTATGGTCATTGTTTTTATTGTACTAATTTTGGACATAAGGTTGTAGATTGCAGGGATTATAAAAATGTTCAAGAAAGAAATGCCTATGTGGCCCCACATAACATTGAATGTTACAAATGTCATAAATATGGACACATAGATAGTGATTGTAGAAGCATGATCTATACTTCCATGAAAGAGAACGTTGATATCATATATAAGAAAGTATGGATAAGAAAACACGAAGAATAGGTGAACAACAAATAGGTCCCAGAGATCGCAAGATTGGCAATAAAACGAGATGAATAAAATTCTATAGAGAAAAATAAAGATGTAAGATACAAAAAGGTTTGGAAAATAACTGAAAGAAAATAAGGACAAGTAAATAAGGAACATGTTCAAGAGATTGTACTTTCAGGCATTGTAGTGAAAGATGAATCCACAGACAGAAAGAAAGAAGTTAGAGCTCAGAGAGATGATGAATCTACCAATGAAGATGATGATTAATATACCAATGAAGATGATGATGAATACACATCAAAGCATGAATTGTTCTGAGCCATCCAGCTTAGAGACTCCCAGGTAATATGAATATTAGACAGGGGGAGTCTATGTGATAGTTGTGGCAGACCAAAGAACCATCCTTCGAGCAAATTGTAGATTTTGAGAAGACAGATCCAAAACAGTCAGTTAGAAGAAGTACAGTTTGATAGATTAGTCAAGACTTCATTATAGTATAGTTATAAATGGGTCATAATTATGGATAGTTGCGCAAGTAGAGTCTTGGATAGTATGGAAAAAGATGGATTTGTAAGAACACTTAGTAGGTTTGGATAGATATATGATAGTGGAAAAGAGCATGGATTCATAGATTGGTTCAAAGAGTCATTCATATACAAAGGAACATTATCATAATGGATGATAATTACACAGGAAATGGCTCAAACAATGCTAATGGATTCCAAATTGACAGATATTTTTTGGACACATGCAGTGCATACAATAGTTCACATTCAAAATAGAGTAATTCTCAGAAACAACAACGAAAAAACTCCCTATGAACTATGGAAAGGAAGCACAGACAACAACCTCTACATCAATATATGTCAAATCAACCAAGGAATTTTTATTTCTCAAACTAAGTATATCAGAGAAATGCTAAAGAGATTCAGAATGGAAGATTGCAAACTAGTTACCACTCCTATGAAAACCAGTTGCAAGTTGAGCAAAGATGATGATTCAAAGTCTACAGACCAAAGGAAATATAGGTCAATGATTGGTAGCTTACTATATGTGACAACATCCAGACCAGATGTAATGCAGGTAGTTGGACATATGGCATGATTTCAAGCAGCACCAAAGGAATCACATGTATTAGCAGTAAAGAGGATTTTCAAATATCTCAAAGGAACAAAAGAGTTTGGATTATGGTATCCAAAAGGAAAGGATCTATCACTTATTTCCTACACAAATGCAGATTGGGCAGGTTGCATTGATGAACGACAAAGCACCGATGGAGCAACGTTCTACTTGGGTGAGTGTTTAGTATCATGGCTAAGCAAGAAATAATCATCAGTATTCTTATCTATAGTCAAGGCAGAGTATATTACAGCAATAGGATGTTATACACATGTTCTATGGATGAAACAAACTCTGACAAATATACAGGTTGAGTATAATGATCCCATTCCAATATATTGTGATAATACAAGCTCCATCAGTATCTCAAAGAACCTAGTGATGCACTCCAAGATGAAGCACACTCCAATCAAGTATCACTTTCTATGGGAACATGTTACAGAGAAGAACATCAGAGTTGAATATGTGGGCACAAAAGTGTTATGAGTGGGAAATCCCTCTACGGACTAGCACTTAGGGTTTAATTATGCATGCATAAAAGACCTAAAGATTTCTACTTTCTACCATCGTCCCAGACCTAATCCCCATTATTCTTAAGAAAATACATAGTTAAGAACATCAAGTGAGCATACCTTATTTCGGGCATTTGATATTGATCCTTCCTCAAACTTGATCACTCTTTGACTGCAGCTCTCCTCCCAAGGCTAAACTGCATTCACACAAGACAAATAACAAACTCCACATGCATTTGATATATAGATTAATGGGTTAGAGATTCAATAAACAAGTATGCAATAAACCATGAAAACCTCATATGGTGGGACGGGAAAAGTAATTATTTATTATTAACTTCAACAAATCAACTTACAATGATGAAGCCGGACACTGCTCCACGAACCTGGTCCTGGGCTCCTCTTCAACTGTCCTCCAACTTTTTTTCTCTATCTTTCTCTTTGCACAAGGATGGATAAAGGGTTGGGACAAAGGGAATGTGAAATCGGGTATAGTTTCTTTACTATGATTCTCCCTTTCTAAATGAGACCCCTAACCCTTCTTTTATAGGCTAGAAGAAGCTAGGTATTTGGTCGAACCCTCGGCCATGCATGGCCGGAAGGTTTAGTTAACTCACCCAAAGCTGTGTGTTCCATCAACGAATTTCCTTTTTTCGTTCTTTTGTAGGTACACGCGGGTTGTTTTGGGTCATCTAGTGTGTACATGCTTGCAGTAATGGAGTAGGGTGCATGGGCCTTTATAAAAGAGGTTTTTAATAAGAGTTGTTCAGCAGTGCTTTGGCAAAGAAGGAATCTGAGATGGTCTGATGTCAGGTAAGCATGTCTGGTGAAAATTAGGGTTATAACAGATGCCCCCTAATGTGTGAGGTCAGAAGAGCATCTGATGGCCGAAATACATTAACAATCTTTACTGATGTGATGAACAAGTGAGCCCAAGGACCAGAAATTGGGAGGCATCGTCTGCAAAAATAATCATTGTCTCACCGATGCGGGCATACCCATGCTCGGGATAAAATAAAATCATGGCTACCAATCAAACACACTGTAGATCCATGTCATATAACTATATAAAGTGTAGCCGCGAACAATACACAGCAGAGCTACATCTCGAAATCAAAAAGATATACATGTAGAGTATACATCTTCTTAAAAGTTGATAAGGCATGATGGTTGGAGATGAGGTCTTCAGAGCTCGAGCAACAGCTTCAAAATCTTCAAAACTCAGGTAGGAGTGTAATATGAGTGTACGACTTCACTACCCAGAGGTCTTCGACGACTCGTCGGTCATGGACTAGAGAATCTTGATGATCAGACTGAAGGCTTCATTTCTTTCGAACAAAGACTTGATTGGACATTCAGGATGGTCGGGTATGAGGGCAAGAGACAAACTGTAGAGGGGCCGACTCGGGCTTGGTAAAAACTTCCCTTGGACATAGCACGACAAATGATGAGACTCAAGCAGCATGGCATTAACATAAGTTTACAAGGCAGGAGGCAACACAAACTCTCCATATGTTTGGAAGAATAACCAAATGGAGGAGGACACAACTTTATGTAGCGAGAAAAAATTCCTAAGGTCGTATTAAATCCCAGAGTTTGGCGAACACACGGACCGATGTGCTTTATCCAAGGGTGACTCATTATGCTGCCAATAAAGAAAATACTTTTCCCTTCCTCTTTTTGGGGTATATTTGATTTTTTTTGTCTTTCTCAATAATTTTGGAAAAAAGAATAAAAGAATGTTACGTTACAAAAGAGGAACGATCATTGCAAACATACAAGTTCAAGGCACAAGGACAATACTGATGTTCAGAGCAATGACACTCGGGAAAAATCCTCCAAGGGCCAAAGGTGTCAAGACGTAGAGGAAAAGTGCTACAAGGCTTGCATATAAGGTATGCTTCAAATGGTTCATTTGAGAGAAACATGGAGATGGAATTAGACCAAAGACACAGGTATGGAAACACGGTTAACAAAAAACACAATGGTAACGTCCTCCGATGTAAGTTTAACAAGCCCAAAGAAGGTAAGCTCGGCGGTTTTTCATATTTAGAGAGTCTGAAAAAACGTAAAAGGAGACTCCATTAGGGTACCTTTTTCGAAGGTAGTCTAGTCAGTTCGAAAATGGGGTAAACTATCATCGACAAGACGTCTATTCAAAACCATTTTAACGAGTGTGATAAAGAGAAGATCACTCGACCATTTTTTTCATTTTGAAGGAGTCTGAAAAAAACTTAACTATGGACTCCGTCGGGAATGTTCTTCTGGACCAGTTTAACAAGTGTGAAAGAATAAGGTCACTCAGCGATCTTTTCAATTTTAGGGAGTCTGAAAAGAGCATAACTATGAACTCTGTGGGGGTTCCTTTTTTATAAATTTAGACCCTCGGGCCCAAAAAAGGGTTAAAATGATATCTCAGAGTACTCTTCTAGAGAACTGAAGTTCCTTAGAGTATACCTTTGTTCATACAGTTGATCATCCAGACCGAAAAAGGGGTAAGGACATACGTGACTTCTAATTTTAGTTTAACGAGCGTGAAAGGCCACAAGATCGCTCGGCAATCTTTTCATGTTTAGAGGGTCTAAAAAGGGCTTAAAAGAAGACATGTTATGTCTTTTGGGAGTCCCGAGGGTGAGGTCAAGAGTGAAAAGGAATCATGCAAATGAGGCTCAAACTCGTAATCAGGAAAAACAACAAGGACTCCTAAGCCTACAGTGATTAGAGACAGCATGGACACCATAATGCAACCAGGATCTACCTAGGGCATCCATGTTCCGGTAAGCTCTACCACCAATTCGCAACACTTCTAAAGTAGCAATGATGGTTTTGTGTCGCAACCTGATGGGATCGATCCTATGGAAAAGAGATAAATACAACGAGATACAAAAATTAGGGTAGAAACCTAACCTATATGCTCAAGTTGATCATCTTAGATTTTTCCACGGACCGTCAAAAGTTACCCAAAACTCCAAAAAATTGTCCCAATACCTGATCACACCCTTCCAATGCAACTCCTGAATCACTCTAAATTGTTTTTGGTTGAACGAAAATGATAAGGGGGGCCAAAAAAGTGACAAAAAGAGGCCAACAAGTCTATAAATAGAAGCTGGCAGCTCATTATCACCATTGCTGATTTGGAAATTGACTCTGGAGCAAAAACCCCCTTTGATAAAAGTGGTGATTCTGGGAGCTACAGTGGACAAAACGACCATATGTCTAGACCAAGTAAGTATAAACTCTATCCTCTTGCAATTTAAATCTTTATTTTTTCTTTAGGTTCCAAGTTTTGGGGGGGCATCGACCTTCAAAAGGACAGGCTGTGTGTACATTCGGGCAGAGTAAAAATTGCACGCGTGTACACGCGACTGTCAGCATTACAGCCCACATGGACCCCCTTATTGAATGAATTTTTTTTTAAAATGATGGTTAACCCTCCTGAACTTTGGTTTTTTGCAGGATGTATGTTCACTGGAGAGAAAGAGAGCATAAGGAGGTTAGTGAGTTGGTCGGGGAAGACCCCAATGTTATGGCTGCCTTGATGCAATGTGGGTTGCTCAAGTTCTTCTTGTGTCCTTTTATGCGGGCACAACATAGGCTATTGAATGCCATGGTTGATTATTGGCATCCAGATGTAGATGCCTTTATGTTAGAGGAGTATTTTTAAACCTGTGAAGTAAAACAATGCATATAGATTCTTAAGCAAAACAGAATTTAATCAATGGCTCATTCACATAGTACACAGAGATTTATACTGGAAACCCTCAACCGAGAAAACCTTTCTTATATTCATTATATCGAATTTCACCATTCACCATACAATATATACAATGTTTTTAGGTATTCCATAGATACCAAAACCCTAATCCCTTAATCCAGGATTAATTTACAAAACCGCTAAAAATAGCAAAAACCGCCCAAAAAACAATTTCGGGGCGCTGCCCCGGACTACCACCCACTGTCGAACGCTACGTGTAACCAGGGAGGGCATACGTGCCCCCCCCTGGGACCCCCCTAGGAAAGTGCCCAACGCACACGGCACAAACAAAGCACTAGTACGAGGGATTGTCAAACGCAGTTGTCATATCTAACATGCCCACACACACACATGCAAAGAATATAACACATACCCAATAGAAAGAATCTCTCCTTTTAATCACACTTGAGCATATTGAATATATACATTTGACTGAGGTAACCAAAGAATATATAAGCCAAATTTTAGAGGGAAGGTGAAGTAAAAAAGGACGAAATTCAAGAGAGGATAAATTCTTTTGATGATTCTTTCTAAGGTATGTTATTTACAGGTCATCTCACCATTTTCGCAATAACTTTTTTTCTAGAATGATTCAGACTATGAAATTGAGATTCCGTTGAGAAAACATATCCAAGTAGTTTTGGTAC
Organism: Picea glauca; assembly: GCA_000966675.3. Taxonomy (NCBI): domain Eukaryota; kingdom Viridiplantae; phylum Streptophyta; class Pinopsida; order Pinales; family Pinaceae; genus Picea; species Picea glauca. Next base: position 1,220,910 of record JZKD02S2123609.1, read on the forward strand.
GAATTTTAGCTCGTGGGTCGTTGTATTTTTGGAGTTACACTTCGTGGAAAATAGGGTTTGTTGATAGTCATGAAACTAGTCTAAAACAGGTGTTTCGAGTAAAAACGTCATAACTTATTCATAAAAGATCTAAATTTAGTAATACCAAATGTGTTGGTTAGAGTACAGTCTTTAGTATTCTCTGTAAAATTTTCAAATCCATATAACAAATATTCCGTGCGAGTCACGCTTTACAAGTTCGCTCTCTAGAATAAGCCAGAATTCAAAAAGGTATGTCATTTTTGCTATAAATCCTTTTCTAAGAGGTTCCAAGTAGTGACACCTGGTGGAATTGCGTAAAACACACTAAATAATATTGTGTACTATTTTCAGATATTTATTCATTACAGGTACATAGTTATGATTATTTCAAGTTAGGGTTGTTAACTAATCCAAAACTAGTCATGTGAGACTAAAGAAAAGTTTGATGGAAATTCTAGTCTCTTGTTGTTAAAGTTAATGAAGGTTTGCAGGTATGTGATCATATACACCGGGTCTATTATAGAGTTACAAATAATATTTGGATGATGAAATTGATGAGGAATTTTGGTTGAGGTACATGTTGGGTACATGGTTGAGACAAGTAGTTGATGATTTGGCACATACATGAAGTGTGTAGTTGATGATTTTGGTACATATTGATGAGTCATAGTTGATGAGTAGTTGATACATGATTGGTACATACTTGGTACATGGTTGGAGGAACTTATTAGTAGTATTTTTTACACATAGCATACTTGTATTGGTGTATTATTAGAAGCATATATTGAACTTGGTGATGATTATGAGTTGTTTTGTTTGGTTGGTGCACATTTTTTAGAGTTGTCTTGGTGATTGATCTTGGTGAGTAGATCTGATTTGGTTGATAATATTGATGAGACAGGTTTTTGTGATAGGTTTTTTGGACAGGTTGTTGTGACAAGTTATTCATACAGGTTTGGTGCATGGTTGATGCACTTATTCATGGTACAGGTTGAGTTACAGGTTGGTGCATGGTTGATGCACTTGTTTATGGTACAAGTTGATTACAGGTTGTTTTGTATAGGTTGGTGCATGGTTGATGCACTTGTTTATAGTACAGGTTTATTACATGTTGAGGTACAGGTTGATGCAGGGTTGATGCATGGTTTAGGTTATTGGTACAGATTTACAACAATATATCTCACAGTGATAGTGTGACAATGGTTCCATCATTATACTTCTATGTTAGGATGGTTGGACGAGGAAATGACAAGTGGTTTTAGCCACCTTCCGATTGTAGCCGAAGAACATAGGGGGTCATAGCCTCCTTCTGGTTGTAGCTAGAGAATTGGAGATTTGGAGCTTCCCTCAGGTTGTAGCTTGAGAAATTAGGGGTTTGGAACCTCCTTCCAATTGCAACTGGAAAAAAAAGAAAGTTGGTGCATCCAATGAATGTAATTCTTAAAGACATATAATAAAAAAAATTATGTGGTTTTCTCCTGCTTTGGGTTTCCACGTAAAAACACTGGTGTATTGTGTATGTGTATGATTTCTCATTTGTTCATTGTTTATTTACTCTGCAACCATTGGATGATAATGCTACATTGATATAACACTTGCATTTTGTGGTTCAGAAGGATTGAATTTCTCTTCTACTGATTCACCCCCCCTCTCAGTAATCCAACAGTAATAAGGATTATGTATTTAATGTTATTTTTACTCTCATTAGATTTAGAATATATATGACGAGCTTATACTACTCATTAATTTTGTCACAAATTCCTCTCATGATAGGTTGAAATTTCTTGAAGGTTCAAAAGGATGAATATTCAGGCACAGTCCTATGCATATCAAATTCATATTCATATTGCAACCCCTATTTCAACATCTGTAATATTCAACAGGTAATCACTAATCCATCTTAGTAAATTTAGAATGATCTGACATGATAAGTGTAACATGGAAACCTTATAATTTGTTTATAAAGTTACTACTTCTTGTAAGTTATACATCTGTGGGATGTTTCTTTTATCTTAGACCCTTAGAATTCATATCTTATTCTATTATATAACTTCATAGATTTATTATCTATTATATAACCCCCATTCTTAATTCTTAACATAAATGGATCCCTAATTTAGGCTAATCTAGAAGTCTAAATATCTATCTTATTATTTTTCCATTTACATATATTTATATTCATAAAATATATATAATGACAATGAATTCCCATTCAATCGACTAGCTTCAATATACACAAATCTATTTCCATAATTGAACAAACCATTACATATGGTAATGACTCACGTCACGAAGTTAAAGCACCTTGGGTACCTGACATAAATCGTTCCAACGTACAAGAGGAAGGTTGGTATCATATGAATGCGCATATCTTAGCTCCGCTTTCCTTCTCCTATAGACTCATATATTTATTTATGGTCATGGCTTCATCTTCCCACTCGGGCTAGGTAAAACCCAGGTAAGATTTCTTATATAATTTCGTAGGGTTTTTTTTAACTCGCAGTCAATTGATTAGTTTACTCATAGGTTATCTCAGTTTTTAATACCTAAAATCCATAAGGAAAACATCCCCCTTCGACCGATTGTGAACACCATTGGATCTCCGACATATCTCCTGGCAAAATTCTTGGCCAATAGGTTGAAACCCTTGGTCGGCTTAACAGGCTCATTTGTCAAAGATTCAACGCATTGGGTTTATGACATCAAGCGGTGGCAGGTAGCAGAGAATGATTTGTTGGTCAGCTTCGATGTGGTGTCACTTTATACCAAGATCCCAGTAGAAGATGCCATTAATTTCATCGAGGAACTTACGGACATGGAGACGTCAACGCTGGTAAGAGTTTTCCTGAGGTCCACTTTCTTTACTTTCCGGGGCAGTTTTTATGAGAAAACAGAGGGTGTTGCTATGGGATCCCCACTGTCACCGGTGGTTGCAAACCTGTATATGGAAAACTTTTAAGGACAGGCGCTTGACTCTTTCCCTTTAAAACCCAAAGGTTGGAGAAGATATGTTGACGATACAAATTTCCTTTGGCCCCATGGGAGGAACAGTTTGAACAAGTTTTTCGATCATTTAAACAGTCGGCATGAGAACATAAAATTCACAATGGAGATTGAAAAGGATAATAGGATTCCATTTCTAGATGTTCGCATCACCAAGAAAGGAGATGGTTCCTTTGGGCATGAGGTCTACAGAAAACCCACGCACACGGATAGATATTTGCATGTTGATTCACACCATTTTCCTTCCCAAAAGCTTGGAGTACTTAACACCTTAGTGACTCGAGCTTTACACATTTCCGACGAAGAGCATGTTGAGTTGGAACTAAATCATCTAGCATATGCATTTAAAAGGAATGGGTACTCAGTAAACCAAGTTGAGAAATCCATGATAAAGGCAAAAGGATCTTATGCGAGACAACAGAGTACACGTCAAGAAATAAAGAGGTTTTCCCTCCCTTACATCAAAGGTCTATCTGAGAAGATAGCTAGGATCTTAAGGAAAGGAAACATTCATGTGGCTTTCTCCCCCATCAACACCATAAGGACTATGTTAGACACAGGAAAGGATTAGATTGACCCTAGCCTACATAAAGGAGTTTATGTTATTCCTTTCTCATGTGGCAAAGTCTACATTGGTGAGACAGGAAGATCGATGAAAGTCAGATTTAAAGAGCATGGTGCCGACCTGAAATTGAATAGAGTCCAAAATTCATCCCTCACTGAACATTCTTGTACAACCAGCCACCATGTGTGTTTAGAGGATGCTAGAGTTGTGGCCAAAATGGATAACTATGGGAAGCGTAAAGTAATGGAGGCTTTGGAAATCGCATTAAACCCCAATAATTTAAATCGAGATGATGGATGGAAGTTAAGCGAGAGTTGGATACCAGTGCTTGTTGACTTAGGACACGTTACTTGTTGACTTAAGATATGTTTCGTGACCATTGCTTAGGGTTTAATTTTACCAAGATGACCTCTCTCAGTGCAGGTTTACTTAAGATACGTTACCTGACTGTTTCTTAGGGTTCTTTTTACCAAGATGGGTTTATTTTTACCAAGATGACCTCTCTCAGTGCGGGTTTCAAGGATCTGGATATCTATTTAATTATGTTGTATATGCTTATTCAATGATCCTCTCTTATCTCTCGAGTGCTCCTCCTGATGATGATCCCTGGAGGGATCGAAACGCGTCGACTCTCTTGTTTCAACGCAGAGTTCCTTTATTTATTTATACTAACCTCTTGTTTATTTTTTTGGGCACATAGAATGAATTTATCTGGTTTTTAGATTCACACATGAGCAAGAGTTATTAGGCTTTAAGATACTGTCAGGTTTCCTATTGCAAGGTCGTTTGCAAGATAAGAGTCTCATCTCTTTACCAGGCTCATTTTTCCCTCATTAAAATTCTTGACTTCATTTTAAATTGGTTGGATAATACAAAAAATATTTTGGTGTTATACAGAAATCACATACAGAAATTAGCAAGGAGAGGTCGACACCCTTCTGTGGGTTTGCTAGTCATCACACAAGTAACAAGTTTAACATTTTGTAGAATTATTTTCATCCCTTACTGTGCATTTTATTTCATTCAAATAAGTAATGAATCATTATGTTTTGAATGCAGAAGTTGTGGCTCAATCTTGCACTCGTGCCAACCCTAATACCCAGATGTTGACAAAGGAAAAATGATTCCAATCTAGTTATTAATTCTCAGATAGAAAAAAATGCACACCTTCCAAAGGTACAAAAGTATTATTCTGTAGATTTATTTCAAGGTGCAATAGTTAGAATACGCTCATACAAAGCTACCCTTTTCTTAATAAATAAGTTACTATTTAATTTGAACTGTAGGTTATATACCTCAGCATTAATGTGTGGATTATTCTATTCATAAACAACCAGGGTTTTGATTATCTTTGTGGGTATTTTGTTGTTAAAAATTATAATAACTCATTATATGTGAAGCTTAGTTGTCTCCTCCTTAGTGAGGTCGACTAAATAAATGATATTAGGGGATAAATTTCGCAAATGGATAATTTTCCATGGTTTTCCCAAAAAATGATTCGCCACTTTCCCTTTTTTCTAAAAATGATTCGCCAAAATTCCCTAGAATGAAATTATTTTACCTTAGAACTCACCAAAATTTTATAGAAATTATATGAAATCCTTAGAAATGTGAATATTTTTACAAAACTATCTCCAAACATTTTATATTTTGCATATTAATGACTAGTAAGATTAGCCCAAGTTTCTACATTTTAATATAAATTTCCATCCTTAAAATTATCCCTGGTTGACGACACAAACCTTACCATGATTTCTTTTATTAAGTAGTCCTTTTATGATTTTAATAAAGTTATAATCAATTATCCAAAGGGTTTTTATCAGTCCCTTACACATCTATGTCTTTGGATTTTATCACTCTTTATTTATTAAAGGTTGAATAGAATCTTTGCATATAATTATGTGTTTATAATAAGTTTAATGAAAAAAAGTCATTACCCATTTAGGGTTTGATATTTTTGCAATACAATTTCAAGGTTTGTACTCCTTTTCTTTTCTATTCCACTCATAATAACACTTATCTATTTTACAGTGAAAGGATTTGCTTCAGTATTATCTATTCTAATGATGAATTCTTGTACAAACCAGTGTTAGATATTATTAACACACTTATCACTCTGATATTTTTTTAGATATTCAAAGAATGATTATTTCCACTTGTCAATACTGAAATAAATACTATGACTGCTTCAGAAAAACGATTACTATTGAGTTCCACTGATATAAATGTACCATACTATCTTTTTGGAGTTGAAATTTATATAAATGGTAGAAAAAAAGATGTTTATTATATATCTGGTATAGGGAACTGAATATATAGATCTATGCTATTTTTATTTCAAAAGAAATATTTTTCCATTTATTTCCATTTGTTATAAACAACATCATAAACAAAATTTTACTATATAATCAAGAAGTAATAAGAAGTTGCTTTCTCATTTTCTATAGTAGTTTTTTCTCACCATTAAAACCATAAATAAAAGATAGACAGAGACACATATGAACCACGAAGAATACTAGGGACAAACCATAAACCATACTAGTTTTTTCTCCTCCCAACCATAAACCATAGCAACCAAGCCTTACTTGATCCTATCGCCCCCGAACCTAATTCTTTATTTCATAGGAAACTGAAAATGCCAATAACATTCTTTAGGTAAATACCATACACCATACTTGTATTTTCTTCTTGTCTTACCAAGGATAAAAAATAGACTTCCTAGGTCTTTTATTTTCCAAGTTAATCTCCCTAACTCTTGGGAGTCTTGACCTAACTTCTCACTAGCTTGTTCCCTCACCTCCCACATCCTTGGGAGTAGGTTTACACTTTTTCTCATGGACAAAATTTACTCTGGTGATTTTTATCATTTTTTCACTTTTCCCATGAAATAAAGAATTACTCATGTCATAGTTGGGTTCTCTCATCAATTTGTCTCTAGTAAATTAAAATAATATTTCCACAAATATTTCACATCATCAAATGTTTATGATGACATAATATCATCTTGAGTCTTTCTCAACTTAATAATCCAATAATTACAATTATTCAAAATTATTCAAATATTTAAAATGGAGGGATATTACCGTTTGATCCATTGAAGAGTGTTATGAAATGAAGATTTTATTTCAAAACTTAGTAGCTTTACTCTTCTCTTATTGTTAAATTGGTACTTCATATATAATTCCATTGTGGCTCGAGGGTTATTGGGGAAGGAAAGTACCCATAAGAGTTGGTAGGATGGGAAATCAATGGATTCTCAAAAGATCGGCAAATAGACACGAGTTGGAATTGCAAATCAAGGATTAAACAAATCAATAAACTCCTTATGGTAACACTTGTATATTTATTTATAAATAAAATTGTTTCTTTATATTATAAATTCTCTATTTATACAAAAACCATGTTTGTACAAAAGGTCATAAAAAACCTTCAAGTGTTGTACATGAGCTTTGCAATCTACAGAACAAACAAGCAAATCATCAATATATACAATTACAAAATTGAGGTGTTTGAAGATATCATCCATTCTTTTCTGGAAT
>JZKD02S2123610.1:0-13067 GCA_000966675.3 Picea glauca
CAAATTTTTTTGTTAAGGTTTAATTTTTATTTTCATTAATTTTTCTTTTGGACAATTATGTTTTACAATTTAAGATATTTTTGTAATGTTTTACAATTTAAGATATTTTTGTAGAATTATTTTTTTAGAAATTAAAGATAACAAAGTTTATTTCTACTATTATTTTAGAGTATTTTATTAATTCAATATATTTATAAATAACATTTTTTCCTTCTCTATATCTTTATATTTAGAAAATTAAAAGTGTAAAATTCAATCTTCCATTAAAGTTCATTAAAAGACTACAAAGCCATTAATTCATATGAATATTGCACTCCAAACAAGGAATAGTTTAATTGGGTCTCTTCTTTGGGTTTAATCCCTACTATTATGTATTTCAATCCCATAAGCATCTCATTAGCAACAAAGCAAGGTATATGATATCAAGGTGACTCTGGGCTATGGATGCTCATGGGTAATAGAGCAATACTAAAAGAATGATAAAGTAATTTAGATATTTGAATAAATAATTTGCAAATAATGAAAATATTGTCAAAAGTCATAATTCACATTTGAAGTCTAAGTTGTGTTTCAACAAATTAACTTCTCATTCTTGTTAATTAATGACTGTACTTTACATCAAGGTAAAGAAGAAAATTTAAAGTTGATTTGAAGATGGAGGTATGGATGTTTTTAGTTTCAAAGTTTCTTCTCTAAATCATACTTAATTTGAAATTGATTTTGAATTCTAATCAAATGAAAAATTGTAAATATTCTACATTCTCCCCATGGATCAACAACCTTTATTAAGACCTCAATACACCCAAGAATTTTCAATAGAATTTTTGGTATCACATTTATTCTTCTTCCTTTAGCTTTATTTTTACTCCTTTACAAAAGTCACTTTTCTTTAAAGTTTGGTGAAATTCTATTCAAAAGATTTTTTCTTACTTAACCTTTTATCCATAAAAGAAAACACAAAAAAATTCTAAGAGTCAATAGTTTCTATGAGAAAAATATTAACTTTTATTGGAGAAAAATTTAACTTTCATTTGAATAACAAGTTTACTTTTCACTCCAACAAATTTTATGTATTGGATGTAGGTTTGAACTTTTAGCTTTTTGAAAGTCAAAAGAACTCCATTCACATGACACATACAAAGTTTTTTTTTTTTTGTAAATAAAAAGTGTTATTTCTTCATAAAACAATTGTGATTATACATATCAAATCAAGTTTTAGGGCCTTCCACATGTTTCCCCAAACTAGTGGAAACTGAAACTGATGACACTCTATTGTTCTGGTTGGAAAAAAGAAAAAGTCGTCCCTTATTCCTCCAAAACATTTGGAAATCGGAACATGTGGCAGAAGAGTATTCAGACGGAGTTGTATAAACATGCAACAAGAAGTATGAACAAAATATGTCCAGAAAATATGGAAAGAGTACCAATCTAGAATGTTGAACAAGAGAACAAAAGATCCGTGTGTTTTTGCAGAGGAGGTACAAAGAGCCTAGGATATTTAAACAATAAAAGATCTATTAAAACCTGCTATATTGAGTGTCATCGTGAGGAGTGGAGATGTAAGGTTGCATGTAGGTTAGGCATCGTTGCTTGCTTTGTGTGCACGAGAAAGCATACAAAAGAATGTCAAGTTTGTTGTTGAGAATAGTGTGCCTATGGAGCTTCTCTATCATGTCCCTCCGCATCTCGAAGATGAGCTCCAGAGGTTCTGGCACTAAGAAGAAAAGTGAGTGCAATTCTCGAGCCATGGCTGAGGTGGGCAGTGAAGGCTCAACTGGGCGGTCAGTCTTGGATTATACAAGTCACCCCCTCCATGGCTTCCATTGTAGCAGTTGCAGGGAGACTGGTGTTGGGCCAGTCTTAGTGGTTCGGGATTGTGTAGAGGAGGGAGACCGACGACACCATAATTGGTTCTTTTGGAATTTCCTCCTCTACATAGGCCATGGGAGGCGAATTTGGCACCTTATTCCCTCGAATCAATGCGGTCGAAGAAGCTTGGGAAATCTTGTGGAGGTGTCTCTGCTTGGATGCATAGCAATACCAAGAAGGACCCCTCTTGGGCTTTCCACGCTCTCGGGGCATGGAAAATAAGGAAAACCAGACAAAACTTAGTAGAAGAGCGCGTAGAGTTGGGATATTGAATGGAGCGAAGCACACATGTGAAAACTGAACTGAGTGAAACAAGGCGTAACAAATCTGGATGAAAAGGAGGAACGTCAGGGGTGCTGAGGTGACCTTGCACACGCCTCCCATACCCATCATCATCCCTCTTCCATGGTGCACTAAGAGATCCATTAAACCTGCGTGAGGGAACTGTCTAACCTGCCCAGGAGCATGATAAATTTTGTCCTCCATCCAAGAATTGAAGGTGAGGGTGGTGGCAGGCCTCATAAATAGCTTGGGTTGCATGTTAGCTACGTGGCACCCCATCTGGGGAATCACACAAATAAAGTTAAATAAAACTCTAACGATGCAAAAATTGAAAAGCGAAAAACATCCTACAATGATCAGAGTAAAAATAATTTTTCCCCATCAAAAATTTAAGATATCAAAAATTTAAGACTAATGCATTGAAAATTTAAAATTAATTTGATACCAAGTTAAAAATGGTTTTTTTATTGGAACAAAACCAAAATTTTAATGGAAATTTGAAAAGTGCTCCAATGCAAAGTGGAAAAATATCTCCGATAGCATCACCACATTGTTAAGTCTTTTAAGTCGGAACAAAAATAGACTCTTCCTTCTCAAGTGAAATAATGCTCCAATGAAAACTTCATTTTTTTCACCTAATAAAGTCGAGTCTACATTTATTTGATTTAATCAAAGTAAGCATTTGGATTTTTCCTAATGAAAAAAAATGCAACTTTCAAGCAATAACACATCGGATCTAATTTAAGCATTTCCAATATAATTTTTAAACTTTCTCTCCAATTAAAGTTTCAGACATTACGAATCCCTTTATATATTTATTGCTTCATCATTAAACTTTTCATGAAAATCATAGCTCAAAAAAAGGAAAAGACATTTTTGATATCCATTGAGTTCATCTCCATGAATTGAATGTTTTTTTTGATAGATAGCTGAGATGCAACATCTAAATAAAGTGGACATGTCTGACCAAATCCACCAGTTCATAAGCTCATTATTGATTAAAATTTGAAATTGTTCTCTATAAAAAAAAAATCTTATGTGCATAATTTTATATCTGAAATCATTCTCACTTTTGAATCGCAGAGCTAATTCCATACTTTGTTAAAAAAATCAGAGTGGGAATTACACTTTGTTATCATAGCACCCTTTAGTAATTTCTAGTCATTCGTTGTTGGTTGGATTCCAATATTTGATAATTTTAGCTTAAAACCATCACTTAACCATTTTAAAATCCCTTCTTCAATCTTTCTAATTGAAATTTCTTATTGCTAGTTGAAAATTGATTGGAATTTTTTTATTTTATTTTTACAATACGTAGATTCTATTGCTTAAAACACAGATTTTATATTTACAAAGAATTGTTTAAAGTTGGTGATTTAAATTTTACTATTAATTTAGAGAATATGTGTCTTAGGATATCTTCGTCCATTCCAAAAACTCTTCGAAGGACACTAAACTAATAACATAACCTGTTGAGTGGATAAAAAGTGACATGGATGCAACACTTGAGTAGTAGTTCACTCTAGTAACTCAATTCAATGATACTAAATCTCTAATAATCCCCAAATACCTCTCCCTAGTTGGGGTTAGATCTACAAAAACTAATAGAGGAGGAATATCTTGATATAATACTTCCAAGTAACCATGCCATGAGAAATGTTGATGACTTGGTTTTTACTAATATTAAAAGGTCACACCTCCATACTATGTTTGCAAGAACTTCAATCATGCCTTGTTCAGAAGCATTGAATGGGTGATAAAGAACACCAACATTGACAATAGGATTATGATTAGTGATTAGGGAAAGTGTATAACCTCCTACCAATCATTTGATTTTAAAACGTACTATAATCTACATGAATCTGAAAAACATATGATAATTGGCTTCATGGAAAATTTCTAATAAGATCATCACATCAAGAAATTTTCGACAAGTTGGTGGGTTGAAGACAATAAAAATTTTGGAAATATTGATTGCATATAGATTATGATTAATCTAACAAACCCTTACATTTATGCCATGGCTCTAATGTGAAAATTATATGGAGAACAAAATGGTATCCATTTTAAATATGCATGGGTGCATGCAGTGCACACATGTATTACAATAGCAAGAGTTTTCAACTGGGTAACAATCCTATTGCAGTTATTAAATAGAGACATTGATAGGGCCTAAAAGGAAAAACCAAATCTCAAACCTTACCAACCTTTTACATGGAATCATATTTTATGGATGTTAGTTTTGCTAGTAACTCTTTCCTAGGGTTGAACTAGAATCAGAACATGGGAAAATAACTAGTGCATGTTTATTTACAAGTGATGTGGGAAAACAAGTAGAAGAGAAACTATGCCCAATTGTGTGATTATTTCATAGCACCTCTGTAGAATTTATTTTTTTTGCAAAGATTTCTCCAAATTGAGGAAATAGGAAATGAGACTTTTGAGGAGTGTAGGGAAACAATATTTACAAGAGGATTACACATATTTGAGAATTTATGGAGTCACTACTTCTCTCGATGTATTTCCAAAATATGTTCCTAACAAGATGATTTTGGGAGAAATTTCATATCATAATGCCTTACAATGATTTAACGCCACACATGCCAAAGATGTTAGAAAAAGGACTTCCATTCCCTAGAATATGTACAAAGATCATTATGGATTACTTAATTCTAAGAAAGAAAGGTAGGAATCAAATGAAATGTTAGAATACATATTTCCACAAGGTTAGTTTCAAAGACATGATCCTTTGGGACTAGTTGCTAAGCAATGATACCTATAGTATGGCTTCAGACAAACAAATGGAAGGAATAAAGAAAAAAATAGCAAAGACATAAATGTTATTGAAAAAATAAGAGAAGAATAAGGTTAGAACTAAAGTAGAAAGATATATATAGGAATAAGAGAAAAGTATTAAAGCTAAGAAAAATAGGCCAAAAGAAGAAGAAGAAAAGATACATATAGAGGTTGAGAAACTCATAAAAGAAAAATAAATGAAATTGAAAGAAGAAGCATAAATGGCTAAGAGAGTAGGACTAGAAGCTAAGGAAAAACAAAGATCAGAAGCTGAAGCAAAGAAGAAAAAGGAAGAAGAGAAATGTGAGCAAGAGAAAAGAGATAAAAAGGAAAAGGACAAATATGGAATTATAGAGATCATAGGAGGTCAAGAACAACAAGCTACTAGAGCTCCAAGAACAATCAACACATCAAGCTAACCCACCTCCAAGTAGTTTCATTTATCTGACTATGGAGGAATTTTTCATCCTGAAACAAAGCATAGGAAGATAAAAACAAAATCCATGATAAATTCTTAGAAATGGAATAAATAGCTACACCTAGTAGCTTGAGAACAACTTATCCTAGGGAGACCAAAATATCCTAGACCTAATTGAAGATGTCATTCACATAGAAATATTAACATATAATAAGATGAGGAAAGATGTTGTCAAGAAAACTCAAAGAAGGAAAATAATAGACTTAGACAACAAAGTCCTCTACACAACGTAGGAAAAGGTTCTTGACCCAAAAAGANCAAATTTTTTTGTTAAGGTTTAATTTTTATTTTCATTAATTTTTCTTTTGGACAATTATGTTTTACAATTTAAGATATTTTTGTAATGTTTTACAATTTAAGATATTTTTGTAGAATTATTTTTTTAGAAATTAAAGATAACAAAGTTTATTTCTACTATTATTTTAGAGTATTTTATTAATTCAATATATTTATAAATAACATTTTTTCCTTCTCTATATCTTTATATTTAGAAAATTAAAAGTGTAAAATTCAATCTTCCATTAAAGTTCATTAAAAGACTACAAAGCCATTAATTCATATGAATATTGCACTCCAAACAAGGAATAGTTTAATTGGGTCTCTTCTTTGGGTTTAATCCCTACTATTATGTATTTCAATCCCATAAGCATCTCATTAGCAACAAAGCAAGGTATATGATATCAAGGTGACTCTGGGCTATGGATGCTCATGGGTAATAGAGCAATACTAAAAGAATGATAAAGTAATTTAGATATTTGAATAAATAATTTGCAAATAATGAAAATATTGTCAAAAGTCATAATTCACATTTGAAGTCTAAGTTGTGTTTCAACAAATTAACTTCTCATTCTTGTTAATTAATGACTGTACTTTACATCAAGGTAAAGAAGAAAATTTAAAGTTGATTTGAAGATGGAGGTATGGATGTTTTTAGTTTCAAAGTTTCTTCTCTAAATCATACTTAATTTGAAATTGATTTTGAATTCTAATCAAATGAAAAATTGTAAATATTCTACATTCTCCCCATGGATCAACAACCTTTATTAAGACCTCAATACACCCAAGAATTTTCAATAGAATTTTTGGTATCACATTTATTCTTCTTCCTTTAGCTTTATTTTTACTCCTTTACAAAAGTCACTTTTCTTTAAAGTTTGGTGAAATTCTATTCAAAAGATTTTTTCTTACTTAACCTTTTATCCATAAAAGAAAACACAAAAAAATTCTAAGAGTCAATAGTTTCTATGAGAAAAATATTAACTTTTATTGGAGAAAAATTTAACTTTCATTTGAATAACAAGTTTACTTTTCACTCCAACAAATTTTATGTATTGGATGTAGGTTTGAACTTTTAGCTTTTTGAAAGTCAAAAGAACTCCGTTCACATGACACATACAAAGTTTTTTTTTTTTTAAATAAAAAGTGTTATTTCTTCATAAAACAATTGTGATTGTACATATCAAATCAAGTTTTAGGGCCTTCCACATGTTTCCCCAAACTAGTGGAAACTGAAACTGATGACACTCTATTGTTCTGGTTGGAAAAAAGAAAAAGTCGTCCCTTATTCCGCCAAAACATTTGGAAATTGGAACATGTGGCAGAAGAGTATTCAGACGGAGTTGTATAAACATGCAACAAGAAGTATGAACAAAATATGTCCAGAAAATATGGAAAGAGTACAAATCTAGAATGTTGAACAAGAGAACAAAAGATCCGTGTGTTTTTGCAGAGGAGGTACAAAGAGCCTAGGATATTTAAACATTAAAAGATCTATTAAAACCTGCTATATTGAGTGTCATCGTGAGGAGTGGAGATGTAAGGTTGCATGCAGGTTAGGCATCATTGCTTGCTTTGTGTGCACGAGAAAGCATACAAAAGAATGTCAAGTTTGTTGTTGAGAATAGTGTGCCTATGGAGCTTCTCTATCATGTCCCTCCGCATCTCGAAGATGAGCTCCAGAGGTTCTGGCACTAAGAAGAAAAGTGAGTGCAATTCTCGAGCCATGGCTGAGGTGGGCAGTGAAGGCTCAACTGGGCGGTCAGTCTTGGATTATACAAGTCACCCCCTCCATGGCTTCCATTGTAGCAGTTGCAGGGAGACTGGTGTTGGGCCAGTCTTAGTGGTTCGGGATTGTGTAGAGGAGGGAGACCGACGACACCATAATTGGTTCTTTTGGAATTTCCTCCTCTACATAGGCCATGGGAGGCGAATTTGGCACCTTATTCCCTCGAATCAATGCGGTCGAAGAAGCTTGGGAAATCTTGTGGAGGTGTCTCTGCTTGGATGCATAGCAATACCAAGAAGGACCCCTCTTGGGCTTTCCACGCTCTCGGGGCATGGAAAATAAGGAAAACCAGACAAAACTTAGTAGAAGAGCGCGTAGAGTTGGGATATTGAATGGAGCGAAGCACACATGTGAAAACTGAACTGAGTGAAACAAGGCGTAACAAATCTGGATGAAAAGGAGGAACGTCAGGGGTGCTGAGGTGACCTTGCACACGCCTCCCATACCCATCATCATCCCTCTTCCATGGTGCACTAAGAGATCCATTAAACCTGCGTGAGGGAACTGTCTAACCTGCCCAGGAGCATGATAAATTTTGTCCTCCATCCAAGAATTGAAGGTGAGGGTGGTGGCAGGCCTCATAAATAGCTTGGGTTGCATGTTAGCTACGTGGCACCCCATCTGGGGAATCACACAAATAAAGTTAAATAAAACTCTAACGATGCAAAAATTGAAAAGCGAAAAACATCCTACAATGATCAGAGTAAAAATAATTTTTCCCCATCAAAAATTTAAGATATCAAAAATTTAAGACTAATGCATTGAAAATTTAAAATTAATTTGATACCAAGTTAAAAATGGTTTTTTTATTGGAACAAAACCAAAATTTTAATGGAAATTTGAAAAGTGCTCCAATGCAAAGTGGAAAAATATCTCCGATAGCATCACCACATTGTTAAGTCTTTTAAGTCGGAACAAAAATAGACTCTTCCTTCTCAAGTGAAATAATGCTCCAATGAAAACTTCATTTTTTTCACCTAATAAAGTCGAGTCTACATTTATTTGATTTAATCAAAGTAAGCATTTGGATTTTTCCTAATGAAAAAAAATGCAACTTTCAAGCAATAACACATCGGATCTAATTTAAGCATTTCCAATATAATTTTTAAACTTTCTCTCCAATTAAAGTTTCAGACATTACGAATCCCTTTATATATTTATTGCTTCATCATTAAACTTTTCATGAAAATCATAGCTCAAAAAAAGGAAAAGACATTTTTGATATCCATTGAGTTCATCTCCATGAATTGAATGTTTTTTTTGATAGATAGCTGAGATGCAACATCTAAATAAAGTGGACATGTCTGACCAAATCCACCAGTTCATAAGCTCATTATTGATTAAAATTTGAAATTGTTCTCTATAAAAAAAAAATCTTATGTGCATAATTTTATATCTGAAATCATTCTCACTTTTGAATCGCAGAGCTAATTCCATACTTTGTTAAAAAAATCAGAGTGGGAATTACACTTTGTTATCATAGCACCCTTTAGTAATTTCTAGTCATTCGTTGTTGGTTGGATTCCAATATTTGATAATTTTAGCTTAAAACCATCACTTAACCATTTTAAAATCCCTTCTTCAATCTTTCTAATTGAAATTTCTTATTGCTAGTTGAAAATTGATTGGAATTTTTTTATTTTATTTTTACAATACGTAGATTCTATTGCTTAAAACACAGATTTTATATTTACAAAGAATTGTTTAAAGTTGGTGATTTAAATTTTACTATTAATTTAGAGAATATGTGTCTTAGGATATCTTCGTCCATTCCAAAAACTCTTCGAAGGACACTAAACTAATAACATAACCTGTTGAGTGGATAAAAAGTGACATGGATGCAACACTTGAGTAGTAGTTCACTCTAGTAACTCAATTCAATGATACTAAATCTCTAATAATCCCCAAATACCTCTCCCTAGTTGGGGTTAGATCTACAAAAACTAATAGAGGAGGAATATCTTGATATAATACTTCCAAGTAACCATGCCATGAGAAATGTTGATGACTTGGTTTTTACTAATATTAAAAGGTCACACCTCCATACTATGTTTGCAAGAACTTCAATCATGCCTTGTTCAGAAGCATTGAATGGGTGATAAAGAACACCAACATTGACAATAGGATTATGATTAGTGATTAGGGAAAGTGTATAACCTCCTACCAATCATTTGATTTTAAAACGTACTATAATCTACATGAATCTGAAAAACATATGATAATTGGCTTCATGGAAAATTTCTAATAAGATCATCACATCAAGAAATTTTCGACAAGTTGGTGGGTTGAAGACAATAAAAATTTTGGAAATATTGATTGCATATAGATTATGATTAATCTAACAAACCCTTACATTTATGCCATGGCTCTAATGTGAAAATTATATGGAGAACAAAATGGTATCCATTTTAAATATGCATGGGTGCATGCAGTGCACACATGTATTACAATAGCAAGAGTTTTCAACTGGGTAACAATCCTATTGCAGTTATTAAATAGAGACATTGATAGGGCCTAAAAGGAAAAACCAAATCTCAAACCTTACCAACCTTTTACATGGAATCATATTTTATGGATGTTAGTTTTGCTAGTAACTCTTTCCTAGGGTTGAACTAGAATCAGAACATGGGAAAATAACTAGTGCATGTTTATTTACAAGTGATGTGGGAAAACAAGTAGAAGAGAAACTATGCCCAATTGTGTGATTATTTCATAGCACCTCTGTAGAATTTATTTTTTTTGCAAAGATTTCTCCAAATTGAGGAAATAGGAAATGAGACTTTTGAGGAGTGTAGGGAAACAATATTTACAAGAGGATTACACATATTTGAGAATTTATGGAGTCACTACTTCTCTCGATGTATTTCCAAAATATGTTCCTAACAAGATGATTTTGGGAGAAATTTCATATCATAATGCCTTACAATGATTTAACGCCACACATGCCAAAGATGTTAGAAAAAGGACTTCCATTCCCTAGAATATGTACAAAGATCATTATGGATTACTTAATTCTAAGAAAGAAAGGTAGGAATCAAATGAAATGTTAGAATACATATTTCCACAAGGTTAGTTTCAAAGACATGATCCTTTGGGACTAGTTGCTAAGCAATGATACCTATAGTATGGCTTCAGACAAACAAATGGAAGGAATAAAGAAAAAAATAGCAAAGACATAAATGTTATTGAAAAAATAAGAGAAGAATAAGGTTAGAACTAAAGTAGAAAGATATATATAGGAATAAGAGAAAAGTATTAAAGCTAAGAAAAATAGGCCAAAAGAAGAAGAAGAAAAGATACATATAGAGGTTGAGAAACTCATAAAAGAAAAATAAATGAAATTGAAAGAAGAAGCATAAATGGCTAAGAGAGTAGGACTAGAAGCTAAGGAAAAACAAAGATCAGAAGCTGAAGCAAAGAAGAAAAAGGAAGAAGAGAAATGTGAGCAAGAGAAAAGAGATAAAAAGGAAAAGGACAAATATGGAATTATAGAGATCATAGGAGGTCAAGAACAACAAGCTACTAGAGCTCCAAGAACAATCAACACATCAAGCTAACCCACCTCCAAGTAGTTTCATTTATCTGACTATGGAGGAATTTTTCATCCTGAAACAAAGCATAGGAAGATAAAAACAAAATCCATGATAAATTCTTAGAAATGGAATAAATAGCTACACCTAGTAGCTTGAGAACAACTTATCCTAGGGAGACCAAAATATCCTAGACCTAATTGAAGATGTCATTCACATAGAAATATTAACATATAATAAGATGAGGAAAGATGTTGTCAAGAAAACTCAAAGAAGGAAAATAATAGACTTAGACAACAAAGTCCTCTACACAACGTAGGAAAAGGTTCTTGACCCAAAAAGATCTAGATTGACTTACTTACTTTCTTCTAGCTTATATACATTTCCCATGCTACCATTAATAAACTCTAATCTGAAGAAATATATCTTCAAAATTTAGGAAAGAAAATATATCTATTAATGAATCAAGTTAGATATTATAAGACAACACATGTAAGGTACCAAATTTATTATAATAGCAGAAAAACATAAACATTGCAGAGAAAAACAACGAAACAACACAATAGATGAAACCACAACACCAGAATAATACCTTTGTTGATAGGAAACAATGCTCACTTGCCTCTTTGAGGGGGAAACGTCCAACAGAGCAACGCTCTATTACAATAATTCTCAATACAAAAACTTCTCATTCCCTCAACTCATATTTATACTAAATCTATCTACAAAAAGAACAATCTAGAGGAAGATCTTCTAGAAGTGGAAGCTTATATTAGTTCTTCTTACATTTGACTTATTCTTCCTTATTACTAGGCCTTATTAATATTGGCCTTTATTACATGGAAAATATATTATTCTACCTATGTGAGGGGTTAGGGATGTTAGGTCCCTAACATGACCTCCCCCTTAAAAACAATCTTGTCCTCAAGGCTTGAGATGAGGAAATTGTTGCAGAATGGTAGTTGTCTCCCGTGTGGTTGTTGGATTAATGAGAGGGGGGGGTGAATCAGTAATAGATAAATTATCCCTTTTAGCCACAAAATGAAAGTGTTAAATCAATGTAGCATTATCATCCAATAGTTGCAGAGTAAATAAACAATCAACAAATGAGCAATCATACACATACACAATACACCAATGTTTTTACGTGGAAACCCAAAGCGGGAGAAAACCACATAATTATTTTTCTTATATGTCTTTAAGAATTACATTCATTGGAATCACCAACTTCCTTTGTTTTCCAGCTACAATTGGAAGGAGATTCCAACCCCCTAGTTTCTCAGGCTACAACCCGAAGGAAGCTCCAACTCCCCAATTCTCTGGATACAACCAGAAGAAGGCTACAACCCCCTATGTTCTCTGACTACAACTAGGTGGCTAAAACCACCTATCCTTGACCCGTCCAATGTCCCTGAAATATAAGTAGAATGATGGATCCACTGTCACACTATCATTGTGAGATATACTGCTATAAACCTGTACCAATCAACCTACACAAAACAACCTGTACCAACAACCTGAACCATGCATCAACCTATGCCTCAACCTATAATCAACCTGTACCATAAAAAAGTGCATCAACCATGCACCAACCTGTACCTCAACCTGTAATCATCATGTACCATAAGAAAGTGCATCAACCATGCACTAACTTGTACCTCAACCTTAGAAAGCATCATCAAAAGAATTTATCCTCCCTTGAATTTCGACCTTATTTACTTCACCTTCCCTCTGAAATTAGGCTTATATATCCTTTGGTTACCTCATTCACCTATAGATATTCAATATGCTCAAGTGTGTTTAAAATGAGAGAGTCTTGCCTCTTATTTATACTTTCATGTAGCTTCCTCAAGGGGCTACCTTTTAACCATCTTAACCCACTTCTAATTTCTCCATTAAATTTATTATTTAAATAATTTATTTTTTATTCAATTTGACTTATAGTACACTCATCACTTCACTTTATTATTTACCTTCTAAAATCTCTTAAACCAGTTTGACTACTTTGACCTTTTGGGGCTTCTAGATGACTCATGAGGGTTCTCCA
>JZKD02S2123610.1:13077-49316 GCA_000966675.3 Picea glauca
ATCCTACAACACTAAGAGATCTATCATCACCAACAAATATTTTCTTGGTGTTACATTCATTTCGAGCAAAAAATATGGATTTATCCTTAGCCATATGATAAGATGCTCCTGAATCAATAAGTCACTCATTAGAAGAAGAAGTAGTAGTAGAATTTGAATTGAAGGAGAAACCAGAAGCAGAAAGTGCATGTTCGTGAGAAGAAGTAGAATCAATATTGATGTTGTGTTTCTTCATCGTTGCTTCTAAAGCCACCATCTTCTTGAAACATTTAGACTCATCATGACCATATTCATCACAAAAGTTGCAATGTCTGTTAGTATTCTTACTTTTATGTTTTGCTCCTTTGTCACTAGTAGGAGTTGAAGCTGTCTAAGCAGGTTTGGGACCCTTATGTTGTTTGTTGTTGTAGCGAGGATGTTGCTTCTTGGGATACTTGGGTTTATCTTTCTCTTGGGAAATTAAGGCTTTGTTGGAGGGACCTCCAGTGTTGATCACTCGAAATTGTACAAGATTATCTTCCTCTCGAATCAAAGAAGCACAAAAGGACTCAAGAGTGGGTTTTTCATAAGATTCTTCCCCTAGATTCTCTCTCATGGCATAACAGGTAGAAACAAACATAGAATATGCACTACCTATCTTACAAAGAATAAGACAGATGCCACACTCTTTCTCCATCTTTATCTTACATTCTTCACATGAAATTCTGAGTGTTTTAAACCTAAATAGATAGTCTCCAAGGAAAGAAAAATAATTTGGACTCAAGGTCAATATTTGATTTTCTAACTGTTGTGCTCGAATAATATTGATTTTACCAAACAAAGATTCAATCATGTTCCAAGCTTCTTTGGGGTCATCAATATCTTGAAGGTGGTACCTTAAATCAGGAGAGATGGAAATTCTGATTAGTCCACGTGCTTATTCATTCCTATTATCCCACTTGACTTTCTTATCAGCATCAGTGAGTATTTTTTCCTTTCCCAAGGTAATCCGGTACAAGCCTTTACTTCTTAATAAATCTTCCATGTGATATTTCCATTGGAAGTAGTTGTTGCTGGTAAGCAAGATAGTACTTGTAGAATCTATATTAAATATGCAGATAATGTGGATTTAAAAATGGAAACTGATGATCTCGATGGAAATAGCTCAAAAAGTTATGCGGTTTTAAAAAAAAACGGCACTGAAAATGAACTTTCGATGTTAGAGTTATGCCCTTTTAAAAAAGACACAATCGATAACCAAATGACCACGTGATTGTGTAAGTTGCTTTATGAAGTGACCCACTTCTATAAAGAGAAGTGGGGATCACTTTTACAATGAAGTTACTTTATAACAGAAAAGTTGCATGCAAAATAAATAACTCTAAAATAAAATATTAAAGCTACTTATAGTGATTCAATTTTATACTTGAAGTGAAATACACTTTACAATTTTAGCATGAACTTTTTCAAAAAAAGGTAACAAAAGAGAGACTTGAACTCAAGGCCTCTTACTTAATAAGGCAAATTTCAACCAAATGATCTAGCAAAACATATTGTAATGTTCAGAAGGAGGATTGGGGTTGTTGTTGTTGAAGATGGCCTTGGAGAGCGTGCTAAAAAAAGACTCTTTTCACACAAGAATTTTTTTTTTCTTCTCAATGACAACAAGGGTTAGATCTCGGTTAACTTACCCGGAAGATGCACCTTTTCCTACATGTTTCTGATTTGCTGAGATCGCACAGGGCATGGGGCAAAGAGAATACATAGATCTAAAAGAGTAGCAACCTGGAAATAAATAAAAAAAAAACAAAATAAAACCAAAATACTACTCTGCAAAAATTTTAAAGAATGCGTATTCAAGCTTTATACCTCTGGATCTGACTATAATGGCCGTATCTTGGGAAAATAGAAACCTTTTCGAGTGAAACGAAAAATTGTTCCTGACTAAAACAATTGCTCCAGGTGAAATGGAATAGTCCTCTCAACCTAGAAATGTACGGAAATGACAAAAAGTGGAGATGAGGCAACTCGGCTTCATAATCTCAATCTACAACAGGAGCAGGTCTTCAAACAAGCTCTGATACCATGTTCAACAACAAAAGTATTCCAACAAAGGAAGAACACCTTAAGTAACCAATCACATAACCATATCAAAGACCAACACACCGATATTTTGACACGGTAAAACCCCTACGAGGAAACATCCACGGCCCTAGCAAACGCGGCCACTTGGAGCAGTTTATTTATGCAAAGAAAAATATTACAGAGAGATTTTACAAGAGATTTTCTCACAATCGATCATCAGAAAATGACCCTCCATGCTCTTTAAATAGAGTTCATGGACCAATCGGGTGTTAAGCCATAGATCAATGGTTGTTAAGATCGAGGAGAGTATGAACCGTTAGATCACTCTATGTCAGGAACATATCGTGACTGTCAGATTTCCTAACTACAAATGCATACTAAAGAAACACACTAGAAAACACACTTTTACCTAACGACATAATAGACCAAGTAGATCTTACTAACTCCTAAGTGTATAAATATATTAACACCGCATTCGCTCGCACACAGATATGACGGCTGAGACTTAAACCTACTCAACATTTTTCTTCTCCTTCATCGGACGAATCTTATTCACCTGCCCTCCAATCCAATGATCCTAGATCTCTCTTGATCCCACAGTGGAGATCGTTCCCGAATTCGAAAGGGACAGTCACAATCCTTTGAACCCTTACAAAGGATCTATGATGTTCTATCTCCTACGTAGATTATGCAATGCTATTCGTCTCGATATTTTCAACTTCACGGTTAGAATTCGATCTCAACCACGAGACTCTAACCAACAGACCTGGCCCATACCAGCCCGATGTTTCAACCAAAATCTCTGATACCAATCTGTAACATACCTTTCCACCCATAGGCCGAGGTACGCTACCTTCAAGCCCACCCTTGGACTTCTTTCTCTTATCGATATCTTTTTAAATTAATAAGGACGTATACAATAAAATATCTAACGATATGCAAAACAATAACCAACAAGCTTGCATATTCTAAAGATTCAATTAAATGATAAATAAATACAAAGCAAAATACATTCATATACAGGTAAATAATACCATAACAGAGAGCACTTGTCTTTATAAAATATGACACTAAATGGTTGAGGACCAAGGAAGTTCCACCCAATCATAGACACTATTGTTCCAAATCTCAACAACAATGTCACCCCCGAGCTAGGGCTATGAATACACACAAGGAGGGTTCCTGAGTATTACTTGGCTTCCCAAACCATTCAACACTCAAGCTCTCATAGGATTTCCCATCATTCACAACAATCCAAGTACCCAAGTCTCTTCTACCTAGCCTACACCACCCAAGAGAATGGACCTCCAACCTTCTCTACCATGCAGTCCCTTAGGCAGTCCTTCTCCTTCAAGGGATCCAGTGCAACTGGTCCAGAATTTCAATGTTGGAACTCTCAGGACTCACATTTGTGAAAAAATATGGAAACAGGCCAATGCATCTCATACACGCAGACCTCAATTCATGGATGGATTACACAAGCGACCACTACAACCAACAATAGCATGGCTACTCTTTGATAGTTCGTTTTCCTCTCCCAAGCCAAGAAACAAATGAGGAAGATGAATGAGTGATGGAAATGAATGGAGTGAGGTCTCCACCCAAAGTTTGAAACAATGAACAATCAATGAATGAATACGTGAGGGAAAGAATGGAATGAAAGAAGAAGTGAAGGACCGAACAAGCCAACCCCCCAATCAGACCAGGGATGGGTTTAAGTATTTTTGTGGAGAATCAAGAACCTCCCTGCCTTCCCCAAGAAGCTCACATAACTGATCCACTCCCTTAGACAAAAGGGAAATTAAAAATATGAAATAAATATTTATCCCCTCATGCCCCCTCTCTTGTGGAATCATAGCCCCCTATAACTCTAGTCCTTGTTTATCTAGCAACCAAAGATGTATTTATTATTAATAATGATCAAAACATTACATTTCTTAGGAACATTAGCCATTTAATAATTGTTTTGGGCACTCTAGCCTCTCAACATTTTAACAATACATTATTTAAAATTGGGGTTCAAAACCTAGGGTGTTACCAACACCAAAGTTGTTTAACACTCTGGGGAAGAGGTCTGCAAGTGTGCATTGAGCGGATGAAGGAAGTGCATCAATGAACCTAAAGAATTCCAGATTTAGGAGAAGACCAATGTAAGGAGTGCACTAGGCCAACACTTAGACAAAGTGTTGAAGGAAGTCGTATGAAGGCTCAGTTTAGCACAAGGAGTGCTTAGAGGTGAAATTGCTTCAAGTTCAGGAGTTTATAAAAGCGCATATTGTGCCAGGAGGGCACCTGAAAATCCTTTGAAGGAAATCCGAGGGTCAAGACCCTTTGGCGTTTTGAGCAAGTTCACATGCTTAGAAGTGAAAGTGCAAGGTGTGTGCCAGAGATGAACTTTCTTCAAGTTCGGAAGCTCAGGAGGAGGAGCGAAGTCGAGAGCCAAGTAGCTAGGCTCGCAGGAGGATCGAAGGCCACAACCTTTGACACTTGCAAATTTTCCCAATTTGGGAGAAATTGTAAGCTCAGGAGGGAGGAGATTCAACAAGCATCAGATCAGTTGCAGAGAGAGAGACAGATCTAGATAGTTGAATCCCACGTCCAGACACCATATGGAGCGTGTATAGGAGGAAGACAGATCCTAGCCATCGGATCTGAGCATGAAGGATAACAAACCATTGGATCTAGGTAAGTGCATGAGACTTAAACTTTATTTAAGTGCACATGAGAGTGGACTCCCCGAAGTCCCAAGGTATATCGGGACTATTCTTTATCTGGAGGGACAGATGGCGAAGGATCAAAAGTTCTAGGAGATAAAGCTCCAATAGATCTACATGGAGCAGAAGAAAAATCATCGAATTTGCNGCTCGCAGGAGGATCGAAGGCCACAACCTTTGACACTTGCAAATTTTCCCAATTTGGGAGAAATTGTAAGCTCAGGAGGGAGGAGATTCAACAAGCATCAGATCAGTTGCAGAGAGAGAGACAGATCTAGATAGTTGAATCCCACGTCCAGACACCATATGGAGCGTGTATAGGAGGAAGACAGATCCTAGCCATCGGATCTGAGCATGAAGGATAACAAACCATTGGATCTAGGTAAGTGCATGAGACTTAAACTTTATTTAAGTGCACATGAGAGTGGACTCCCCGAAGTCCCAAGGTATATCGGGACTATTCTTTATCTAGAGGGACAGATGGCGAAGGATCAAAAGTTCTGGGAGATAAAGCTCCAATAGATCTACATGGAGCAGAAGAAAAATCATCGAATTTGCGAAGAAAGAATAAATCCAGACCATGGGATATGGAAGGGACACATGGCGGAGATCCGTGTGCTTCGAAATAAGAGAACTTTTGGGAAAAGTGGGAGTGGAGTGTGCAAAACTCTTGAAGCCCGAAGTTTCAAAGTAGATCCTAGTCGTCGATCACCAAGAGGCAGATGGCATCAGATCCAGAGATTTGAAGGTATAACACTTTGGAAGAGAGAAGGAGCGAAGTTGAGAACTCTTTAAGTCGTCAGGGGGCCGAAGAAAATCCAAGTCGTCAATTGTGTGGACACATGGTGTCAAATATGTCACTTTAGTGATAGAGCATTTCAGGAAAAATGAAGAGTAAAATATTGAAGGTCGAAAGTCCCGAAGGCTGGAATCCATAGGAGCCATGGATGAATGGAGGGACACGTGGAGTGTGGAGATTTACTTTGGAGGAAATGAAGAGTGAAGGGTTGAAAAGTCCCGAAGGTTAAAGTGACGAAATCCATCTGATTTGTCCATTGGAAAAGGATGCATGACGAAAGATCCATCACTTCAGAGGATTGACACCCCGGGAAAAATGGGAGAAAAGGGGCATTGAATGCAAGTCGTGTGAAGTGGAATCAAAGGAGCATCTCGATCGATGATCAAGGTGATCATGTGGCACTCGATTCATAGCTTCGGTTGGAAAGCACTTCAGGGAAAAAGGCGTTTGGAATGATCGAAACTGCCGAAGCCGAAGTTCCTAAGTGGATCATAGTTGTTGGATGTCGAAGAAGTGTAGACCGTAAATCTTGTCCAGGTGATTTCGTCGGTTCGAAGTTCGGGTAAAAAGGATTTAGCTATAGTTGAAACCACTGAAGCCCAAAATTTTGAAGCACCTTAGGGTTAAGCCCTGGGTCACAGCCCAAGGTCATATGAATAAATTAGGGCCTAGCGAAGGGATCTAGCGCATGTTATTCAAATTTTAAAAGGGAACAAGGGCTTAGTAGGAGCCCACGAGTTACATATGACCTGTGCCTAAGGAGAAAAGGGGCACGTGTAGAATTGATTTGGGGGCTAGCAGAGTCCCAAAGAGATGATCTAGCTCAGGTATTTGAATGATCCTAGACTGAGAGGTCAAGAATCCTTAAGGAGAGAGAGGGGGTCTGCATCAGAAATACATACAACCAAGATGAATAAGGAATGACTCGTTGATGACTCTAACTTTAAAATTAGAGCCAAATGATTATACCCAACCAACCATCTGAAAGAATCAGTTATGATCGTGGAAGATATATTATGTTTCTTATTTGGAGAACCTTACATACTCAGGTTTAAAATTGAATGGGTTCCCCTAATACACCAAGTTATAATAAAAAGGATCCATTTTTAGTCGGGATCTCATCCTATCCAACAATCTAAAGAAACAAGTTGAAAAAATACTATCATCTCCTCTTAGATTTATTCCTCAGTTCTTCATGTCCAGTTATATTTTAGATGTGGTGTGTGCAAAGACCCCATTTATATTGATGAAATGGAAATCAACTCCAACTCAGAAACCAATCCACATTTACTATAGTAAACTCTAGGTTGTCAATGCCAATCAATGTTCTTATGAAATCTACAATAATTTTATGATCCCCCTACACCTATTGTTTTTCGTCTACACACCTCCTAGGTTTTCAAATGATGCCTTGGAAACAATTTCATCCATTGATGATTGGTATATCAAATATTTTTTTCTCTTATATGAGAATTTATGGATGTGAGGACCGACCTCGTGATCTTCCAAAATATGTCCCAGATATGCTTTCTATCACGAAAATAACTTATCAAATGGTAGGAACAAGTATTGCAGTGGACCTTAAAATTGGTTCAAAGAAATTTTGTCTAGTCTTTCCAATTAAATTGGTACTTTACTCTTTATCATATTATCAACATGCCAAAATTGAAGAAATATCCTTGAAAAATATTCAACTATCATGCATTTATTTTAAGAAACATGACACCCTGCAAATTGTACATAATCATTTCCAGTATTTAAGAAATTTCAGAGGATGTAGTCATGAAGATATTCCATTTGATAAAATGTTTCAAAGATATGAGTCTTATGAAGAGGTGTGTAAAAGAGTGGAAGAAATCCTAGACGGTCAATTTGTTGGCCACCCTTGCAAACCCTGTTGGTACCCCTTCGAGTGGTAGTGCATCAGACAATACATGTATTTGGATCAACCTAGATCTCCTAAAGCCATCCATAGATAAACCGATCGGCTGCTTGACTGCTATAGTTCCACTCAGAAAGATACTCTCTAGTACCTAGGTAGTTGGGTAGTATGGCTAAGGGCATAGTTTAGCTTCCTTAGTTGGTTCCCTGAGATATTGGGCCAATTACTATTGTTGGACCCCACATGTATATCAAAGAGATATAACATAGGGAAAAACCTTGTCTATAAACACCTTGTATACCCTAACCATTGGGACAGAAATAAAAAAATAAAAGACAAGATCTATTGCCACGCAATTGTGCCTCCTGCATTCGGGTTACAAAATTACTACACATTTCTTCCTGTTAAGAATTTGGGCATTTCAACACTGCAATATTTTTTAGATCGGAGTATAACTCTACAGGAGTTAAAAAAAAAGAATTATGGGTCTTGTTGGCACCATTATTTGAGCCATATCCCATTGGATTCCTCTATTTTCCCTTATCGCAGTCATACATGTCGTTTTTCAGGATTTTTTTTTTCTCTTGGACCCGACCCCCTTCCCACACCATTATTTGGGCCTTACATTATTGGATTCCCCTCATTTCCCTTATCGTCATGATACACTTCACCCATAACCCATTTTCTCTGTGGTCCCACTTGTCCCTTTTCATTTTCCCTCCTCATCATGGCCCACACCCATAGCTAAGACTTAGAAGCTCGCTTCAATTCCTTGTGCTCTATATTCATAGAGATCCAATAGGAAGTGAGGAAACTCAGTGCCAATTTTTCCACCATCAATAAAAACATGCATTCCTCCATAGACGCCAAAATGGAAACCATCAAATAGGACCTCTCTACCCAGCTTGCATCCTTCAATATCACGATCTGCAACAAGCTGAATATCCCTGCAGATCTTCCCTCCCATGACCCACCTTTTCACTCCAAAGGTGAACGTTTCTCTAATTCCCCAGCATTTTATCCCCATCACTTTCAGCGTGAACTATGCCTTCCACATGTGGATGTGAAAAAAATCAATGGATCATCTCCCACTGGCTGGGTAACTCAGATGGAACATTATTTCTCTTTGTATGGAATTACAAATGAGTTGGCCAAACTATGGTATGGTGTTATCCATCTAGATCAAGAACATTGGAAATGTTGGAAATGGAGAAAAAATTCCCACCAGGGGTATGTGGCTTGGACACAATTTCTGGCAGAGATTTATGAATGCTTTGACAGTGACATCAACCATTTAGGTTGTTTGACGAAGTTGAAACAATCTAGCATAGTGGAAGACTTTATAATTTCTTTTGAGCGATTGGATTTTCATACAGAGGGCATGTCTGATGCTTTTTTTTGACAATGTTTTATGGGTGGCCTCAAGGATGAGATTTGTGCCCATGTCCTCATGGTTCGACCTCAGAGTTGGGTGGAAGCTACTAAAAGAGATAAGGAAGCAAAACAAGTTGTCTCTTCTAAAACCCTAAAACCCTACTTTATTCCTCGTCCTAAACCAACCACTCCCACTCCTCCTTCTACTCCACTAAATATCCATAAATTGACCAGGGAAGAAATGGTTGAACGAAAACTCAAAGGCCTTTTTGATAATTTTGATGAAAAATATTTTCCTGGGCATAAGTGTAAGGGAAAAATATTTTTATGTCCATCTCCGAGGATGTTTTAGAAGACAATTTTGAGGCCCCCCTATGGCCAAGTCACCTAAGCCCACTGACATGACCCCACCCTATGACCCTCTCGAAGTTGAAATAATCATTTCCTTGAATGCTCTCACTAGGTTCTCTACTCCCCAAACCCTCAAGCTAATTGGTTACATTAAGCATCATAAGGTCATCATCCTTGTTGATAGTGGAAGCACCCATAATTTTATTCATCACCGCATTTCCCAAGAAACTAATTGCTATATCTGTGTCATCAATAATTTCCAAATCATGATTTCCAATGGCAGATCCATGAAATGTGGGGGGCATTGTGAAAATTTGAGTCTCCAAATTGGTCAGTACCACATGAAATCTCATATGTTTGTTATCGACATGGGTGGTTGTGACATTGTGTTGGGTGCAAAATGGCTAAGGACTCCAGGTCCCATTCTCATGGATTTTAAGGAATTAACCATGCAATTCAACCAGGAGGGCCAACAATATAAGTTCTAAGGAATCACTCCCGGTTCCCTAGAGATCATTAGTTCCCATCACATGGAAAATATCCTCAAAAAAGGTCATTCTGGCATTATTGCACAAATCCATGCCATTCATGCCATTGAGACACCCTCTTTTCCGCAAGACCTCCAATCCATCCTCTTCAAACATCAAGTTGTTTTTTCCACTCCTCAAGGAATTTATTCTTCCCATGGTGTTCATGATCATTCCATTCCCCTTGTCCCCGATAACCTTCCTCCCAATGTTCATCCCTATCGTCATCCCTTTTCCCCAAAAAATGAAATTGATAAAATTGTTCAATAATTTCTCACAGTAGGTGTTATCCATCCTAGTATGAGCCCATACTCTTCTCATGTGCTCATGGTCCCTAAGAAATAAGGATCTTGGTGCATGTGTCCTAAATTATGCACCCTCAACAAACTCACCATCAAAGACACATTTCCCATTCCTATCATTGATGACCTCTTAGATGAATTGAGTGGTGCCCAATTATTTACTAAACTTGATCTTCGTTTTGGCTACCACCAGATACGTATGAACGAGGCAGACATTCCTAAGTCTGCATTTATAACTCATGGGAGCCACTATGCATATTTGGTCATGCCCTTTGGCTTGTGTAATACTCCCTCCACTTTCAAAGCCTCATGAATAATGTCTTCCTTCCTTTTCTCTGTCATTTTGTCTTAGTTTTATTTGATGATATCCTCATCTATAATAAAACCTAGACAACCCATCTTCCCCATGTGTATCGAGTTCTACATCTAAATTCTCAGCACCATCTTTTCCTCAAACAATCTAAATGTGATTTTAACGCCTTAGAAGTCGAGTACTTGGGTCATATTGTTGGTAAGGAAGGTGTCAGAGTGGATCCTAAAACGATTGAAGCTATACAGGATTGGCCTCGCCCAAAGACTCTCAAACACTTGTGTGGATTTCTGGATTTAACATGATATTATCACAAGTTTGTTAATAATTATGGAAAGATTCTGACACATCTCACTACTCTACCTAAAAATAATTCTTTCACTTGGATTCTCGCAGTTGATCAAGCCTTTCAAGCCTTGAAGGAGGCCATGTGCACCACTCCAGGCTTGGCCCTTCTTGATTTCACAAAGACCTTTTTCTTAGAATGTGATTCTTCCGGGAGAGGAATTGGAATAGTCCTTATGCAATATGGTTGACCTTTAGCCTTTACCAGCAAACAACTGTCAGAGTGACATTTGGGCCAATAAATCTATGAAAAGAAAATGTTGGCTATTCTACATGAAGTGGATATTTGATGCCCTTAACTATTGGGGAAATTCTTCCAAATTAAGACAAATCATCAACGACTCAAGTATTTTTGGGAACAATGCCCTTCCTCCTTGGAGCAACAAAAATGGGTGACTAATCTCTTTGGATATGATTATGAGATAATTTACAAGAAAGGAAAAGACAATGTGGTTTCTTATTCACTTTCAATAAAATATGAGGATGAAGGGTCCCTTTTTTCCCTCTCCTTCATTGTACCAGATTAGCTCCAAGATGTTCGCCAAGAATGGCTACAAGATCCTAAAATTCTGCATCTCATCCAACAATTGCAAGACAATTCTCTAGTTTCCATGGGGTACTCTTGGAACAATGATGAGCTTCGATACAAAGGCCATTTATATTTAAGTAAACAATCACAACTTAAATCCATGATACTTTTTGAGCTTCATGCTATGCCCAAAATTGGGTACTCAAGGTTTACCAAAACCTATGACTCGGTTAAACATTCTTTTTTCCGGGATGGTATGAAACAAGATGTTCACAATTTTGTGGTAGAATGTGATGTTTGTTAAAACTACTTTTGATTCTACCTGCTATTTGGAAGGATATCTTTATGGATTTTATTTTGGGCTTACCTAAATCAGGCAATAAATCAGTCATCATGGTGGTCGTTGATCATATTTCTAGGTATGCTCATTTTTGTTCTCTTCAACACCCATTTACTACCTCCACTGTGGCTCAAATTTTCATGGCTCAGGTCTTCAAGATTCATGGCATGCCTCATTCTATTGTTTCTGATTGAGACCTCACTTTCACCAAGATTTTTTAGCAAGAAATGTAACCCCCCTAGGCCAAACCCCAATTGTAAATGTAAATGCAACTGTACTTAGGCTGGTGAGATAGGATGCAGAAAGGACAGTATATCTCTAATGTAAACACAAATTTATTCACATGAAAGTATTAATGAAAAAAATATCACTATGGTAGACCAACCATGTAAAAGAGTATGGGGGACTAAACTCCACTAGTTAGGGAAAGGGGGTAAACGTTAAGGATAAGGGGCTAATCTAGGGAACTTAAGACAAAAAGGAATATTATATTAGTATTCCATAAAGTATAAAGTATGGATAATTATTTTATCCTAAGTTCTAAGGATGGGGACAAGTGGGCCAATGTATCTCTCAACATGAAAAGTGTCAAGTTGGGAACATGCATACATATGGTTGGGACTTAGTTCATTTTCCCAGAATTCCACCATTTTTCACTCACGTATTATCAGTTGTAGTCCATACCTTTCTATTACTAGAAATGTACCCATATCTACACCTTACTAGAATCGGTACCATACCCGTACCAATGCTTGTACTCGCACATGGTTATCTTAGGAGCTAGGCTAAAGAAACGGGTTGTCAAGCTCCTGGGATATTTAAGAGGCAGATTTTGAGGCCCATTAGAAATTCTCTCTTGGTGAGAGAATTTCTCAGAATTGATCCCCTAAAGGTGCTAGACTATAGCTACAGGGCTCTGAGGCTTCTTGTTCGACCTGTTGTTGAAGCCTCAGAGAGGAAATGGGGAAACAAAGATTCTATTGAGTAGAGAAGGGGCACATTTCCTGGGGTGGGACATGTTTTGGGGAATGAGGGACTGTAGGTTTTTAGTTTGATTTAGCACCTGTGACAGAGTTTTTCCTGTTTGTCTGAGATACATCATCCTGGTTAGGAATTCCTTTACCCAGGTGGAGTTTAGTCCAAGCTTGAGGGTGACCCACTATTGATAGTTCTGATCATTGTGGTCTAAGGCTGGGAGGAATGTGGAAGTTTTGCATGCATTTGGTGGTCTTCTTTTTTATCAAAGATAAGTGTCAATTGTGTGTTAAATTATGTGTTGCATCATTATTTATGAATTTGTTTTTATGGGTTTTTTTACCATGTATGTTGCATGTGTATTTCCATTATTATTCTGCATGAATCTACATATTTGTAGAATATTTGTATTTTTTAATTTTGTATACAGTTTGAAATTTTTTACGTGGCATACCCCAATTGGATGTTGGGGATGTTACAATATGGTATCAGATCTCCAGTTTTCAACACTGAGCCTGGATGGGCCAAGAAAGTTGAAATTGAAGCGAAATTTCATAGAGAATTGATTTCGAAGTGGCCAAATTTCAAGTTACAGTCTGTCTATGGTAAAACTCATAAGAAATTGCGTGGAATTGGGCAAAATCCCCAATTGTTTTTGTTAAATTCATGGGAAATTTGAGAAATTTGTCCAAGTGGAGGTGTAGAGGTTCGAGAAAGCAAGAAGAGGCCAATGAGTTGACCATGCAGTGGAGAGATCAGAGGTTGAGCCTTTGAAATATTGATAAACCACAACAACCGTTGATTTGGGTCGCAATATTAGATCTGGGCCGTTGGATCAAACCCAGATGAGAGGAGAGTGAACGACAGAGGAGATCAGTTCCCAACCATTAGATCTGAATGCAGGATAATGAGAAACATAGATTAGATTTCTTGGGCCATAACTCTTGGACAAAGCAGAGTGAATTTTAACCATAGATCCCATTATGGAACATGAGTCATAGATCTCACATTTAGGAGATTCGACACTTTGGGAAAAATTGACCCTTGTGTCGCTAGGATGAGAAATATTCGAAGCTATGAAGTCCTAGAGTAAATCTACACCGTAGATCATTAAGAGAGTGTGAACTATGGATTCCAAAGTGGTTCGACGATTCGACACTCTGAGAGAATTTGGTTGTGGTTGCACGGAGTGGAGAATTCCCCGAAGTCCTGAATTTCAGAGTTAATCCTAGTCGTTGATAAAAGGAGAGTCTTAGTCATAGATCTCTTCCCTTTTCTAGTTCAACATTCAAAATTTTGGGAGTGTATCAGTCGTCTGGAGCGATAAGCCCTAAATCCTGAGGGCCAGAGTTAATCAAAACCATTGGTGGTGGGAGGAGTGTGAGTCGTTGATTTAAATTCGACATTCAACAATTCAGGAGTGTGATAGTCGTCTGGAGTGAGAAGTCCTGAAGCCCGAAGCTTGAAGTTGATCACAGCCGTTGGCTGTGGGATGAATTTGAGTCCTCGATATCAGTTCATCATTCGATAGTTTGGGAGTGTGGTAGTCATATAGAGAAAGAATCCCCAAAGCACGAAGGCCGTAGTTAATCATAGTCATTGGCTATGGGATGAGTGTGAGTCTTCGATCTTAGTTTGATGTTCAAAACTTTGGGAGTGTGGTAGTCATCTGGAGCTCGAAGCCTTGAAGCTTGAAGCCCAGAGTTAATCATATTCATTGGCTATGGGATGAGTGTGAGGCTTTGATCTCAATTCAATGTTCGACAGTTTGGGAGAGTGGTAGTCATTTGGATTGAGAATCCCCAAATTTTCAAGCCTAGAGTTAATCACAGTCGTTGGATGTAGGATGAATGTGAGTTTTCGATCGCAGTTCAATGTTCGACAGTTCGAGAGTGTGGTGGTTGTCTAGAGCGATAAGCTCTAAATCCTGAATCCCAAAGTAAATCATAGCCATTGGCTGTGGGAGGAGTGTGAGTTGTTGATTTTAGTTCAATGTTTGGTTGTTTGGGAGAATTGCAAGTTGGAGTCATGAAAACTCTTGAAGCCTGAAGTCCCAAAGTCCTGGATTTGATCTCATCCATAGATCAAGGAGAAGTTGTTGACCGTTGATCCCTAAAATCCTATGGAGTTCACCATTTTGACAGTCTGGGATATTTGCGTGTTGGAGTCATGGAAACTCCCTAAGCCTGAAGTCCCAAAGTGAATCTCCACCATAGATCATAGAGGAGCGAAGAGAATCCCTACCAACCATCATATTTGGATAGATTTTGGAGAGAGGAAGGATAGTGAGAAGACCTACAACTGACACTCAAAGTCACTTTATGACCGAATTCGGCTTGTAACCACTCCGAGATATTGGAGTGTTGAAAAGGTGAATGTTCACAGAGCGCCGAAGTATTGGAGCTAGGGAGAAGATCTACACCCACCAGTCAAAGTCACTTTTTGACCAAATTCAATCGGTAACCACTCTAGGAGATTGGAGTGTTGGAAAGGTGAATTTTCTTGGAGCATCAAAGTCCCCAAGTTCCATATAGCACCTTTTAGTTGAGTGCTTGGTTCTATCCCATGGTCATGTGAGATTTATGTCAAAGAAAAGGGGCTAATGCCTGTGGTTTTAATTTTAGGTGAAAGGGGATTAGAGTAAAGTTCCCATGGGTTTTTTTGGACCTGATTAAAGAAACAAAAAGGTCCTGTGTACATTAAGAGAGGATCCAACATGGATCTGAGAGCTATTTTAGTTCCCGAAGAAGATCACATGTACAAGGATTTTCCTCACAGAAGGGACAATTTTCAAATAGTCATAACTTTCTTCTCAAGACTTAGAATTGAGCATGGAAGAAGGCGTTGGAAAGGTATTGGATAGTAGAATATAAATATTCACCCATAAAATTGATTTGAGAAACCGATTTTCAGGAAATTAGAAGAAATAATTATGATGCATTATTGAACTAGAATTGTACATAATTTCATGAATTTTTAAAATCAATTATCCTAACAATTTTTGTTGGCTTCACATTTTGCTGAGTTAACAACAATTATATCAGAACA
This sequence comes from Picea glauca, assembly GCA_000966675.3. Classification (NCBI taxonomy): domain Eukaryota; kingdom Viridiplantae; phylum Streptophyta; class Pinopsida; order Pinales; family Pinaceae; genus Picea; species Picea glauca. Next base: position 28,638 of record JZKD02S2123610.1, read on the forward strand.
AGATTATGAACATAGTTTAAAATCATGGAAGTTACATAGGGGTCTTATATCTAGGAAAATGAGATCAGAGGGATGTATGTCAATATGGGTAATGAAGGTACAAACTCAAATGGACATGCAGAAGGAAAGGAATAAAACATGAATTTGGTAGAGACCATTAAAAGTTTTCAAAAGGATATCCAAAGTTATAAATATGATAATGAGAGGCTTATGAAATCTAGGGAGCAGCAGGAGGAATTCAACATAAAGTTAATGAAGAGCTTGGGAAAAATAGAAAATAAGATGCATAAGGAGAATGACTTAATAAAATCAAGAAGTCACGGGTCTCATGTTGAGAGGAGAAGAACAATAAGTGTTGGTAGACATCACCATCACTCTCCAAGGCATTCTACCTAAAGAGAACATAGTATCTCAAGTCCATCCCCTTTCAGAAAACATAAGAAGAGGTTTGGGTTGGATGAGCTACAAGGAAAAATGAAAAAAATAAATCCTCCTACATTTGATGGTGAGCACAATGTGGACCGTAGATCCACTGTCCTTCATGGTTTCACCAGTTTGACAGTTCGACAGAATTGTTATGATGCACTTTGGAAACCATCGAAGCTCGAAATCTCGGAGCCTCGATCCACCATAGATTTAACTGAGGTATAACGACCATTAATATGTACGTCCTTCGATTATTCAAAGAATCGACATTCAGGGAAAGTGTATGGAAATGGGGGAAGATTATTTGAAATTCCGGAGCCTCAAAAAATCATAGCACAAGATAAGCACCTAATTATTATCGCTTGGTCACAACCCTTAATCACATGACTTTGGGGGCCGAAGGAAAGAGGCTAGTGCCCATAATTTTTGTTTAAATAACAGAAAATGGACAAATTGTTTAAGTAGCCATAACTTCCTGCTCAAAACTCTAAATTGAGCATGGAAGCAGGCATTGGAAAGGTCTTGGACAGTAGAATATAATTGTTCACCCATAAATATGATATAAAGAGTCATTTTTCAATAAATAAATATAAAATAATTTTGATATATTAATGAATCAGAATAGTTCATGTTCTTAAGAAATTATTAAGGACAATTATCCTGACAAAATTTTGTTGGTTGCACAATTTTGCAAAATTAACAATTGTCACAATAAAGTTAGCACAAAGTGAAGAGTGATGGAGGATATTTCGGTAGTATTCATTCAAGAAGATGAAATAATAGGGTTGAATTTCTAGTTGGATAGGGAATAAACCAACTCCAATGGACATGGAGGAGAAAAGGAGGAAGATATAAATCTGGCTGAGACCCTCAGAAAATTGAAAACAAATTTCTAGAGAAACAAGGCTGATATGAGAGGCTTATGAAGGCCAAGTAACAATAAGAAGACTTCAACATGAATTTAATTCAAATCCTATAAAGAATTGAAAAGAAGTTGGATAAGGAGAGTGGCTCCAGCGAATCAGGAAGTCACGAGACCCTTGAGAAGAAAGGAAGATCAAGGAGTGGTAGCAGACATCACCATTTCTCCCAAAAGAATTTCCATAGGAGATCACACACAAACTCGAGTCCATCTCCTATTAGGAAGCAAAGGAGGTCTGGGGTGGATGACTTGAAAGGATAAATGAATAAGATCAAACCTCCTACTTTTTATGGAGAGCACACGAAGGATGAATATGTTGAGACATGGCTGATTGGTATGAGGAAGTACTTCCAATTGCATAACTATTCTTCTCATGCAGAAGAAATAATTTCTATCTATCAACTAAAAGGAAAGGAATCCATGTGGTGGGATCATCTTGTGCAAGTGCAACACGTCAAAGAGAAGAATGTTGCATGGAAGGAATTCAAGAAACATTTTGAGAAGAAATACTTAACCAAGAGGTATCATAATAAAAATATGAAATATTTCTTTGAACTTAAATTGGGTAGCATGATTATTGATGAATATGAAAGTAGATTCTTAGAGATGTTTTAGTATGTCTCCTTCATCAAGGATGAGACAGTGAATATTCAAAGGTACCTGAGTGGACTGGCATCTTTCGTAAGTGATAAAATCAAATATGATGATCCCAAGACTCTAGAAGAAACCATACAGAGAGGAAAATGCTTATATGATTATAAAAAAATAAAGCCTACCTTCTAGAAGGATTGGGAGGAAAATAATAAGTTTAAGAAGGAGAAAAGGAAGAAGGGGAACAAGCCACCTTTTTTCGGAAACAATCCTCAAGGAAAATAATCTTTTAGAGAGCATAGAATGGCTAAGGTAGGTGGGCCAAGGCCAAGGAAGACACCCATTCAATGTTGGGGTTGTAAAGGAGACCATATGTATAGATATTGTCCTCACTGAAGTGACAAGGTGAGATTTTTCCACAATGTACAGTAAGAAGAAACAATGGAGGACATGGGAAGAAGTGTTCCAAGGATATATGCAGCCTTGGAAAACAAGCAAGATGAGTTTCAATCACACATGATTGAAGTTGAAGGTATGATCAATAACCATGACTTTACTATTTTAATAGACTCAAGATCTATTCATAGTTACATAGATCCTAAAGTTGTGGAAAGATTTATTTTTCCAGGAAGCAAGCATGAGAAATATTGGTTGGTAAAACTGGATACTAGAAACAAAAGAAAAGTTTTTGATCTGGTTAAATCATGTCCAGTGAACATGAATGGGCTAAGTACCATGGAAGATTTGAACATATTTCCATTGGGTTCTTATGAATTTCTAATTGGTATGGATTGGTTGGACCAACACCATGTTGTCTTAGACTGTCGTAACAAGGCATTTACTTTCCTAGATGAAGAAGGGAACCCAAGAGCGGTCCAAGGAATTCCTAGGGAAGTTATTGTCTGATAGATCTCAACAATGCAGTTGAAGAAGCGTTATAGGAAGGGTTGCCCAATATTTGCAGCTCATATGGAGGAAGCACCTAAGGATAAGGTGCCAAATCTGGAGGATCATGCAGTTCTGAAAGATTTTAAAGATGTGTTCAAGGAGATACTAGGACTACCCTCAAAGAGAGATATTGATTTCTCTATAAATTTGATGCCTGGAGAAGCTCCAGTATCAAAGAATCCCTACAGAATGAGTACACTAGAGATAAAGGTTGAAAATGAAGCTTGAATATCATTTGAAGAAGGGGTATATATGCCCAAGTGTGTGACCTTGGGGTTCCCCATTCTTATTCGTGAAGAATAAATATGGGTTATTGAGATTGTGCATTGATTTCAGACAATTGAACAAAGTGATTGTAAAGAACAAGTATCATTTTCCAAGGATCGATGATCTCTTTGATCAGTTAAAGGATGCAAAGATATTCTCCAAGATTGATCTTAGGTCAGGATATCATCAAGTAAGGATCAGATACGAAGACATCAACAACACCACCTTCAGGACAAGGTATGGTCATAACACATTCACAGTGATGCCATTTGGGTTATCAAATACACTGGTTGTTTTTATGTGCTTGATGAATGGTGTTTCCGAGAATACTTAGACAAGTTTTTCATTGTATTTTTGGATGACATCCTTGTGTATTCCAATTCAGAAGAACATGAGCATCATTTGAGGATGGTGTTACAAGTGATAAGAGAGCACTAGTTGTATTCCAAATTGAGGAAGTGCTCATTTTATCAAAACATAACTCACTATTTTGGGAATATCATATCCGAAGGAGGGATAGCAGTGGACCCTGAAAAGGTTGAGGCCATTAAAGGGTGGATAGCACCTAAGAATGTGACAGAAGTCAAATCCTTCATGGGTCTAGCTAGCTATTACAGAACATTCATTGCATCATTTTCAAGAATTGTTCACCCAATCACTTCCTTGCAAGGGAAAGGGGTGAAGTTTCAATGGACAACAGAGTGTGAAAAGAGATTCCAACAATTAAAGCAGTTGTTAACCAGTGCTCCAATTATGAGGATTGTTGATCTGAATGAAGATTTTGTGGCTTTCATAGATGTGTGCAAGAAAAAACTTGGTGGAGTCCTTAGTCAGAATGGGTTTGTGATATGCTTTGAGTCCAGAAAAATGAAAGAGCGTGAAAGGATCTATGCCACTCATGATTTGGAGTTGGCAGCCATAGTGCATGCTTTGAAGAAGTGGAGGCAATACCTCATGGGAAAGATGTTTGAGATAAGGACATACCGTAATGGTTTGAAATATTTGTTTGACCAACCAACATTTAATGTGAGGCATATCAGATGGTTGGAATTCCTCTGTGAGTATGACTTTGATATTAAGCACATCAAAGGAAAAGAGAACAAAGTGGTTGATGCACTCAGAAGGAGAGTGCACAAATTTCATTCTACAACCATTAGCATGTATCAAACAAATCTTAAAGGAACAATTTATGAGGCTGCAAAAGCTGATTTGCAGTACATGGAATCGGTAACAAAATTACAGCAAGGTAAAATGCAATAAAAAGATAAAGACTGTGAATTGGGAGTTGATAGAATTCTTCTACACAGGAACATAATTTATGTACTCAATTATCATGAATTGAGGAGTACAATTTTAAAAGAGGTGCATAGTGTACCTTATGCGGGACACCCAGGATATCAGAAAATAGTTTCAGCAGTCAAGAGCCAATATTATTGGCCAGGCATGAAGAAGGAGATTGCTGAGTACATTGCTAAATGCATGGAGTGTCAAAATATTAAGGCCGAGCATAGACACCCAATTGGGTTGATACATCCATTTTCCATTCCTGAGTGGAAGTGGGAAGTGGTAAAAATGGATTTCATCACCCGGTTTCCCAGAACAAGCAAGCAACATGATGCTATCATGGTGGTGGTGGACAAGCTTACTAAAGCTACGCATTTCATTCCTATGAAGGTTACTCACAAGGAAACCAATGTTGATGATATTTATATGAGGGAAGTGGCATGCTTGCATGGCATACCAAAGAAAATTGTGTATGATACAGACCCAAAGTTTACCTCAAAGTCCTGGAAGGGGTTATTCAAAGGGTTTGGAACAAATATGAACTTCAACATAGCTTATCACCCAGTGTCTGATGGGAAAATAGAAAGGGTGAACCAAGCGATAAAGGATATTCTAAGGATGTATGTGATGGACAAACCATCTAAATGGGAAGAATATCTACACTTGGTAGAATTTTCCTACAACAATGGGTATCAAGAATCACTGAAGATGAGCTCATTTGAGGCACTTTATGGCAGAAACTAAAACACACCAGTAAGCTAGGATAACCCAGTTGAAAGAGCAGTGGTTGGGCCAGAGTTGCTCATAGAAATGGAAGAACAAATGTTGAATATTAAGCAAAATTTAAAGTCTTCCCAATATAGGAAGAAAATTTATGCTGACAAGAATAGAACTCACAGAGAATTTAAAGTGGGTGATCATGTTTTCTTGAAGGTGAAAGCCAATAGAAGTTCCCTGAAGTTGGGAAACTATTCCAAGTTGGTAGCCAGATATTGTGGGTCATTTGAAATCCTAGAGAGGATTGGACCAATAGCTTACATTCTTGCATTACCTTCATCTATGACTATACATAATGTATTCCATGTATCATTGCTTAATAAATATATACCTAATGGTAATCATGTTATTGATTGGAATGTGATTCAGGTGGAGCAAGAAAGAACTTTTCAAGTGCATCTGGTACGCATTATGGACCGAAAAATCAAACAACTCCATAATCCATCCATAGGGATTGTAAAGGTCCAATGGACCTGGTATGGTCGTGAGGACGCAACATGGGAGCATGACGATGTTATGCGGGCAAAATACCCGCATCTTTTTGAAGATCTTGAAAATCTTGTTGATGTTATGTAAATGAGTTGCATCGAGGACAATGAAAAAATAAGAGGAGGAGATTGTAATACCCCAAGATCGATCCCCTGTGAATTGTAATGATGTTTATAGGCTGGTGAGCCAACTAATTATAAGTTGGTAGGATTATGTGTTTATTAGGCCTGAGAGCCTAGATGCTAAGACTAGTGGGCCTGATTTTGTATATGTAATTATGCAAATTATTAATAAAAATACATCATCGCATGTAGACCGACCATGAAGAAAGAGTTAAGGGGGAATAGGCTCCACTGGATAGGGAAAGAGAAAGGGGAATGAGAGGCTAGGAAAAAGGGGCTAAGTTTGACGACTTAACCCAAGGGAATATTATAATGTATTTCCTGAAAATACTAAAGTTGGGAAAATAAACCCAGTCGTCCTAAGTTCCTTTGGGGAGAGGAACAAACTCCAAGTGGAGAGGAACGAGCTCCTGAAGAGCCAAGTGTCACCCAAAATCTATGCAGATTTCTGTGGGAATTTCCACCATTGGGGGGGTTCGTTGTCACCATTCTGGCTCTCTCACGATTATGGAGGTTGACCATTCTCACCATTTTGGCTCGCTCACGATTATGTAGGCTGACCATTCTCACCATTATGACTTTCTCACGATTTTCAAGGATGACCATTCTCACCATTCTCGCTCTCAGCATTCTGACTAGTCTAACCATCTTTTCTCACGATTTYATTTTCAGGATTCTTGACATCCCTTGTCCAGTTCACACATGCCCTAAGCTGGCACRCAACCAGATCCATTTCTRCCATTGTTGAACCTATGTCATCATGAACCTCTGTAATTGTTGACTCATCCCCTTGTGTTACCCGATTTTGTTGTTGTGGTTTGAAGAGGCGGGTTGTTAGGCCCACGGTTGAATAAGAAGGTTTTCAGGCCTATGAGCAACTCTTTCCAGGTGAGAGAGTTTGTTGGGGAAGTGATTTCTCCTAGAGGGAGTCCAACAACAACTACATAGCTCTGAGAATTCTTGATCTAACTTGTTGTTGAATCGATGGAAGGAAAGTGGAGCAGCCGATGGAATGTGGAATAGTGAAGCTGCATATTCCCATGGTGGGACAAGCATGTGGGGAATGAGAGTCTGTGAGTAGTGGGTGTAAGTAGGCTCCTTGGAGAGAATCCTTCCTATTTCATTGTGTAGTTTCCCGTAGCCTCAACCTAGCCTAGGATTCCTTTTCCCTGGTGGATTTTAGTCCCAGCTCGGGGATGACCCACTGTTGATAGCTTGGATAAGTGTGGTGTAAGGTTGGGAGGTTCGTGGAAGTTCTACCCACAGTGGTTTGTATTCTCATAAAAGATAGGTACCGAATCTATGTTTAAATGTTGTGTTTAGGTGCATGTCTAAATGTTATCAGGATTGCCTCTATATATTTCATGTATGTGTTTATTGTCGCTTCTGCATGAATATGTGTATGAACAAAATGTTTATGTCTATTTAAATTTGCATTATATATATATATATATATGTATGTATGTATGTATGTATGTATGTATGTATGTATGTATGTATGTATGTATGTATGTATGTATGTATGTATGTATGTATGCATGCATGGATGTATGTATGTATGTATGTCAGATCATGATAGTTTCAAGTAGCATGACCAGCGAGGGTGGTTGGGTATGCTACAAGATGGTTTCAGAACAGTTTGGTTTTGAGTGGTGAGGGAATTTATACTGACCCTTCATGACTTCACAAATACCTTTTTCCTAGAATGTGATGCTTTCGAGAGAGGAATTGGAGCAGTCCTTATGTAATATGGACGACCTTTGGCCTTTACCAACAAACAAAAGAAAATGTTGGATATCCTGGATGTAGTGGATCTCTGACACCCTTATCTATTGGTGCAACACTTCCAAATTAAGACACATTATCAAAGCCACGAGTATTTTCTGGAGCAATGCCCTTCATCCTCGGAGAACCAAAAATGGGTGACTAAGATATTTGAATATGATTACGAGATCATTTACAAGAAAGGAAAAGACAATGTGGTTTTTTATTCTCTTTCAAAAAAATATGAAGATGGTTCGTTTTTTCCCTCTCCTTCATTGTACTATATTGGCTCCAAGCTGTTCACTAGGAATGCTACAAGATCCCAAAATTTCACATCTGATCTAACAATTGCAATCCAATTATCCAGTTTCCCCAGGGTAATCTTGGCACAATGATGAGCTTCGCTACAAAGGTCGTCAATATTTAAGTAAACAGTCACAAATTAAATCCACGGTGCTTTCTAAGCTTCATGCTACACCCATAACTAGGAACACAAGGCTTACCAAAACCTATGACATGGTCAAACATTGTTTTTTCTGGGATGGTATGAAACAGGACGTTCTCACTTTTGTGGAAGAATGTGAAATTTTTCAATGAAACAAGGGAGAAACAATCAAATCTTTTGGAACACTACAAACGCTTTTGATTCTACTCATTATTTGGAGGGATATATCTATGAATTTCATTGTTGGATTACCTAAATTGGGAAATAAGTCAGTCATCATGGTGGTAGTTGATCTTATTTCCAAGTATGCTCATTTCTATTCTCTTCAACACTTGTTTACCGCCTCCACTATGGCTCAAATTTTCATGGATCATGTCTTCAAGCTTCATGGCATGTCTCATTCTCTTGTTTCTAATAGAGATCCTACTTTCACCAGGAATTTTTGGAAAGAATGTTTCAGGTTACAGGGCCCCCAATTGCATCTCAACACTGCCTATCATCCCAAGAATGATGGTCAAATTGAAGTTGTGAACAAGTTTTTGGAAACATATTTGATTTTTTTTTCATATGAAAGGAAAATTTAGTGGGATCAATGGTTAGCCATAGTTGAATGGTGGCACACCATTTCTTTCCATACAACGACTCACATGACTCCTTTTGAGGTAGTATATGGAAAAAATCCACCTTCATTTCTCTCATACATTCATGGTGTCTCGAAGGTACAGGAGGTTGACCAAACTCTTACAGTTTGAGAATCTATTCTCCATACCCTAAAAGATAATTTGGTCATGGCTCTGAATCACATGAAGCAACAAGCAGATCAAGGTAGCCCAGAACATCAATTTTTTGAAGGAGACTAGGTGTTTCTTTGATTACAACCTTATATGAATACTTCATTCAATGTTGACCATTTTCAGAAACTAGTGCTGAAGATTTATGGCCCTTATACAGTTCTCAAGCGTGTGGGACATGTGGCCTATCAGTTAGCTTTTCCTATTCATTATAAGATCCATATTTTTTTTCATGTCTCCTACTTAAAGAAGGTGATTGGAACTAAGTTCCAAACTCAAACTAGTCTTCTCAAATTGGATAAATAATGCTCCATTCGGTTTCATCCACAAGAATTCATGTACTAGCATGAGCATCGTCTCCATCATCACACCATCAAGAAAGTGTTAGTATGGTGGAAATATACAACTCCAGCAGGTGCCACTATTAGACAATTGGCTTAGGTTGATGGACAGTTGGTATGGATTGTTGGTTTTCATTGATGTCAACTATTGGAGAGTGATATTATAGAGTTATGTCAACTCTTAGTGATTGATGGCAACCCTTGGAGAAAGTATAGTAGCGAACTATGGTAGCACAAAGGTTTGGGTAATGGGCCCAAGTTTGTTTCATGTATAATGGTATGAGTTTTAATATATTTGAAGGTAATACTATTCTATATGGATATTACATTTCATTTCATTTTCGGTGGTATGTGGAACGTCACATAACTCCTCATGGTTAGAGAGTTATGGCCATGAGAACTTGGAGAACCCAAGTTTTGGTAATGGACCCAAGTTTGTTTAATGGATAATGGAATGAGTTTTGATATATTTGTGGGAAATACTAATATAGATGGATACTAAATGTCATTCCATTTCCATTGGTATGTGGAACATCACATAACTCCTCACGGTTAGAGAGTTATGGACATGTGAAGTTGGAGAACACTCATGAGTCATCTAGAAGCCCCAAAAGGTCAAAGTAGCCAAAGTGGTTTAAGAGATTTTAGAAGGTAAATAATAAAGTGAAGTGATAAGTTTACTATAATTCAAATTGAATACAAAGGAAATTATTTAAATAATAAAGTTAATGGAGAAATTAGAAGTGGATTAACCCTAAAATAAGGAAAGTGGGTTAAGATGGTTAAAAGGTAACCCCTTGAGGAAGCTACATGAAAGTTTAAATAAGAGGCAAGGCTCTCTCATTTGAAAAAAAAATTGAGCATATTGAATATCTATAGGTGACTTAGGTAACCAAAGGATATCTAAGATGAATTTCAGAGGGAAGGTGAAGTAAAGAAGGTCGAAATTCAATGGAGGATAAATTCTTTTGATGATGCTTTCTAAGGTTGAGGTACAGGTTGGTGCATGGTTGATGCACTTGTTTATGGTACAAGATGATTATAGGTTGAGGTATAGGTTGTTTCATGGTTGATGCACTTTTTTATGGTATAGGTTGATTACAAGTTGAGGTACAAGTTAATGAATGGTTGATGCATGGTTGATGCATGGTTCAGGTTATTGGTACATGTTGTTTGGTACAGGTTTACAATAGTATATCTCACAGTGACAGTGTGAAAGTGGTTCCATCATTCTACTTCTACATCAAGGCGGTTGGACAGGGCAAGGACAGGTGGTTGTAGCCACCTTTTGGTTGTAGCCGGAGAACATAGGGGGTTGTAGCCTCCTTCTAGATGTAGCCAGAGAATTGGGGAGTTGGGGCTTCCTTCAGTTTGTAGCCTAAGAAACTAGGGGGTTGGAGCCTCCTTCCAATTGCATCTAGAAAGAAAAGGAAGTTGGTGCTTCCAATGAATGTAATTCTGAAAGACATGTAAGAAAAATAATTATGTGGTTTTCTCCCACCTTGGGTTTCCACGTAAAAACATCGGTGTACTGTGTATGTGTATGATTTCTCATTTGTTCATTCTTTATTTACTTTGAAACTATTGAATGAGAATTCTACATTGATATAACACTTGCTTTTTGTTGTTAAAAAGGATAATTGTTCTATTACTGATTCACCCCCCTCTCAGTAATCCAACAATTGGAATTAGAGAAGGTTCCTTCAAGAATTAGTTTAACCACTGAAAGGTAGATCATGGAGAGAAACAACATGTACAAACATGAAATACCACAGTTTCATGGAAAAAAGTATGCATTATGGAGCAGAAGGATGAAGACATATATACAGGCACAGGGATTTGAAATTTGGCAATCTGTAGTAGATGGATACAAAGAACCAGTAGTTCCGCCAAGAAGTGAAAGAGAAATAAAAATTGGTCAAAATAATTCCAAAGCCACAAATGCACTTCTGAATGGTATTGGTGAATCAGTATACACCAAAGCTATGCATTGTAAATCCTCTAAAGAGATTTGGGATAAACTTCAAAATATTTATGAAGGAGATTCAAAAGTCAAAGCAACAAAGCTTCAAACTTACATAGGTCAGTTTGAACAACTAAATATGAAGGAAGATGATAATATTTCATCTTACTTCTTACGAGTCAATGAGACAGTAAATGAAATAATAGGATTGGGAGAAGAAATTAAAGAATCTGCAATTTTTCAAAAGGTACTAAGATCTCTTCCTATGACATTTGATCCTATGATATCAACACTAGAAGAAAGGTCAGATCTAGGCTCAATAAGCATGGATGAACTACATGGAATCTTCACAACATATGAAATGAGAAACGAACAGGAAAATACAGATATAAAATAAGCATATTTCAAAGAATTCAAAAGGTCGGAGAAAAAGGGAAAGAAAAAAGAAAAAGAACATAGCAACAACAGTGACATCTCGGAAGATGATGAAGAAATGACCAATTTTGTCAAGATATTGAACAAGGGAACCAACGACAGATATACAGTTAAGATTCCATTTATTTGTTTTAATTGTGATGGTATTGGTCATTTTGCTAACAAATATCCTCATAATAAAAATGAGGGGAATGATGAAGATTACTCAAATAGCAGACAAACATATAAAGGAAAAGGAACCACAAAGAAAGTTTTCAGGAAAAGCTTATGCACCAAAGAAAACATCTCCTCATCATATGAAGATGAAGTTAGTGACAGTGAGGCAGAAAGAGTTCTATTCATGGAAGTATAATACTCTGATAAAGAAGACACCGAAGAAGAATATGAAGAGGTAGAAGTTGACTACATATAAGAATTGTTAACTACCATAGAAGTTATAAGAAGAGAAAAGAGAAAAAACATGAAGCTACAAGCAGAACTAGACAAGAAGGAAGACACTAAAGAACTAGAGAAGATAATCATGGAATTGAAGTTTCAAATAGATGAATATATAAGAATTGAAGAAGCACTCAAAGAACAATTAGAAGAAAGAGACAGGATCATTGGAAATTTGGAAGCAGAGATTGTCACATTGAGAATTGATCTTCAAAACAAAAATATGCAGAACAACTCAAAAAATTTGGATGACATTATCAGCAGTCAAAGGCCTAATCATGACAAGTATGGACTTCGATACAATCAAATATAAAAGGGATCAAGATCCAAAGAAAAAAAACAAGAAACATATCGAAAAAGTTATGCAGAAACAATCAAAGGGGATATGAAGAGCTACAAGGAAGATTCAAGGGACACTCCTCCACCAAGAAGATCCAGATTTCAGAATCGACGACTAACAAAAACAAATAGGCCTCATGAATAAGAAGTATTCATAAGAGTAACTCCTTTCAAAATATCTTCAACTCCCAGGTATCAAACTATATTTTTTGGTTTATGTTATGTATGAAATAATTTTGGACATAAATTTGTAAGTTGCAAAGCTAATAATAGGAACATAAACAAATTTGAAAGACATACACAAAATGGTTATCCAAGAAGGTCTAGTGAAACACAAAGAAGAAGCTACAAGAGTTTTGAATCATTGAACAATGAAGTGGAATGTTACAAGTGCAATAAATTTGGACACATGGCCAAAAATTGTAGAATGGCAGTCCCTCCTAGATAACCACAACAGAACAACAACAGTCACATACAGGATCCTCATAAGAGAACATGGATAAGAAAGAAGAATCAATATAGCAATGAAGAATGCACAGTCGCTCTACAATCTAAGAAGAAGAAGCATGTTGGTATGTTGACAGTGGTTGTTCAAAACACTAAGAACAGGTGAATAAAGACCAGGTCCCAGAGATCGCAAGATTGAAAATAAAACGATATGAAGAGAATTCTACAGAGAAAAGGAAAGATGAGGGATACAGAAAGCTTTGGAAAATAACTGAAAGAAAAGAAGGACATGTAAATAAGAAACAGGTTCAATATATTGTACTTTTAGGCACTGTAGTGAGAGATAAATCCGCAGACAAAAGGAAAGAAGTCAGATCTCATAGAGATGATGAATCTACCAACGAAGATGATGATTCATACACATCAAAGAAAGAATTTTTTTGAGCCATCCATCTTAGAGATTCCCATATTATATGAACAATAGATAGGGGGAGTCTATGTAGTAGTTGAGACAAACTAGAGAACCATCCTACGAGCATCTTGCAGATTTTGAGTAAACATAGTAATGCTCAGAAACAACATTGACAAAACTCCCTACGAGCTATGGAAAGGAAGTGCAAACAACAACCTCTACATCAAGGTAACCCAAGGTAGTATTTTATTAATTGAAATTTGTGTTGATGATATTGTTTTTGGAAGTACTAATGACAGTTTAATATAGAAATTTTCAAAGGACATGTAGAATGAATTTGAAATGTCATTACTCGGGAAACTATGATTCTTTTCGGGTCTTTAGATATGTCAAAGCAACCAAGGAATTTTTATTTCTCAAACTAAGTATATAAGAGAAATGCTAAAGAAGTTCAGAATGGAAGAGTGTAAACTAGTTACCACTCCTATGCAAGCCAGTTGCAAGTTGAGAAAAGATGATGATTCAAAGTCTACAGACTAGAGGCAATAGAGGTCAATGATTGGTAGCTTACTATATGCGACAACATCCAGACTAGATGTAATGTAGGAAGTTGGATAGGTGGCAAGATTTCAAGAAACACAAAAGGGATCACATGTCTTAGTAGTAAAGAGGATTTTCAGATATGTCAAAGGAACATAAGAGTTTGGATTATGGTATCCAAAAGGAAAGGATCTATCACTTATTGCCTACATAGATGCAGGTTTCATTGATGACCAGCAAAGCACTGGTGGAGCAACATTCTACTTGGGTGAGTGTTTAGTATCATGGATAAGCAAGAAACAATCATCAATATCCTTATCTATAGTCGAGGCAGAGTATATTGCAACAACATCATGTTGTACATAGGTTCTATGGACGAAACTAACTCTGACAGATATATAGGTTGAGCATGATGATCCCATTCTAATATATCGTGATAATACAAGCACCATCAGTATCTCAAAGAACCTGGTGATGCACTCCAAGACGAAGCACATTCCAATAAAGTAACACTTTCTACAGGAACAGGTTGCAAAGAAGAACATCAAAGTTGAATATGTGGGCACAAAAGAACAAGTGGCAGAGATATTTGCAAAACTGCTTCCACAGGAAGCCTTTGAGTATCTTCGCTAGAGACTTGGAGTAATTTATACTCCAAAATGAATGATTTTGAATTCTTATCTTATATGTCTTAGATTTACACAAGGAAGCACCATAAAGAGGATTGTTCAGGTTGGGGATCAGTTTCAGGAAGAGCTCAGTCAGGGGGAGTATCCCCAAGGACATTTCAATTAGGGGCAAAAACCTCAGATGGAAAGATACATTTTACATTGATGGAAAAGTGGGAGATATTTATCAAATGAAAAGGTAAATTCTTTGAGAGAGAGCATAGAGGCATGTTTCCAAGGGGAGCGATTGTCACATGGGAAGAATGAGCGATATGACTTCAGAGTGATACCCTTTTTCAAAGGGGGAGATATTATTCATATGAAGGGAGAGAGAGTAATTATAGGCTTATAAACACAAAGAAAAATCAAAGGCATGTAGACAGGGGGAGAAACCCTAAGAAGAGTTCAGTCAGGAAGAGCAGCCCCAAAGGGAGATACCCTTTTCCATTGATGTCAAAGGGGGAGAGATAGAAACATTGATGAGAAGTATACACATGAATGTTATCATGACTAAGTGTTTCCATCAATTCCAATGGGGGATATTGTCAGACAATTGGCTTAGGTTAATGGACAATTGGTATGGATTGTTGGTTGTCATTGATGTCAACCATTTGAGAGTGATATTGTAGATTGATGTCAACCCTTAGTGATTGATGTCAACCATTTGAGATTGATATTATAGATAGATGTCTATAAATGTGTTGAACCTTCATAGAATATATCTAGCTAAACAATAATACACACATTTATTGAGAGAATTGGAGAAAGAAGAAGAAGGGGAGAAAGAATGAAAGAATTCTCATTAACCATTTGAATAATAAATAATTTGCACATGATAAACTATGTATAACTCAATGAGTGTGCACTGGAGGAGACCCAATGTGCCATAGTGGTGGTCTAGAGTGATCTGGACACACACCAGCAGTTATGGGAGTGAACTTCCACCTAGTCTAGTCTCTCAGGCAGTTATGGGAGTGAACTACCACCTAGTTGAGTTAACTAGTCAACTAGTCTTTAGTTAATTGACTGAACATAGAGTATTGAGGAGTTAACTCAAAAAATCAAGGGTATTGTGCCAGTCTAGTGATGATCCCAAGGAATGTGCACATTAGTTGGTGATGATCCCAATGTTTTATGGTGACAAAACCAATGCAACATCTAAACTCAACTCAACTAGTCAAACTGAAGTGTCAACTGAAAGAGAATATTCTCCAAGTTGAATATTCTCCCCTAAATATAGGAGACTGGATAATTACTTATTATGACTAATAAACAAGGAAAAAACTTAGGAAAAATAAATCCTAGGTGTGTGTGAAGTAACTCCAACACCCCCCTGAACATCACTATGGTGAAAATAAAGAATGGGCCCCAACAACGAGGCCATGTTAAGTACCCAAATAAAAAATATACACTGAAAATAAAGTGAGGAAAGAGGGAAAACCTCATGGGAAAACCCCCCCCTCAAGGTACAATGTATGTAAAATGAAGAACTATAATTTCTAAGAAATTGTGTCCTTCACTCCAAGACGACTTCCCAGAGAATGGAACTTCTACTCAGTAAAGGTCTTGGTGAATATGCATGTCATATGTTCTGTTGAAGGAAATAACTATAAGTTGATGATCCCCTCGTGTACTAAGTCCCGGATGTAGTGCATGTGGATCTCGATGTGCTTCATCCGTTGTCTCTGAACTGGATCTCTGCAGAACTTTAGAGTGCTCTGGTTGTCACACCATATGACAATCGACCAATGAAACTGAATGCCCAACTTAGTGAGAAAATGTTGTAGCCAAATAGCCTGAATGGTTATGTTAATTACCCCTCTGTACTATGCCTCGGCTGAATATAGAGCAATATAAGCTTACTTCTTGCTCGACCAACAGATTGGCCCGGAACCAAGACTAAGTGAGTAACCAGATGTGGACTTGTGATCAGTGCTATTGCCAGCCCAGTCAAAATCAGTAAACCCAACAAGATATAATGTAGAGTCTACTACATGATGAATCCCAAAGGTGATGGTTCCCTATAAATATCGAAGGATACACTTTGCAACTTTCCAATGTAGCTCATGCGGCTCCTACATGAACCTAGAAAATGTGCCAACTTCATATGAGAAGTCTGGTTTGGAGTGTGTGAGATACAACAAGATGTCCATGTTATCAACCAATGGAGTCTCCCCGCCATCCTCAAGTTTGACTTCTAATAGGAAAGGAGTCAGAGCACTCGGAGAAGACTTGCAGTCTGTCATGTGAAACCTCTCAAGGACATCTCGTGCATACTTGGCCTGAGACAGTTTGATGCTTGTTGCATCTTGATTGATATCGAGTTCAAGGAAGAAGTGTAGTGGAGCCATGTCTGTCATCAAAAGTATTTCATGTAGAATCCTCTTGACTGTAGTAATTGTTGAAGTCAATAAACCGGTGATCAACAAATCAACAATGTACAGAACTAAAAGTAGAAGTGAATCAACTGTCTTGAGCATGTAGACATTCGGGTCTGATTTACAACATACAAAATTATGTGACAACATGTAGGAGTCCATCTTGGCATACCATGTCCTTGGAGCCTACTTGAGGCCATAAAGAGACTTCTTCAGTCGACAAACCAAAGATGAGTCTTACATAAATCCCTAGGGATGCTCCATATAGATCTCCTCTAAGATATCGCTGTGAAGAAATGCATTCTTCACGTTCATCTTATAGAATTCCCATACTTTGGTTGTTGAAATGGGAAGTTCTAATCATATGGAATTCATCTTCGCTACTGGAGCAAAGGTCTAATCATATTCAATACCATGAACCTATTGAAAGCCTTTGGCGACAAGCCTAGCTTTGTATCTGCTAATCGGTTCATCTGTTGCACTCTTGGTCCTGTAGACCCATTTGCATATGAAATTTTCCTCCCAGAAGGAAGGGGAACCAGATCCCAAGTCTAGTTCTCGAGGAGGGAGTTGTACTCCCCCTGCATGGCGGATTCCCAAAAGGGATTTCTAGCATCCTCGCCATAAGACTATGGATCTGAAGACTAAACCAAGAAAAGATTCCTAAAGGGAAATGGTTCAATGGAAGTGAGTGCAATAGGAGGCTCCTTGAAATCATATCGAGTCCTCCTAGTGTCGGCTGGATCACCAACGAGATCACCTACATCTTGAAGAGTAGTCTGTGCCCACTTGGGCCTCCGCTCTGGCTTTGCAACTGCATCTGGATGCTTTGAATCTGCATATGACTATACTGACTCTAAATCTGAATCATCTAAGTCCTCTGAATCATAAATCTCGTCTGAAGATTCAGAATGTGCATGCTCATAATCTCAAACAGGTGGAAGAATGAAGGTGTCTGCAAGCAGCTGTTGAGGTACATGCGAGACACTTTCCTTGAATTGGACACTTCGCTCAATCATGAGTCTGTCCAAGGAAAGATCAATAAATCTATATCCCTTCACACCATCGGGGTATCCAACAAAAATTCACTCAGTTCTCTGTGGATCAAGTGCCTTCCTCTTTTCAGAGGGAATTCAGGCCCATCCACATGAACCAAAAATGCGAAAGTGGGTCACTTCCGGTTTGAGGCTGCTCCAAGCCTAATATGGGGTCTTATCCTTGACATATCTATGGGGAGATATGTTTTGTATGTATGTTGCACAATTAAGTGCTTCATCCCATAGTCTCTGTGGTAGATACTTTGCATGCAGTATGCAAGATGCCATCTCCTTTAGAGATCTAATTTTCTGCTCGACAACTCTATTTTGCTGCAGAGTATAGGGAACTGTGTGTTGCAACTGGATCCCTGCCTCATGAAAAATATCATGGATCTTGTGATTTACATACTCTTCTTTTCTATCAGTTCGGAGGACCTTGATCTTCTTTCCGGACTGTGTCTCAATCATGGCTTTGAAATCTTTGAGGTGTTGAAAGGCCTCGAATTTTTTCCTGAGAAAGTAGATCCATGTAAAACGTGAGAAATCATCAAAACAAATGAGAGAAAACATCGCTTTGCTTATCGATGGATGCAGAAAAGGACCCATAAGGTCATTGTGTATCAGATCTAAATGCGTGGAGGCTCTCTAAGACTTTCCCTTGTTGAATTTCTCTTGAGGGTGTTTCCTAAGAACACATCCCTCAAACTCCCTTGGAGAAATGGATGTCTAGTAGACCATAAGCCAATATTTTCTTGATAAGTTGTTGCATGTATCTGAAATTCAAATTTCCAAACCTTTCGTGCCATATCCTACTACTTTCATCAGCATGAGTAAGCTAATAAAGCATAATTACGTTCAATGAATTCATAAAATGTATGCAATCTAGACTGATGATTTACCTCACCAGTAGCAACCTTGGAGTTGGTTTGCATGTTGTAGATTTCCATGGAATTTGGTGTGAATATGAATTTATTTCCAGTGCCGGAATTCGTCATCTGGTACATGGAGAGAAGGTTGACAAGAAGTTTGGGAACATGTAGCATGTTCTCGAAGCTTCTATTGGTGAGTTCAATCCTTCCTTTACCGGTGACTTCGACATAAGAGTTGTCCCCCATCAAAATAGGAGGACATTTCCATGCATCCAAAGAAGAATATACTTCTTTTGAGGAACCCATGTGATGTGTTTCTCTTGAATCTACGATCCAAGCATCAAGAGAGGAGTTGATGGAAATCAAGGCATGGCTAGAATTTCCTTTCTTGGAATTTAGATCTTCTGGCTTCTTCTTCTTGGCACCCTCGGGGATGCGATCTCTAAGGTTGTTTTTCTAAAGTATTTGATACATCAGATCTATTTTTTCTTGCATGCATGCAGATTCCGAATGTGATCCTTTGTGACAATATGTGAATTTCTCCCCTTTTCTTCCCTTTTCCCCTTTGGATCTGGAGGCATCGGTGAAGGGCTTTGTGTACCCTTCCTTCTTCGGATGTGCATGATATTTCTGTTTATCTTTATCTTTAGATTTGTGATATTTTTGTCTTCCATATTGCACAGTGAGTTCATGCTCTTTTGGGACTTTGATTTTTCCCATGTTGATGAGCTTGGTTTTCTCTTGTGTCAGGGATTTGATAAAACCCTCAAGAGAAGGCATCTTCTAGGTGGCTCCTGAGGTGAATCTGAAAGAATGGAATGTGGATACGAATACAGAGAATTCAAGACCAAGCTTGGAAAGAATGGTGAGAACCATTTGTTTTTCCTCCTTCGATTTATCAACCCCGTAAGCTTTGAGTTGTGACAGTAAATACTTGAATTTTGTAAAGAAATATTGGATATTGTCGAAGTTTTTTGGATCTAACGCGAGCAACTCCACCTCCAACATGTGTCCCCTCATCTCATCTTGTTTTCCAAAGAGCCCTTCTAGGGTGGTCCAGGCTTCATTGGGAGTCTTACAAGAAGATATGTGACAAAGGAGATTGGGAGATATAACATAACCCGTACAACCCTCTGGTTCAGATATGTATGGATATTTTCTCCTTCCATGAAAAACAATTGTAAGGTGTAAGAATGAATTCTTTTTGGAAATCCATCTTTCTGTTGTCTTCAATCTTTTGTACCTTTAAAAAATTTTGGTGTAGCTTTTGCTTAGAAGTTCGTCGGATCTGATACCATGTAAATGTATTGAAACTGCACAGAATAGATCTAGCTAAACAATAATACACACATTTGTAGAGAGAATTGGAGAAAGAAGAAGAAGGAGAGAAAGAATGAAAGAATTCTCATTAACCGTTTGAATAATGAATAATTTACACATGATATACTCTGTATAACTCAATGAGTGCACATTGGAGGAGAAAAAATGCACCATAGTGGTGGTATATAGCGATCTGGACACACACCAACAATTACGGGAGTGAACTTCCACCTAGTCTAGTCTCTCAGGCAGTTACGGGAGTGAACTGCCACCCAGTTGAGTTAGGTAGTCAACTAGTCTTCAGTTAATTGACTGCACAAAGAGTAGTGAGGAGTTAACTCAAGAGATCAAGGGTAATACGGCAGTATGGTGATGATCCCAAGGCAAGTGTGCATTATTTGGTGATGATCCCAATGTTTCATGGTGACAAAACCAATGCAACATCTAAACTCAACTCAACTAGTCAAACTGAAGTGCCAACTGAAAGAGAATATTCTCCCGATGGAATATTCTCCTCTAAAATATAAGAGACTAGATAATGACTAATTATGACTAATAAACAAGGAAAAACCTTAGGAAAAAAAAATCCTAGTTGTGTGTGAAGTAACTCCAACAATGTCAACCCTTAGTGATTGATGTCAACCCTTGGAGAAAGTCTGGTAGCAAATT
>JZKD02S2123610.1:66958-114408 GCA_000966675.3 Picea glauca
ATGTAAATTGTAATGACATTTGGAGTTTATTAGTGAGATTAATTACAAATGAGTTGTTGAATGCCAATTTAGAAGAGCAAACAACAGACATTGAGCAAACCCAAGGAATTCAAGTCATTTCTTTGTTTATGAATCAAGTTATTTTATTTCATTCATAGTTATATGAGTTTGCCTATTAAAATCCATGACATGGTCATAGCTTTGGTATCTAATATAGTTATTATTTTAGTATATTGGTGGTCCTCTCAACCATGTAGCATGTAATCCATGACATCCCATTAATACAATATATAATGGGAAAAAAACACAACTAAAAACTGAATGTAAGTTTGGTCAACCTCATCATAAAGATAATGCATATTTTTTCCTTGTTTCACATAATACTGTTTAATTATTATGTTTGGGATTAAAAATTGTATTAAGCTTGATAAAATTTTCTAACTTGTATGTTTTTAATTAAGTTTAGATATGAACTTGTACAAAATGAACCTTCTCAAGGTCACAAAACCTAAAATTGGGATTACAACAATGAGAGTCATGATTCTCTTGATTAAATTTATAGCATCATCAAATCCTCACTCATTTGTTCTCCAAAATGATCTTTCATTTTCTTCTTATTGTTTCTAGCAACATTGACATTAGTGTGATGATACTTTGCAAATATTTTGAGAATGCCCCATAGCTCTCTTTCTCCCTACCTCATCCCTAGCCCACAATCAAGGAAACATATTCTTTGTAGAATTAATGCTTGGAACAACATTTTTGAAGCTGGTGGGTTTCTTAAGATAGCTAGGAAGAAGATAACATGATTTTTATTATTATCAAAGTTATGCATTAAGGATTATGCTCTAAAATCTCACTCTTTCATTCATTTCTGCATTGTTTGAGATAAAACAAACAATCAACATCCTCAATAAAAATAACATACTTGGTGGTCTTGATGAGTAATTTCGTTTAGTTTCATGTTTCTATCGATCTTGGGAAGCTCCAAATCATAAACATCTTAACCTAAATAATAAGCAATAGATGGACCCATGCTACATTGTCATGTTCCTAGAGGTTTCTAAAACAAGTAGAGTTTCTTCATTGCTTTTATAGAATTTTGATAGAATTATCACCCTTTAACAAATACCTCAATATCTATTAAAAAAATTTCTTTTTTAATGTGATCTAGAATGAACATGACTCCCATTACTCCGAGGTTAAATAGTATTGAGGTACTCTCAAAATGTGCATGAAATATATGAATACATATTCAAAAAGTACATGCATTAGATATATACATAGACCACATCCTCTTTTATATCATAGGATGTTCACAAAAATGTTTGATTTTGAGATTGTGTTTAAAATTTTATATTGTTATTTTAAACATTTTAAAATTACTTAAAAAAAATAGTAGTTACTTATGATTTATTATTAATATGAAAGTATATGTAATTCATAAAAAAAAATGTATTTGAAATTACAAAGTAAATTTACTATTACTTTTTATTAAAAATTTAAAATATTTATGTAATTATTGAAAAGGTAATATAGTATGTTTACTTTTTATTAAAAATTTAAAATATTTATGTAATTATTGAAAAGGTAATATAGTATGTTGTGAATTGAATTACAACTCCTTCTTCAAGTTTCCATTATGGAATAGTTGAATAAATATACACACTTTAAATTAAGGAAATACTAAGAAATTGGTAAAAGACAAATAACACATCAAATCAAAACTTGAAATTAAGAATCCACTGAGAAAGTGGTAAAAGACAAATAACACAACAAATCATTTAAGGATATACTAAGAAAGTGGTAAAAGACAAATAACACATCAAATCAGAAAGTGAATCATTTAAGGATATACTAAGAAAGTGGTAAAAGACAAATAACACATCAAATCAGAAAGTGGTAAAAGACAAATAACACATCAAATCAAAACTTGAAATTAAGAATCTACTGAGAAAGTGGTAAAAGACAAATAACACAACAAATCAAAACAGCATTAATAAACAGGAGGACATCGTTCTCCTCTTGTTTGTTTCCCTACGATTCTTAGGTCTTACAGGGGGGCAGACAAAATAAGTGACATTGTTTCCGATAATATGCCCCACACCCACCACACCCACTACTGCCTTCCGATTCTCATTATCACCAGGGCCACCACTGTCTCCACCGATTCATATCTCTGCCACCTTTCCTCCCGCCTTATGGCCATCGACAGGTGACCATGGGGAATTGGCCATCTATCAATCACACACACAGAGATCTCTGGAATCCCATGGCATCGTCTTTCTCAGATCATTGAGGACACTAGTAAGCATCTGGGTGGTATTTCAGTTTGGGCATTCCCCCCCCACAATATTTATCCTCATATTTCTGTGGTATTGTATTGAATTCTGTTGATCATAATGTCGACCTGCTTGCTGACAATGAAGAGAAGATGCAGGAGGAAGAGTCGTGTTGCAGACGAGAACATGGTGAATCGGAGCAATGGCAATGACAACAGGGGATATTCAGGTGGTTTCAGCTATTTATGGTCGTTCATCAAGCCTTTTCTTATTAATAGTGACTCGCAGCCTTCCTCAAACAATGGGGAAGAAGTCGATGGAGGAGGAATCAGAAGAGAAATATATGGAACCAACACCAGAGATATATGGTTTGCCAACGATCCTGCCACAGCAGAGAGGAACTACCTTGCTGTTCAGAGCAGCATGAGATATGTCATTTACATGTGAACTCTACTGTTTATTGATATTCCAAGGAATATTTAAGATGCCCACTTCTACTTCATTTAATAAATAGGTTTCATGTCCACACCATATTGCATTCCATTAAAGAAACATCAATCCAATTTGGTATGCATGTATCCATAACAGGCTTTGAAGTTTAGAGTTTTTCTCTATATGGCTTTGCAGTTCAGTTTAGGAGGCTTTGAAATTTAGAATTCAGCTCTCTATGACTTTGCAGTGCAGTTTAGTTTAGTTTAAGTGGTTGGACTGGCAGGTTGAGTTTATATTTGAAAACAAAATTTTATACATCTTTATAAACAAAATTTCATAAGTTGTTATGGTTAAATTTCACAATCAAATTTTGTTATCAATGAATGAATGAGAGAATTATAACTCTTGTTATTAAATTTGAAAAAATCTCAATTCTAATTTATTTATTTATTTACAAGTTATGATTATTTATTAATAAGTTATGTTTTTTTATTTGTTAACTATTTATAATTTAAGTATGTAGGTTTAGCAATTAGTTATGATGATGCTTTGTAATATTCCTTTGGTACAATCCTTGGGATTTTACCTCTCAGTTTGTAGTTTGTTGTGTAGTCTTTAGTCAAACACTTTGTTGTTTGGGGTTCTTGAATATTTGCTACTTCAGAGAATTTCATAACAGTTTACATGTTTTCCTTTTAACACAGTAATGGAAACAATTAAGCACCCATACATGAGATCCAAGACAATCACTGTATTAGAACGATGGATAAGTGACAACGAACCTGTATTTACTTCTGTAGGCAGTCTTTACACATATTAAGTGAATGGTGTTGTAAATCGCTGCCTAAACTGCTCACTGTTCCAACAACCAATGTCCACAACAGGAGCTGCCTCAATGGCACGAAGAATGCGCCCATCTTCAGAGCAGTTACCTTCACCAGTCACACAAATCGATCCCCACTCCTAAATTCGTCCACAAGAGCAGAACACGACCCCAACACTCTGAAGAACAGGTCCAGATCTGATATGGCGCACTCAGCGAGCAGGAAATCGTTGTCTTGGAAGAACATACGACCCAACAGTCAATAGATTCAATCTGGGCGAGTAGATTTGGTTTCTACAGCAGCAAACGTCTTAAACTCTGCCCAAATAGTCAGGAAATCGTCCTCCTCTGCCCACAACTCGTTTACCAAGGGAACTCGACCTCAAATCATAAAGAACGTTGTCTACAATGCAAGAATATGGCCCAGCAAATAGTGAACTCGGCCTCTTAAGTTAGTCGCCCCTTTTAAAACTAAATTCAGCTGCCACCTCTGAAAACTCCATCACACATGAAGGACAATCACAACGAGTAAAGATATCTATGTGATCTCTTCCCATGGTGACTAACTAGGATGGTTTCACCACATAAGCCAATCCCTCAAAATTCCTCTTAGAGTTTAGAGTTCCAAAACACAATGAACTCTCTCAACCAAAAATTAAAAAATGTCAATGCAAGAATGACTTTTCATATTCTCAATAAGGCGTTTTTTTCCACTTTAGTCAATGTCACCTTTATATTTAATTAATTCTAGTTGGTGACATTGATAATTAATTCCGTGACTATGACCCACATGAATTACTTAGGCCATCGTCTAGATGATTCATTTGAAAAGGGATATTACAGTCCTCCCTTTCTGAGATTCACAGGGATTACTTAGGCCATCGTCTAGATGACTCATTTGAAAAGGGGTATTACAATCCTCCCTTCCTGAGATTGCTTGTCCTCAAGCAACTGCAAATTTGGATGCTGCAAGATCTAATCACTCTCTTGTGTGGCATCCTTTGCTGGTAAGTCCTGCCATCTGATGAGGTATTCCCAAATCACGATGTTACACAGTCTCCTCTCTCGGACCTCCAATACATACTCAGGAACCAATACTAATTTCCCCTCCTCATCCAATGGAGGTAGCTCTATCGAAGTGATGACCTGTTGCCCCAATTCCTTTTTAAGACATGAAACATGAAACATGTAATGTCCCCAACTAGGGTAGATGGAGAGTATATGTTTGTTGACCAAGTTATTATTCTTCTTTAAGTGATTTAATCAAACAATTTGCAGATGTTATCAAACTAAGCATGTCGCATACAACCATTACACATAAAATGGAAAAGTTAACCATGACATCTTTATTATGGATGGACGAATCAAAACAACACAATAAAAGAACTCTATAGGTTGTAATAACAGCTTCCAAACCCTCCTGCACACAAGCTATTGGTTGCACTGTAGTTGTAGAAAATAATAAAGACACAACAAGAACCTAATGATGATGATGGAAAATTTCCTTGACCAGTAAGGGAACCTTCTCTGCCTGTACGGTCTCAGACTCCTCCTGCTAACCCCAATCACTGATGCCCAACGTTGTTCCTATAGTTCTGAGATGACAGGGCCCTGCAGGATGATGATGATGAGGCGTCTAGTGGGGCCTCGTGGGACAACCCGTGCATGATCCATGGGCACGCCTCTTATCATGGTTGCACGAAACCCTCTGAATTTATGTGGATTTGATGAAGGGTTTCGTCCTGGATACGGTCGCAAATGCCTTACACGAAATGCTATGTCTCCAAGGTCTCTCCGGAATATAACCAAACACCAAAATTAACTCAAATGAGGACGTCAGATGAATTCCCCTTTGTCTATCTAGGGTGGATATTGCACCACTGAAAATAAAGCTACAGTGGAAGGGTTTTTCCCAAAACCCCAACGAAAACGTTGGCCACAAAGAGCACTCAATAAGATATCAAATTAGAATGACAAGGTAAAAGGTTGCTCCTCTATTTATTCTTCTTTTGGACCTTCTAGATCTTTCCCCCATTTTGACCAAATAAAATCACCACTTTACTTTTCCCTCCAATTTCATTAAATATAATTTTTATTTTATTTAATGTCACTTTTAGGGTTTGACAATCTTTTTACTTAGTGATAACTCATTGAATCCCCTGTTTCCTTGTTGAGTATAGGTTACGGGAGTCGTATAGGCTATTTAGTCACCCCCACGATCAATTGGGAGGGGACATTACAACCCGCCCTTCCCAATATTGCTTTTCCTCAAGCAATTTCAGATCAGGGTGTTGTAAGATCAACTACCTTTCCCAGGTAACATCTTTCGTGGGAAATCCTATCCATACAACCAAATACTCTATAATGAACCTATTTCTAAGCCTTTGTTCCCTGACATCAACTATCCTCTCGGGATCTAGAACCAAATGTCCTTCCTCATCTAGTGGAGGAAGATCTTTCGAAGCGGTGACCTTATGTACTAATTCCTTCTTGAGGCGAGATACATGGAAGGTATTGTGGATCCTACTACCCTCTGGTAGCTCCAACTCATATGCCACTTCCCTAACTCTCCTGATCACTTTGTAGGGCCCGTAAAAGTGGGGCTTGAGATTTTATGCACCACTCTTCTTTAGTGACAACTGTCTGTACAACTAAAATCAGGGAAAGAAAATATCTCCAACCTCAAAGATGTGTTCTACCCTGTGTCTATCTACATAAATTTTTTGTTGATTATGAGTGGACTGCAGATTCTCTTTTAGTACTTTTAATATGTCTAGAGTTTCCTGCAACCATTACTTTTCTTTAGGAGTTCTTCTTTCTCCAAATTCCAAATCCACAAAAGACGAAGCATCATATCCATACAATCCCCCGAATGGGCTCATCCTGATGGACATGTGATGAGTAGTGTTGTAGAAATGTTCACCGAGATGGAACCATTTTATCCATGCCCGTTGTTGCCTTGACACTTTGTTCCTTAGGTACCCCTCGACCCATTTGTTTACTATATTGTTCTACTCGTCTGTCTAGGGATGATAGCTAGTGCTAGGAATTAACTTTGTCCCAGATAACTTGAACAACTCATGCTAAAATGCATTGAGAAACCTACTATCCTTGTCACTGATTATGTTCCTTTGTAGGCCATGGAGTCTGAACACCTCCCTGAAGAATATATCTGCTACCTAAGATGCATTGTACTTCGTAGGAATAAAAAAGAAGTCTGCATATTTAGTCAACCTATCCACCACCATGTAAATGCATTCTCTGCCCTACGCCTTTGGTAATCCTGTGATGAATTCCATGTAGATTCTTTCCCATTTCTGCTCTAGGATTGGTAAGGGTTGAGGTAGTCCTGTAGGATGGATGAATTATGACTTGTTCTGTTGAAAAGTCTTTCATTCCGTCACATGATGAATTACATCCCCTTTGAGACCCTTCCATGAGAATCTCTCCCTGACCTACCTGTAGGTCTTTAGGTATCCTTGGTTCCTTGCTAGTGGTGTATCATGTGCTTCCCTCAAAATATTATCCTTGAGTGTGGACTCAGGGATAAGATAGATCCTATCTTTGTAGTATATGATGTCATACACTACCCTATATCTATCATCTTGGATACTTCCCTCCATCAGCTCAAAATCAAAAGTATTTTTGGAGTACTCCACCAAGAGAATGGACTTCCATTCTGCATAGATCTACATCATAGAGAAGGCTGCAGGTCTTCTAGATAAGGCATCGACAACTATATTATTCTTCCCCATAACATATTTAATGTCAAAGTCATATGCTTGTACCTTACTCACCTATTTTTTTTTGTCTCTCATTCATGTCCTGCTGCTCCAAGAAATATCTCAAGCTCTTGTGGTCAATCTAAACCATGAAGCATCCTCCTACCAAGTACTATCTGAATTTGGCCAATGCATGCATGATGGCCAATGTTTATTTATAATAGATCGGGTAGATACTTTCAGGATCTATTAGCATCCTGCTCTCGGAAGCTATCAGATGTCAGTTCTGCATCAATATTTCCCCTATCCCTTCATGGATGCATCAAACTCTAGAACAAAAGGCTACATAAAATAAGGAAGTTCCAAAGTTGGGAAAATACTCATGACCTTCTTCATTCTGTCGAATTCCACCAGTGCATCCTATGACCATTGGAATGCCCCCTTCTTGACAAGGTCTGTTAACAATGCCGCCAATTATGAAAGTCCTTTCACAAAGCACCTATAATAGCTACATATCCCAAAGAATCGTCTTATATATGTGATTTTCTTGGGGGTGGGCCAGTCTAGGATGGTGTGGATGTTCTCTCGATGCACCTTTACTCCATCAACACTGGTCATCTATCCTAAATAGAGGATCTCTGTCAAACTGAACTCACATTTTTCCTCCTTGGAAAAAAATAATTGTTCTTCCATAATGGTGAGAATCACGTCCACATGCTTCAGGTGTTCCTCCCATCTCTTGTTTTAGATGAGAATATCGTCAAAGAACACTAGTAGAAATTTCCTCAAATGTTTGTTGAAGATATGGTTCATGTATGATTGAAAGGTATCATATGCGTTATTCCCTGAAGGGCGTGACCAGGAACTCGTAGTGCCCATATTGACACTTGAATGATGTTTTATGGATATCCGCCTCCCTGACTTGAATCTGGTGGTATCCTAATCGCAGGTCAACCTTTGAGAAGTACAACGCCCCATGCAACGTGTCGATCAACTCATCAATATAAGGTAATGGGTATATGTTTTTGATGGTCTTCCTGTTTAGCGCCCTGTAGTATATTCACATACTCATAGTACCATCTTTCTTCTTCACTAGTACAACTAACGAAGTGAAAGGACTAGAACTAGGCCATATGTGTCCCATCTCTAGTAGCTCCTTTATGGCCTTCTCTATTTCATCCTTGAATTTCTTGGGATGCCTATAGGGAGTGGTGATGATGGGATTTGACCCCTCTTCCAGCTCAATAACATGCTCAAATTATTTGTGAGATGGTCTCCCTACTAGTAATGGTTCAAACTCTCTCTCATGTTTTCCAAGAAATGCCTGGATCTCCATAGGGCAATGTTGGCATTCTTGTGATGGCTTCTCCATAGTGATCAGGCACTCTTCTGCACAATCCACATAGTTGTGTCTAAAGAAGGCCTCCATCCACTATTTAAAAACAATCTTAGGGGCATCTATTGACATTCCTCTTAGGACAACTCACTGCCCATCCTTGTCCTGGAACTCCGTCCTCATGTCCTTATAATTCATGCGGATATCTCCTAAGGAGTATAGCCATTGAACTCCTAGCACCACATGAGTATCTATTAAATCCATGATGTAAAATTTTTTGGTCAACGTGTAGTTACCAAGGTTACTTCTAGTCTCCTGATCCTCTGACTACACATCATGTTGTACCCATACACTACTACTACATTGAATCCTTTGAAATATTACATAGGTATGTTTCTCCTAGTGACGAGTGCAACATCAATGAAATTGTGGGTAACCCCACCATCTAATAATGTCGTAACCATCTTCCCTTTCACAATAAATCTGATCCTGAAGGTATAATATTTAGGGACCCCTAAAAGTGTAGCAATAGTTACTCCCTTGGGACTATCTTGCAATGATTCCTATGATTTGTCACCACTGTACTATTCAATACCTTCTTCCTTCCCGTCATCCTCCTCGTCGGAAAATACCTCGATGTCATGGACATTATGTTTTCCCATACATCTATGTCTTGGTTCCCACTACTATTTTCAACTGAAGAAAAGTTTATTCCTCCTTCGTTCTCTCTGTGTCTCCTCATTCATTCGTTCCTTACCTTTCCATGACTTATGTGGGGGGGTTTTCTCCTTGGCTCCTTGAGGGATGAAGGATTTTTTTGGTACCTTCTTGTTGAGTGCATCCTACATGTCCTAGCATCTTGTGATGGATTCATGCAATGTAGTTGGCATAAATTCCTTCACCCATCCTCTCATGGGTTTAGCTAGACCTTTCCTGAATAGAATTACTAACCTCTAATGAGAGATATTGGTCACCATAACTCCCATCCTTTGAAACTCCATGATGTATGCTTTTGGTGAGCCTTTCTATTTCAATTATTCCAACTCCAAGAAATGTATCTCAGGGTCCTTATATTCAAACTGTCCATCAAGTTCTAAGTGAAGTCCACATATGAAGTGATTTTGGTGTTCCCTAATGTCACCATCCCATGGTACCACCATTCTGAGATTCTCCTTCCAAGTGGAGGGTGACATACTTAATTGCTTCAACTTTAGTCATTGGATTAAGTTGGAGATAAGTATCCAACTTATGTACCAAGGATCTGGCTGTGCTCTTTGTAGACCCATCAAAGGGTGGAATAATCAAACTTCCACCTTATGCATGAGATCAAAGTTCCATGGGATCTATGATCCCATGTTCCCCTCCTTTAGACCATGTTTATGTTTAAGGTCATAGAATTATTTATAGGAAACTTTCTCACATATATATTCATGTATAGTCTCGTACTCCCTACAGGAAGTGTTAATATCAAACCATTAATATGGTTTCTCTAGTGCCTCCATAGGCTACTCTATCAGGAACTGTGGTAATAAAGTCCTAGGGATCTTTAGGCGCCTAATATGGGTCGAGGTATGGTTATTATTTCATTTTGCATAAGCTCCACTTCCTCTATGGTATCCCTCTAACTGATTCCCATTTGAGACTCCAGGGTTTTGATTTGCTTGAGTGTTGGTAAGGAATTGTGACAGGAATAATGTCAATTTTCATTGCTCAACAACCATCTGTTGTTCCTCACTGACCAGGGATTCCAATATCCGCATGACTCTGTCTTCACCATGGTCCCCCATGCCTCCTTCTGGCTCTGACTCTGTGTGATCTACTTATGTTTCCTTTTTCGATGATTCTTGAGAGGTTGTCCCCCATGCCCTTTTCTTCTAGGCATCACAAGATGGTAGAATGATAGACTTTGATAACACTGTAATGCCCCCAACCAAGGTAGATGGGGAGTATATGTTTTTTGACCAAGATATTCTTCTTATTTGAGTGATTTAATCAAAAAATTTGCAGATGTTATCAAACTAAGCATGTATCATACAACCATTACACATAAAATGGAGAAGTTAACCATGGCATATTTAATATGGATGGATGAATCAAAAAAAAAAATTACAAGAACTCTATTGACTGTAACAAGAACTTCCAAAACCTCCTACACACAGGCTATTGGTTGAACTGTAGCTATAGAAACTAACAAAGAAAAAAAAAGAACATGATGATGATGATGCCAAATTTTCTCGACCAGTGAGGGATCCTTCTCTTCCTGTATGGTCTTAGACTCCTCCTGCTAACCTCGATTATTGATGCCCGACATATTTCCTATAGTCTTGTGCTGATAGGTCCTCGTGGGATGATGGTGAGGTGTGTAGCGGGGCCTCGTGGGAAAACCTATTCCTGACTTGTGGGGATGCCTCCTATCACGAATGAATGAAACCCTCTAAATGTTAGTGGATATGATGAAGGGTTTCCTCCTAAATACGGCCACAAATTTCCTATGAAAACTGCGAAGTCTCCAAGCTCTCTCCGAAATAGAACCAAACACCAACATAAACTCAAATGAGGACTCCATATGAATCTCCCTTTGTCTAGTTAGGGTTGATATTGCACCACTGAAACTAAACCTTCAATGGAATAGTTTTTCCAAAAACCCCAATGAAAACACTGGCTACAAAGAGAATTCAATAAGATATCAAATCATAATGCCAAGGGGAAGGGTTGCTCCTCTATTTATCCTTCCTTTCGACCTTCTAGATCTTTCCCCCATTTTGACCAACTCAAATCTTCACTTTATATTTCCCTCTAATTCCATGAAATATAATTTTTTATTTTATTTAATGTCACGTTTAGAGTTTGACAATATTTTTACCTAGTGACACCTCCTTGAATCCCCTTTTTCCTTGTTGATTATAGATTATGGGAGTTGTATAGGATATTTAGCCACCCCAACATCACAATCAATTGGGAGGGGACATTACAAAACATATTATGGATTTTTCTTCCCTCCGACAATTCCAGTTCATAAGCCACTTCACCAACTCTCCGAACCACCCTGTAAGGCCCATAAAAATGTGGCTTAATATTTTCTTCTCCGCTCTTCTTTAGTGAAGATTTTATGTATGGATGTAGCCTCAAGAAAACTATGTCTCCCACCTCGAAAGTGCGCTCGATCCGGTGCATCTATGCATATAGATTCTGATGATTTTGGGTCATCTGTAGGTTGTCCTTGTGTTGGGTCTCAGAAATGTCATATTTTCATCCACCTTTACCTTCATCATTCTTCACATTTCAACGCCCCATTAACCTTTCATGATATCATTTTCATAAATATATTTGGGTTTCGCCTTATTATTCTCCACTTTATTCATTTTAATATTAAAAGGGAATTTGTGATTAAATATTAGAAAATCGACATGTTTTCATATATATCTAAAAAATGTGTGATCTTTGTAATGCGTAGTAATATGTGAAGGATTAATTCAAAAAGACTTCTCGATTATATCCTCCACCATTTCAAGGAGATAGTTATTCAAAGCCTATTCCAAGGAGAAGATCATGGAGATTTGGTTGACATATATTATCCAAGATATATGAGAGATATGTGTGAGGATTTGAAAGGATTATATTTGGTAATAATGGAAAATTGGTTGAGAGAAAAGTAGATCTGTAATTATGAGATGCTTATCTTATTTTCAAAGCTCTCATGTATAAAAGAAAGTGTTGTCTCTTCATGGGGGAGTAGTCATTAGGAGGAGAAAGTAATTAGTTATTTCTTGGATTAGTTTCCTAACTTCATTATTTTGTCATTTGATCATTGTGATGTAATTGAGATTGATTTATTGTTGGTGTGAGATCACATGTGTCGTCATGTTTCTCTTCACATGTTGTTTATCCTTTGACGCAATTTTCCATTCCTAGATTAATTTCATTTATGCAATTTCATTTCATTCGTGTGTTGTAGTGATTCAATTCCAAGTCTCGTGTTTCAACTTCTTGCATTAGGTTAATGATTCAATTTCAGTTGTAGATTTACCATTATATTAGGTTAAATTAGCTTCAATCCTACATATACTTTGCATGTGCTTCATAAGTTTACGAACCTCGGATTGACAAATTAAATAGTTGGGAAAGTACTAAAATGAAATTAATAAAACATTAGTTCAGTCCAACATTAGTTAGTTCCCTTGTTATGATTGATGTTCCCTTTGCAGGTAGTGTTGTTCATTTGAAAAATTGTCATTCCTTTTGTTATGATTGTTGGCCCCTTTGCAAGTGTTGGATGTTTGGAGGATAAGGTATTGAAAACGGAAGGTAAAAACCTATTTAGGCAACAAGTAAAATGCTTGTGCCAATGCTTACCTTCGACTAATGCAAAGAGGTTATATTTTAGGACATCTTTAGAGCCCAACATTTTGGCGTCGATGTCGGGGAAGCACGATGGATTGAGGTATCAGTTTATTTTTTATTTCAATTCATGCAAGTGTGATCTAGATGTGTTGGTAAGGGGTCATAACAACTACTTGAATGGAGACTCCTCATGTTCTCCCTGCTAACAACGTAAGTGTGAATTTCAATTTCTACAAAGAGTGTTTCAATTTTCGCAAGAGTAATTTCAATTTATGCAAGAGTGCTTAATTTTTGCAAATATGATCTACATGTGTTGGTAAGGGGTCATAACAGCTACTTGATTGGAGACTCCCCATGTTCTCCCTACAAAATACCAAGAGCGTTTGATTTCTGCAACTGTGAAGAGTATTTTTTTTTTTGTTTCAGTAAGAGTGCTTTTATTTAAGTTTTTTTTTCATTTAGATTTTAGTTTTGGGTGTTGTAAGAATCTCCTTAACAAGATGGTTTAAAAATGAGTTTAAGCTTGGAACAAATCACTCAGATCGTAGCAAAAGTAAGGATCTATTCTTCTCTAGAAGAGGAGATCTTGATAGCAGTCGAAAGCTTAATTACTCCTCCAGAGGCGAACGAAGAATCCTGCATATTTAATGAAGAATAGTTAGGCGAGAAGGAGGTCGAGGAGGACAACAAGGGGCTGCAACATGATCTGAGCAAGATAAATTGTGCCTATGAAATCCTGATCGAACGATGGTTTCAAGCAAGTACTAGGTTAGTTCCATTCAGTTTTTCTTTTTCTTTTTCTAATTTACAGTTTCAACAACTAATTTCACATGTTCATACATATTTCTAATTTTCATTTGCGAAATTGAAAGATAACATATTCTTATTACTATTGTGTGCTACATTGGTTATTTGACTACACTTAACTAATCTCTAATTTTTAATTAGCATAGAGTAGGTAGGGTAAACGAATAAAAAAAGAACATGCTTTTATTTTCATTTTTTTCTTTCGCTTAGAATAAGTATGCTCTTCTCCGCACTTCGTGCAATTGCAAGGATCCAAAAGTAGGATGACTAATTGATTTTAGGAAGATTATATGATTTACAATGAAAAAATTGCCTAATCTATTTTTTGTCTACAATTTGTTTCCATTTGCTCACAAATTTGTAATAAGTTTGCAAAATAATTTTTTATTTTTTATTTTAAAACATAATAAAATAAAATAAAATTGAGCATCCTTCCTTCTGCAAATCAAAACAATAAAACAATAAGTATGTTAGAAAAAAAAATAATAATAAATGAATAAGAAGGTCTGTAATTTATGCAAGATAAGAGGCCCATAACTAATCAATGAAGGTGACAGAAATAGTTACACATAACTCTCACGCAATAGCCCTCCTAGCATCCAATATCGTTTTTAAACTTCAGCTTGGTTTATTTTTGGTTTTCGTGGCAACAACGCCATGTTTTTTCCATCACCCCTTATCCTGTAGATGCCTAGAAATAACCCTCCAAACAAACAAAATAGCATGAATTTTAAATGCGCAAAAACCACCACATAAGCTTGATCGAACAAATAAACAACATTAATAATTTGCAATTTCATGAGATCCTGAATCCAAATCTGTTATATCAATCCAAATATTCCCCATATCTCGCGCAAGGGGTGGAGGCCCCACATTCATGAGATTTTCTACATGATTAACTGCCTCTACCTCTATGCCCAATATTTTTTTTGATGCCGCGTTGTGGATGGGGTAAACTGTATTTTGTCTACCTGGTACATGCATTGATGAAAAATCAAGGAAAACGACTTATTGAAACTGGTGGATCGTATATTTAGTTAACTCCAACCACTAATCGTGTGGAAACTGTGACCTTTGATGCTGGTGATGACTAGTGATGGCACGAAATGATGTCTATGATGCGCAGTGGTCGGGTCGGGTGTGATGTTTGTTGGAATCACTTGGTCGAACTAGAATGTTCATGTCTAGTGATTGGTACGAATTGAGGTTGCTTGGGAGATAGAACGACATATCTGGATGGGATAAAGGTGCACGCTTCAACGATGTTGCTGGAATAACTAGCTAAAGGAATGTGAGGATAAGTGCATGTTGGGAGAGGTAAGAAGATCCATTTTTAGATTCATTCTGACCTGTATGATTGCAACGATTTATCTCCTCATATCTTCGATATGCTCAACTCAACAAAGATATTTTTCTATCGGAGGTTGCAAGACTAAATCCCATTTACATTTGATTTTGTATTAATTTGATTTTCAACAATCTTCTCGCCAATCCATTTCTTCCATATTTAATCAGATACGATTCTCTGAAGGAGATAAAACTATAATTTTACTCGTCCCATAGTGACTATATTGGAAAGGTTTCTACCTTTTTCATGTTTGCATTCTTGACATTGGATATAAGGCACGGGTATATATTTGGATATTAGATTTTATTCAAGTGGCCTGTGTCTATAGTTCCAAGCTAGTACATATGGATTTTGAAGATGGTATAATTATAGTTGTGATTCTAACTTCAATTGGCGTTATCTATGTAAAATTAGCTGGTAGTTTTGTTCTGTAATAATGGTTGACAATCAATGATGATTTTCATTTATTATATTGGCGATATTATTTCCAGGTCGATAGCCTCCATGTCATATCTAAAATTAGGTTTGCGAAACTCCCAAAAATTGGAAGCAATATTCTACCCGTAAGTTTCCGAGTGTGCTTAAGAGGAAAAGGAATGAGCTCCGTGATATGCTAAGGTTTAGGGACAACCATGAAAAATCGGGCTAATATGAGAATTCATCCTAAGGGTTGAGATCAGTACCTTTCAGAAGCATTTGATTGGATTTAGGTGGAGATCTCTTTCTCTTCCATCCGATACCTACCTTCCCTTATTGAATCGATGGAGTGCGTACGTGGAGAGGGGCATATAACTGGATAAAGGTGAGTACTCCAATGATCAACACCTTTCTATTGTTACTGTGTAGATGAGTAAAAAGAGAATATCATTCAGTCCGGTGTTTTCACAAAATGCACGTTCTCAACAAGGATTTCGATCGAAAATAGGGTTACGATTTTGCCATGAAGGCATGCAGATCCTAAGTGTTATCAATGCCCAGTTGAATTGGGATACGGTTGTTGTGGATCTGGTATATTGAATTTCACTTCCATGTTTAGTTTGATGACCGTTGGGGCCATGGACATAACTCATTAGTAGCAAAGGTTGGATACGCTTTGTACATACACTGTTCTCTTCGGAGGGGCGGAATGGTAAGTTATCGTATCGATAATTATTTATCCTTGGCACTATATATGTGCATTCATTCGGTGACCATCGGGACCCAGAGCACAGGTTTCTAGTACACTTTGCAGCAGAATATAGTCTGACTGTACTGCATCCTCTCCCTATTCCTCTTAAACAAAGCGGCAATGGAAAAGGTCAAAATCTAGATAAAGAATGAACGTAAGTAGTGGATACACTAAGTCTCGAGATTCTAAACGCATTGATTATCTTGAGCTGCATACAGAATCCTAACTTAAATAAGGAACACACATTCTAAAGGCCACTCAGTGCATTGAAAATATCCAGACGCTTGATGGTTCACGATATGGTCCATGAGTGATGCAAGAGCATCCACACTTCATCAACGAACCAGTGCGAGGAGAAAGAAGAGACAGCTGGACAAGCCCAGCAAACCTCAAATTTTGAATTCTACCTTGGTATTGTTGCGCCGCCGTTTAACTAAAGGCATTCAAAGCTGAGCGCACTTGTATTGTATTATAGATAGGAAGGCATTAAATGGTTTTAATGCTGTTAGATAGAAATTAGCTGTAGATTAGACAGTTTTTACTTTCAGGAGGGAAAACGAATATAGACACCCTCCTTGTATAATTGAGATTATTATTCAGCATTAGAAAAGAGAGCAAGAGAGAGCAGAGCAGGGAGCTTGTGAAGAACACCCATGTACAGACTGAATTAATAGAAGAAAGACTGTGATTTCAATCCCATGGAGGTGTTTGATCTCTGTGTGTTGTTGATATTATTTTGTTGCATGCTTGCTTCTTTTTATGCTTATCTTCTATATGCTGCATATGTGATTGCATACCAGGTTCGAAACTTGAGAGAATGAGGGAATGAGTTTCAATTGTTTCTCTGCTTAAGTCTGGAGATTCCTGCATAGAGTGCAGTTGAATTCCTCTGCATAGAGTGCGTGAGGAGGCTGAGCAGTTGAACTTTTGTTCTCTTTCGCCCAGAGTCATGATAGGTTATTCGAACCATGCAGGTGAGTGCAGGTCGAATTGAAGTCTCAGAGCCGAGTCTGAGGGAAGTGGGACTGGACCGTGTTAGAAGGATTTCACAGGTCTAGACGACTTCAACGCTTTGAGAGCTGTTGGAAGTCGAGCACAGGAAGAACGTGAGGAGTCTCTGAAGGAGTCAGAGAGAGACAAAAGCTCAGGAGGGGCAGTTCTTTGTAAGCATCTTAGGAACAGGCCTGGGAGAGTTTTGAAACAAAGGAAAGCTTAGAAGTCGGAGGATTCTCAAGAGGAAGAGGATCGACGACGTGTAACTCCAGTGAAGTTTCGCGAAATCCCGAGGACCGTCCGATCATGGAGGAGTTGCGTGGGAGATAACCCGTAAGCACGGGTGTGGAGAACAAAAGTCCATTGGACTTCGAGGTTTCGGCATTCGAAGGTTGGCAAGGTGGGGGTTCACACCTCGTAGAATCACGAGTCACGATTTCCCGAATCATTCTGTACCGTTGATCCAGACAGGAGCACGTGGTGCGCGATCCCTGAGGATCAGGGGTTCGGCGTTCGGTGTTTCCCGGAGGCAAGGGTTCAAACTCTTTGAAATCGCGATCGGCGATTTTCTGAATTGATCGAGGCCGTTGATCAGAGAGGGGACACGTGGCGCAAGATCCCGAGGATTCAGGATTTGGGACTTTGCAAGGACTGTGACCTTGTGCATCAGGAAGCGTGAATTCCCGAATCGCGATTTCCCGATAGAACGAGGGGGAGACAAGTGTCAAGGCGTTAGACCCCAGAGCAGGTGGAGGACAGGTGTCATCGGACTTCGGGGTTTCGGCATTCGGAGAATCGGAGTTCTCGACGCCAATGAGTTCTTGCATCGCGGATTCACGATCCGCGAAATCCCGAAGAGGACGTGGCAGCGTGGGACCCTGGGAACTAGTGGAATACAGGTGGCATTGTATCGGGGTTCGATCTTCGACGTTTGATGAGGCGAGAGCTCATACTCGCTGAAATCGCGAGTAGCGATTTCCCAAATCAATAGGAACCATTGATTTCTACGGGACAGGTGGCGTGAGATCCCGAGAGATCCGGGTTCGGCATTTGGGACTTTCCATTGCAAAGAAATTGTGAATGGAGAAATCGCGATCCCGCGATCCCCGATAGTGAGGAGAGAGGAAGTGACGTGGCAAGGAGATAGCACACATGCACATCGGAGTTCGGGGTTCGGGGTTTTGATTTGCACGAGTATTGTCTCAACAGGATTCGTGAAATCGCGAAGCCCGATTTCCCGATTTCCGAAGGGGAACTCGCCGAAGGAGCCTACTGTGGGTAGTGGACTCCCGATTGGAGGGGAAGAGTACTTTGACTCTTCGGGCCCGACGGTGAAGAAGGTCCTGGTGGGGCAGCTTTCTCGGTGAGGGGCAGGGTTGCGTCAGGTGGTATCAGAGCCCAAAGGTCTTTTCTGTATATTTCAGGCAAGAGGAGAGAAGGAGGAAAGGAAAGCACTCTGATACTCACGACTTGCGTCAGGTGGTATCAGAGCCCAAAGGTATTGTCTGTATATTTCAGGCAAGAGGAGAGAAGGAGGAAAGGAAAGCACTCTGATACTCACGAATTGCGTCAGGTGGTATCAGAGCGGGAGTGTCTTTGTTTTTTGAAGCAGAGATAGAAGAGATATAATGCCACCTAGGAGAGAAAGGCAGTCTCCTGATCATGAGGACAGGGATGCCCGAAGAAGGGGTAGACTAGCAGGGAATCCAGAGATGGAGCGTCAAATCCGAGATCTCAGGGCGAGACTTGAAGATATGGAGACCACCCAGAGGCGTGGAGCTGGTACAGCAGAGTTCAGCGATCCCGAGATTGAAGAGGAAGCTGGACATGACCAAGAAGAGGTCGCCGCAGAAGATGCCTCGACAGAGAGGTTGATCAGGGCCATTTTGAGGATGATCTCGAAGACGAAGATGGATATTCCCGTCTATGAGGGAAGTCTAAACACAAAGGAGCTGTTGGATTGGATCCGAGCACTCGACACCTACTTCGATTACGAAGACATCGAAGAGGATAAGAAGGTGAGGCATGCTGTCACCAAGCTGAAGGGACATGCAGCCTTATGGTGGGACGAGCTGCAGGCAGACAGGCGTTCCAAGGGTAAACAAAAGATCAAGAGCTGGGATCGGATGATCGCCAAGATGAAGGCGAAGTTCATTCCGAGGGATTACCAGATCATTCTGTTCAGGCGAATGCAGAACCTGAGACAGAAGATGATGACGGTGAAGGAGTACACCGAAGAGTTCTACAGGCTCAACATTCGAGCTGGTCATCGGGAGAGCGATGACGAAAAGGTAGCAAGGTACCTGAATGGGTTGAGGTATGACATTTAGGACGAGTTGAGCATGGTTACCATCCGCACAGTTGAGGATGCGTACCAGATGGCTCTGAAAGCCGAAGAAAAGCTGAGCCGCAAGAAGGGACAGAGAGGATGAGGCAGAAGCCAGCCTAGAGGCACAGCAGTTGCCCAAGAACGAACTCAGAAGCCCAAGGAGGATTGGAAAAGACCTCAGGGGAAAGCTGAAAGAGGTGGAACCTCACATCATAGGCAACAAAATTTTGAGCCAAGGAGGCAGCAAGATGATCAGCAAGGAGGCTACGCTGATGCCAACACATTTCCTCGTACCCGAGGTAGAGGAAGAGGCCAAGGAGGAATTATCACATGCTTTACGTGTGGTAAAGACGGACACAAAGCCGTGGACTATCCAGAGAGGAAGGTGGATAGAAGAAAATCTCACGTTGCTGAGGCGCAGAGACGTGACGTGGAGGATGAAGACACTGGAAGTGGGAAGTCACTGACAGTGCATAAGGTTCTTTTGAAACCTGAGAAAGAGGTGGAGAACACAGCTCAAAGATGCTGACTATTCAGAACGACTTGCAAGACCCAGGGCTGGAAATGCAAGGTTATAGTGGATAGTGGGAGCACCGATAATCTCGTTTCGACCGAGATGGTGGAGAAACTGGATCTGAAAACGAACAAACACCCGAGTCCATACAAAGTGACATGGATGCAGAAAGGACACCAGGTATGTGTTACAAAACAATGCTTGGTAAATTTTAAAATGGGTGATTATAGGGATGAGATTCTATGTGATGTCATTCCCATGGATGTCTGTCATGTATTATTGGGAAGACCATGGCAGTTTGACAGAAATGTTGTTCATAATGGGAGGATGAACACATACACCTTGGAGAAGGATGGAAAAACACATACATTGCTTCCGGGGAAGGATAAGAAGGTGGAGTCAGAAGTAACCAGCATGATACTTCTCATGAGTGGGAAAGAACTTCTCACAGAGCTGGAGAAGGATGAGGATCCACAGTTCTTTGTTGTCAGGAAGCCAAAAATTGTCCTGACAAGCACAAGAGTGGACGACTTGCCGGAAGAGATTCAGGAACTGCTGGGAGAGTTCGCTGATATCATCGTGGACGAACTACCTCGTTCGTTGCCACCGATGAGGAGTGTGAGTCACCACATTGACCTCATACCCGGAGCAAGTTTGCCAAATAAGGCAGCRTACAGGTTGACACCTCAGGAGAACGAGGAAGTCARAAGGMAGGTAYAGGATCTGCAGGACAAGGGACTAGTGAGAGAGAGTCTGAGTCCATGTGWTGTTCCRACARTACTGAGTCCAAAGAAGGATGGAGGCTGGAGGATGTGTACAGACTCCAGGGCGATTAATAAAATCACCATCAGGTATAGGTTTCCACTGCCGAGGATGGACGACTTGATGGATTGCCTGAGCAGGGCAAATTATTTTCCAAAGATAGATCTCAAGAGCGGATATCATCAGATCCGGATGCGAGAAGGAGATGAATGGAAAACAACATTCAAAACAAACGAGGGTTTGTACGAATTACTGGTCATGCCGTTTGGGTTGACAAATGTGCCAAACACGTTTATGCGGCTGATGAATGAGGTCCTGCGGGAATTCATTGGTAAATTTGTAGTCGTATACTTGGACGACATCCTGATTTTCAGCAAGACTAGAGCTGAACACTTGAGGCATTTGGCCATTGTGATGAAAAGACTACAGCAGGAGAAACTGCTGATCAATTTGAAGAAGTGTTCCTTCATGCAGATAGAACTCATTTATTTGGGTTTTGTAATTTCGGCTAACGAATTGAAGATCGATCCTGAGAAGGTGAACGTGATCAAAAATTGGCCATCGCCAAGGAATGTTTTCGAGGTAAGGAGCTTTCACGGTTTGGCAAGCTTCTACAGGAAGTTCATTTGGAACTTCAGTGGAATCAGTGCTGCAATGATGGATACTGTGAAGAAACGGCATAAAATT
Source organism: Picea glauca (assembly GCA_000966675.3). Lineage (NCBI taxonomy): Eukaryota > Viridiplantae > Streptophyta > Pinopsida > Pinales > Pinaceae > Picea > Picea glauca. The sequence goes on from JZKD02S2123610.1 coordinate 88,503, forward strand.
TTTCATTGGACAGCCAAGGCTGAGAAGAGCTTCAATCTGTTGAAGCGGAAGATAACTGAGCGACCAGTGTTAGTGTTGCCAGATTTTCAGAAAACTTTCCAAGTGAAGTGTGATGCCAATGGGTATGTTGTTGGAGGGGTTTTAAGTCAGGATGACAGACCTGTTGCATACTACAGCGAGAAGCTAGATGATGCAAAACTGAAGTACTCCACATATGATAAGGAATTTTATGCCATTATCCAGGCATTGAAAAAGTGGAGGCATTATCTCATCCCCAAGGAATTTGTCCTGTACAGTGATAATCATGCGTTACAGTTCGTGAGTCAGCAAGAGAAGTTGAATCAGAAGCATGCAAAGTGGGTGGAATATATGCAGAATTTTACATTTGTAATAAAGCACATTTCAGGGACTGCCAACAAGGTAGCTGATGCCTTAAGTAGGAAGTGCTTTTTGCTGCAGGAATTCAGGGTCAAGACTTTAGGTTTTGAGAATCTGAAATATATGTATGCAGGTGACGCAGACTTTGGCGAGGCATACGAAGCAGCTGAGAACCCAGTTCTCAGGGATAGGAGTTCGTGGATTGATTACCTGACCCGGGATGGATTGTTGTTCAGGGGCAATCAATTATGCATTCCAGATTGCTCTATGAGAGAGAATTTGGTAAAGGAGAAGCACAACGGGGGCTTAGCAGGTCATTTTGGATATGACAAAACATTTTCCAAACTGAGCGAATCATATTTTTGGCCAGAAATGCGTGCAGATGTTAAGAGATTTGTTGACAGGTGTCGAATTTGTCAACACGCGAAAGGCCGAAAGCAGAACACAAGATTCTATCAGTCGTTGCCCATACCTGAGAGGCCATGGGAGGCGATCAGTATGGATTTTGTTTTGGGATTGTCGGGAACTCAATGGGGAGTTGATTCCATCTTTTTGGTGGTGGACAGGTTTTCGAAGATGGCACATTTTATCCCGTGTCATAAGACCAACGATGCAACCCACATCGCAAATTTGTTTTTCAAAGAGATTGTGCGATTGCATGGATTGCCGAGAAGCATAGTCTCGGACATGGATACCAAGTTCATAGGTCACTTTTGGAGGATTCTATGGAAGAAGCTAGGGAATGACTTGGCATTCAGCTCTGCTTACCATCCACAGACAGATGGGAAGACCGAATTAGTCAACAGAAGCTTAGGGGATCTATTGAGAAGCATGGTGATGGAGCATCACAACAGTTGGGATCAGATCCTACCACAGGCCGAATTTGCGTATAACGATTCGGTGAATCGGAGCACAGGTAAGAGCCCATTTCAAATTTTGTATGGGACACAGCCGAGAGGAGTTTCTGAGCTCAGGGAGTTAGAACAAGTTGAAACTAGCTGCGCGAGAGCCAAAGAATTCGCAGAGGCAATGCAGGAACTTCACACTGAGGTGAAGCAACAATTGCAAAAATCGAATCAGGATTATAAGCGCAGAGCCGATCAGAGGAAAAGGCAACTTCAGTTTGAAGTTGGAGACATGGTTCTGGCACACTTGAGAAAAGAAAGGTTCCCAAGGGGAACATATAACAAGCTCAAGATGAAGAAGATTGGGCCATGCAAAGTCCTAAAGAAATTTGGGGAGAATGCATATGAGCTTGAGTTTCCAGAGGGCATCGGGATATCTTCGATTTTCAATATTTCGGATTTATACCCATATAAGGCTGAGGATGAAGGAGCTGGAACGGATGAACAACCAGTGGTCCAGTGGCAGAAGCAGTTGCCAATTGCACAGAAACCTAAGATGGAGCGCATACTGGATAAAAGAGTGGGAAGGAAGACCAGGAGAAAGCAATATTTTGAGTACCTGGTGAAATGGAAAAATCACCCAGGGGAGGATGCCAACTGGGAAATAGAGGCAGTAATTCAGAAGCATGGGCACACCGTGCAAGAGCTCATGGACAAGAGCCCATGAAACCTTCTGAGCCGAGGAGTATGATCCAGGAGCATCCACACTTCATCAACGAACCAGTGCAAGGAGAAAGAAGAGACAGCTGGACAAGCCAACAAACCTCAAATTTTGAATTCTACCTTGGTATTGTTGCGCCGCCGTTTAACTAAAGGCATTCAAAGCTGAGCGCACTTGTATTGYATTATAGATAGGAAGGMATTAAATGGTTTTAATKCTGTTAGATAGAAATTAGCTRTAGATTAGAYAGTTTTTACTTTCAGGAGGGAAAACGAATATAGACACCCTCCTTGTATAATTGAGATTATTATTCAGCATTAGAAAAGAGAGCAAGAGAGAGCAGAACAGGGAGCTTGTGAAGAACACCCATGTACAGACTGAATTAATAGAAGAAAGACTATGATTTCAATCCCATGGAGGTGTTTGATCTCTRTGTTGTTGATATTAGTTTGTTGCATGCTTGCTTMTTTTTATGCTTATCTTCTATATGCTGCATATGTGATTGCATACCAGGTTCGAAACCTGAGAGAATGAGGGAATGAGTTTCAATTGTTTCTCTGCTTAAGTCCAGAGATTCCTGCATAGAGTGCAGTTGAATTCCTCCGCATAGAGTGCGTGAGGAGGCTGAGCAGTTGAACTTTTGTTCTCTTTCACCCAGAGTCATGATAGGTTATTCGAACCGTGCAGGTGAGTGCAGGTCGAATTGAAGTCTCAGAGATGATTCTGAGGGAAGGGGGACTAGACCGTGTTAACAAGATTACACAGGTCTAGACGACTTCAACGCTTTGAGAGATTTTGGAAGTCGAGCACAGGAAGAATGTGAGGAGTCTCTGAAGGAGTCAGAGAGAGACAAAAGCTCAAGAGGGGCAGTTCCTTGTAAGCATCTCAGGAACAGGCCTGGGAGAGTTTTGAACCAAAGGAAAGCTTAGAAGTCAGAGGATTCTCAAGAGGAAGAGGATCGACGACGTGTAACTCCAGTGAAGTTTTGCGAAATCCAGAGGACCGTTCGATCGTGGAGGAGTTGCGTGGGAGATAACCCGTAAGCACGGGTGTGGAGAACCAAAGTCCATCGGACTTCGAGGTTTCGGAATTCGGAGGTTGGCAAGGTGGGGGTTCACACCTCGTAGAATCGCGAGTCGTGATTTCCCGAATCATTCTGCATCGTTGATCCAGACAGGGGCACGTGGCACGCGATCCCTGAGGATCAGGGGTTCGACGTTCGTTGTTTCCCAGAGGCAAGGGTTCAAACTCTTTGAAATCGCGACCAGCAATTTCCCGTATCGATCGAGGCCATTGATTGGAGAGGGGACACGTGGCGCAAGATCCTGAGGAGTCAGGATTCGGGACTTTGCAAGGACTGTGATCTTGTGCATCAGGAAGCGCAAATTCCTGAATCGCGATTTCCTGATAGAACGAGGGGGAGACAATTGTCAAGGCGTTAGACCCCAGAGCAGGTGGAGGACAGGTGTCATCGGACTTTGGGTTTTCGGCGTTCAGAGAATTGGAGTTCTCGACACCAAGGAGTTCTTGCATCGCGGATTCGCGATCCGCAAAATCTCGAAGAGAACATGGCAGCGTGGGACCCCGAGAACTAGTGGAATATAGGTGGCATTGTATCGGGGTTCGGTCTTCGGCGTTTGATGAGGTGAGAGCTCATACTCGCTGAAATCGCGAGTAGCGATTTCCCGAATCAGTAGGAACCGTTGATTTCTACGGGACAGGTGGCGTGAGATCCCGAGAGATTCGGGTTTGGCATTCGGGACTTTCCATTGCAAAGGAATTGTGAACGGCGAAATCGCGATCCCGCGATCCCCGATAGCGAGGAGAGAGGAAGTGATGTGGCAAGGAGATAGCACACATGCACATTGGAGTTCGGGGTTCGTGGTTTTGATTTGCACGAGTATTGTCTCAACAGGATTCGCGAAATCGCGAATCCTGATTTCCCGATTTCCGAAGGGGAACTCGCCAAAGGAGCCTACTGTGGGTAGTGGACTCCTGATTGGAGGGGAAGAGTACTTTGACTCTTCGGGCCCGACGGTGAAGAAGGTCCTGGTGGGGCAGCTTGCTCGGTGAGGGGCAGGGTTGCGTCAATGAGGATTCTGCTTCACTTACTGTACATGGTTTGGCATTAAGACTTTAAGTCCATGAAAATTGTAGGTTTCCATAATTGACATTATTTTAATTTTTTTTAGACAGTTAATATATATATATATATATATATATATATATATAACAATTAAAGAAACAAACAAAAACAAAACAATTAAAAATATTAAAACCTAAAAAAATAAATATAAATAAATATTATTACAAGAATAAAAACAAATTATAAAAATAAAAAACAACAAAAACAAATAAAACTGTAAATACTTTCTTTAACAATTTTATTTTTTCCATATCATTGCCACTACAAGCTTGACTCGACATTGGCAAATTAACAAGTGTTGAATAAAAAAATTAACTAAGGTTTTTTCGTGCTATGCGAGGGATTCATACAGGCCAATAATTTGCATTTTCTACTTTTCATTGATGGTTTTTGTTTGATGATTTTTTTTTTCAATTGACTTTTATTCAATGAAGTTTTTTTTGCAATTTTCTTTCTTTTAGATAGTTAATAAAACGAAAAAAATTCATAAAAGAAGAAAACAAATTATAAAAATGAAAAACAACACAAATAAAATTTTGCAAATGGACATCTCACTCATTCATGGACACAATATCCAAACATGTTTTACTCTTTCCGATAATTTCTTTGTCTCAAATCACTTCAAGCTGCAAAATGATGAAACAAGCGTGCGCGCAATGACAACGACAACTGGTACAAAAATGCATTTTATCAATTTGTCACATTTGTACTTCTTTCTACATGTTATGTTTTTCAAACTTCTCAGAAGTTTTCATGCAGGAATTGTACTAAGTTTTTTTAAGGTTTCAAACACAATCACGTTTCATGCTGAAATGATTTTCAGGGATCAAAAATATTTTCATGAAAAGCATGCTTATTGCAAGCTTAAAGGAGTTGATTCTCATTCTACACATCATGGTGTTTGTTGTTACACAACGACCATTCATAAAACCATTTTGTGTCTTGAATTATTTCTTCCCATTTCTCCTTCAAGGCAAACTGGTCATCTCTGTGTTGAAAGCCCATCTTCCATTGAATTATCCTTCATGACTTCGCACACGTCTATCTTTCTGAGTCGCATACATCTCTTTATATTTTTTTCAATTCATTTTTCCTTGTCAATAAAACTATCCAACTCCCTTTCCATGACTACATTGCCTTTCTATAAACATTGTTGCTATTGAGATCTTTCCTATAGTCCTACTAATATTTTTGTAAAAAATCGCATTGGTTGATGTGGGATTCCTTAAGGCCCACATTTCAACAAGTCTTGCCCCATTGACCTCAGCACCTTATCTAGGATATAGACTAGAGTTCCTTTTGAGTACCTAGAGGCTTGCATGACTTAATGGAAATTTCTCTCGCTGAAAATCATGGGAATACATCATTGTCCCTTGATCGTCAGATTTTGCAAGTGGATCGACATCAACAAATCTATTTGCACTTCGCAATATGTACTCGGGTACCTTGGCACTCATTGACATCAATGGTGAGTTTTCCTTTCATTGGTTAATGACATTCATCAATGGTCGGTAATCCAATGACTTCTCTTCACGCTCGACATTGACACATTCATTCGCATGACTAGAATTGTACCAATGGGTTGTAGTGGGTGAAGGCTATACACTTTTTCTTGACTTCCTCAACAGTTACAGTAGCATGAATTCAAATATATGAGAGTACTACAGTTCCACTTTCATACTTCCTCTTTTCGACCATTCATCCAACAACAGTTCAGATTCCTCCACTTCACATTCTATGATCCAGCAGTTACATCAGTTGCAGTCACCTTTCACATGATTCTGCAGCAGTGACATCTTCCATGCTCCAACCACCACATCAACCATATTCCTATTGCATAGTTCATCAACATTTTGGGTAAGTGGAGGTATGCTATTTTCTAAACTTTAATCATGTAATTCATCAATTGCTAGCAATGAATACTTTGGAAAATTACCTCACCAAGATCCCTTTCCTTATCACTTCTATGACTCATGCCACATTGCATGCGAACATGCAACCAATTCAATTGGTGGGTAGGGGACTTTATTCACTATCATCACTCCATTTTTCCACTACCATCATTCCATTTTTCATCTCATTTACCATTTACGAACATTTCTTTTCCAACGATACTCTGTTGCACTTTGCTTCATAAGCATTGATATACATATTGGCATGATTCACAAATATGAATAAGGGCTTTCTTATACTCAATGATGTTTCCTTATGCACATTAATAGTTTATATTTTCTAGTAAGTATATGGGTAAATTATTATCATAACAATAAGAGAAAAAATAACAAAATGAATGTTGTTAACACAAGAACCAACATTCTTTGTATTCATGGTTGTCACAAAAGAACCAACCATAAGAAAATGTCAGTTGTTACTCATGTCAATCCCATCCTAGAAACATCCATTATCATCACTCAAAGCCAACATTCAGATGCCAAAATTTCTTGAGAAGATCCATGCACAGTTGCATGCAGACATGCAACAAATTCAGTTGGGGGGTATGTTGGGGCTCAAAAATGTCATATTTTCATCCACCTTTCCCTTCATCATTCTTCACATTTCATCACCCCATTAACATTTCATGATATCATTTTCATAAACATATTTGGGTTTCACCTTATTATTCTCCACTTTATTCATTTTAGTATTAAAAGGGAATTTGTGATTAAATATTAGAAAATCGGCATGATTTCATATATATCTCAAAAATGTGTGAGCTTTGTAATATGTAGGAATATGTGAAGGATTAATTCAGAAAGACTTCTCGAATATATCCTCTACCATTTCAAGGAGATAGTAATTCAAATCCTATTCCAAGGAGAAGATCATGGAGATTTGGTTGACATATCTTATCCAAGATATATGAGAGATATGTGTGAGGATTTGAAGGGATTATATTTTGTAATAATGGGAAATTGGTTGAGAGAAAAGTGGATCTGTAATTATGAGATGCTTATCTTAATTTTAAACCTCTCATGTATAAAAGAGAGTGCTCTCTCTTCATGGGGGAGTAGTCATTAGGAGGAGAAAGTAATTAGTCATTTCTTGGATTAGTTTCCTAACTTCATTATTTTGTCATTTGATCATTGTGATGTAATTGAGATTGATTTACTGTTGGTGTGAGCTCACATGTGTCGTCTTGTTGCTATTCACATATTGTTTATCCTTTAACGCAATTTTCCATTCCTATATTAATTTCATTTATGCAATTTCATTTCAGTCCCGTGTTGTAGCAATTCAATTCCAAGTCATGTGTTTCAACTTCTTGCATTAGGTTAATGATTCAATTTTAGTTGTAGATTTACCATTACATTAGGTTAAATTAGCTTCAATCCTTCATATACTTTGAATGTGATTCGTAAGTTTACGAACCTCAGATTGACAAATTAAATAGTTGGGAAAGTACTAGAATGCAATTAATACAACAATAGTTTGGTCCAACGTGACGATTGTCATTCCCTTGTTACGATTGTTGTTCCCTTTGCAGGTAGTGTTGTTCATTTGAACAACTGTCTTTCCTTTTGTTACCATTGTTGTCCCCTTTGCAGGTGTTGCATCTTTGGAGGATGATGATTTAAAATGAAAGGTAAGAACCTACGTAGGCAACAAGTAAAATGCTTGTGCCAACGCCTACCTTCGGATGATGCAAAGAGGTTATATTTTAGGACATATTTAGAGCCCAACACCTTGAGAACCCTATTTTCCTCAAATTCCTTGGCTCTCTTGGATCCAATCCTTGGATTTGGGAGCCCCTTTTTCCTCAAATGTCAATCCAACAAAGGAAGGACCATCACACCCATACAATGCTCAAAATGTCGTCATGCCAATTAACATGTGATGAGTGGTATTGTAACAATGATCAACTAGGTGCAACCACTTCATCCATGCTTTTTGATTTCATGAAACATAGTTACATAAATATCCCTCAAGCCATTTTTTCACAATATCTATTTGGCCGTATGTATGAGGGTGGTAACTAGCGCTGGGGGTCAACTCTATGCTAGCAAATCTGGATAACTCCTACCAAAAAGTGTTGAGAAAGACGGTATCCCTGTCACTGACAATATATATTGGAATACCATGAAGTTTGAATACCTCTTTGAAGAATATCTCCACTACCTTTGCTTCATTATACTTTGAGGATATGGAAAATAAGTGTGCAAATTTGGTCAACCAATCAACCACCACATATACACTATCTTTTCCTTGGACCTTTGGAAAACCTATGATAAAATCCATGGATATACTATCCCATTTCTTATTTGGAATGGGAAATGACTGTAATAGTCCTCCAGGATTGGTCTTCTATCACTTGTTCTATTGAAAAGTCACACACTCTCTCACGTACTTCAACACATCATATTTGAGGCCCTTCCAAGTGAACCTCTCCCCAATTTTCCTGTAGGTTTTTAAATACCCCAAATGTCCAGCCAATGGTGTATTGTGCATACCAAATATTTTCTAAACTTGTCCAAGGCATGCATGATCGCAATCATTTCTTTGTCATAGATGGGATATCACTTGTCCCTCTCCAAGAGATTGCTACTCTCATATGCAATAAGATGCATTTTATGCATCAAAATGTCTCCTATTCCTTCACCTGATGCATCACACTCAAGCACAAAGGGCTTAGTGAAATCAAGAAGTACTAAAATGGGGCAGGTGCTCGTCACTTCCTTCATGAGGTAAAATGTATTTTGAGCCTTTTTGGTCCATCTGAATGATCCTTTATTTGTGAGGTATGTGAGTGGTGCGACCAACTATGAAAATCCTTTCACAAATCATTTGTAATAACTGCAAATCCTAAAGAGGCCATGTAGGTGTGTGATATTTTTGGGTGGTGGCCAATCTAATATAGCTTGTATATTCTCCTTGTGCACCTGCACTCCCTATGCACTGACCACATGTCCCAAGTATAGAACCTATGTCAATCCAAATTCACACTTGGACTCTTTTGCATACAATGAATTCTCCTCCATGATACTCAAAATATCCTCTAAGTTCCCCAAGTGTTCCTCCCATGTTCTGATATATATATTAACCACATCATCAAAAAATACCAATAAAATCTTCCATGACTAATTTCTAAATAGGTGATTCATGCATGATTGAAACATAGTTGGTGCATTAATCAACCCAAATGGAATGACAAAGAACTCATAGTGCCCATAATGGTACTTTAAATTGGTTTTTTGAATATCTTCCTCTCTAACCCTGATTTGATGGTAACCGGATCGAAGATCAATCTTCTAAAAGTATATTGCTCCATGCATCTCATCCAGAATCTCATCGATCCTTGTTATAGGGTACCTTATTTTTATCATCTTTTTATTCAGGTCCCTATAGTCAATACACATCCTCATAGTTCCATCCTTCTTCTTAAGCAAGACCATCGAATAAGCGGAAGGATTAGAAATGGGTCTGATATGCCCCATCTCAAGCAATTCCTTGATGGATTTTTCTATTTCATCTTTGAATTTCTTGGGGTTCCTGTAAGGGGTGGTTTTGACAAGTTTGGCTCCCTCCTCTAACTCTATAGTGTGCTCAAATCCTTTGTTCGGTGGTCTCCCTAGAGGTATTTTTCCAAATACCTTGTCATGTCTTCTCAACAAGGGTTGAATATATGGATGATGAAGATGTCATCCATATGCATCTACCTGTTCTGTGATGAAACACTCAGTTGCATATGTTATATCTCTTCGCTTAAAAATGGCCTCCGTCCTTTTATTTGACACAACCATAGGGGCATTATTCAACATGCTTCTTAGAACAACCTTTTTACGCCTTGGTGAGTTGAATTCCATTGTCATCACTTTATAACTTGGCCTGATGTCCCCCAATGTTTGAACCCCCTGAACTCCCAAAAATATATTGGAGTCTGCCAAATTGATGACATAAAATTCATTGGTCAAGGTGTAGTTACCCAATGTCACGACCAACTTGGAAATATTCTTTGTGCATAAAAAATTATACCCATTGACCATTGCTACATTGAACCCCTTAAAGTACTTAGTATCCATCCATCTCCTGGCTACCCAAGATGCATCAATGAAATTATGGGTTGCCCCACCATTAATTACAATGGTAATCCCATGTCCTCGTAGTACTCCTATGAATTTGAAGGTGTGGAATATAGGTGTGCCTAATAAAGTGGCAATAACCACCTTCTTTTTCTCTTCCTGAGACTTTTCCTCAGTAGATTCCCCCTCCTCATTTCCCTGCTCTGTTGCAACCTCTTATTCCTCATCGTTATCTGAATGCACCTCTATGTAGTGAACCTTTACTTTTCCCATCAATATGTGGCCTAGTTCCCAAGGCTCTTTGTAGCTGAAATATAGATTATTTTTTCTCAACTCATTCAGAGTTGCCTCATATAACCTATCCTTACATTTCCCTTCTTTCATTGGAGGTTTCTTATCTTTGTCTTTATGTGGAATAAATGGTTTGGAAAATTTATTTGTCTTTGGGACTACAGCCTCCATGTCCCGTGTCCTGATGATAGAATCCTATAATGTATCTAGTTTGAAAGCTTTCATCCAAACAAGAAGTGGTTCATATACACCCTCAATAAATAGCATCACCAATCACATATCATAGACATCAGTCACGATGACTGCAAGCCTCTAAACATGTATGATGTAGGCATCCAACGTTCCTTCCTTCTTTATCTATGCCAACTCCTTGAAATGTATCCTGAGATCCTTTTTATCAAACCTATCCATTAACTTCTGAGTGAATTCCATATAGGAGGTGATATTAACATGTCCCGTAGTGACCAATCCATGGTACCACCACTCATAGGATTATTCATCAAGGTGAAAAGTAGATAATTTGATTGCCTTAACCTCTATCACATGATTGATCTAAAAGTATGTATCTAGCTTATGTACCCATTCCATGGCTATGCTCTTGCTAGACCCATCGAAGCATGGAATCAATAGATTTCCCATATTTCATGATAGATCCCTATTCTATTTCCCCTTATTGTGATCCCTTGGTCTATTCCTGTATTTTATTGTGTAGAAGTCCTATAGTGGCATGGCTTCCTGAAACTCACCACCTAGAGCTTAATACTCTCTCAAATAATATTGAAAAGTTTCACCTGGAACTTGATACCCCTGATTCTCCATTTGTTGGTTTCCCAAGAACTAAGGAAAAAGGGGTCTGGGGATCATCCTACTATTGTTCCTATCTCCCACCTGAATACGAATCCTAGTATGGTTAGGTGCAATAATCTCAGGATCATTTCCCTCACCATTGTTCCCATTGTTCACATTGGAACTCCCTCCACCATTGTTACTCTCATGGTTCTGATTTGTTTGGTTACTGGAAATTAAATGTGTCAATAGTTGTGCTAATTAATGTTGGCTAACAAATCATCCTTATAGGAATTGTATAACTATGTCCTCATTATTATGTTGGAAAACTGAGAGGGGGGGTGGGGGTGAATCAATTGTTACTGAACTTAAACAATTATGCTTATTTTAAACTCTTTACACAACATTTAATGACAGTCACAATAATGCAATAGAACATTCAACATCAACCACACATATGAGATACACAGAGACAAATATTTCCTGAGGAAACCCATACAAGGTAAAAACCTCTTCTTCTTTATATGATAAGTAATCTTTACATTCTTTACATTATCATACATATGAGCACCAACTCATAATGAGACTACAACCTCTGTTTTGCAAGCTGCTACTTGCTAAGAGCACCAACTCTCTGACTTCTCTAGCACCAACTAGAAGGAAGCACCAACTCCCTGGTTTCTCTAGCACCAACTAGAAGAAAGCACCAACTCCCCGGTTTCTCTAGCACCAACTAGAAGGAAGCACCAACTCCCCGGTTGCTCTAGCACCAACTAGAAGGAAGCACCGACTCCCGGGTTTCTTTAGCACCAACTAGAAGGAAGATACAACTCCCTATATTCAAGCACCCACTTGAACCTCTGAGGACAACAATCCTCCCTAGCACCTCCCTAACACCCTGAAATATAATTTTTTGCTAATGAAACCTATCACAGTGATACAATATTTATCATTGTCTTACCAGAATTATCATTGTTCTACTATGTTGCTCTACTCTCTTGTATCAATGTCTCTCTGTCTACATCTTCTTGGGATTTCTAATCTTCTTTTTTTCTCTACAAGAGCACCTCAGCCTTCCTTTAGTGTCTTACTGTCTTGATCCACACATTCCTTGTGCTTCCTGAGCTTCTGCCTTTTATGCTCTATGCGCCATGTCCATTCAATGCTCCAGTCCTCTTCTCTGTATTTCAGCTATTGCTCATTCCTCCTTCCACACTCTTGAATCCCTCTCAACAACAACAACCACCATATCTTCTCTATTCTTCATACTTATCATCTCTGTGCACCTTGTGCATGTTGTCCCACAATACTTTTGCATGCTCTCTCATGTCAAGTACTCTACCTGTTCATCATGGCAACTCTTCAGCTTCTCTGGTAGTTAGATCCATTTGTCAATTGCCTCTATGAACAGTCTTCATTCCAATGGAAGATTCCAAAAGACTCTTTAGCTTCTCTGATAATCACATAGAAGTCTCTTCGATTCCTCTAGCAGAGACCATCAGTGGTTTCTAGCACTTACACTGTGAACCTCCAAAGATCGCTTCAGCAACTGAATCCCCACTGATCGATTCACTGTTAAGAGAAACCATAGCCCTTCAATCATACTTAAATTCACCTACACCATTGGATGGAGTTCGTAGGGTCTTGTGTTTAATTCATATGCCCTCTGGTTGTGGCCGAGTGCTAAACAGAGTTTTAATTTCGTGATCTCGCATCTCAGCATTCCTGTGATAGAAGATCTCGACAGTCCAAGTCACGATTGCTGAGACTCCAAGATGGAGCTTAGCACTGCTAGCTTCTTCCCCTCATGTGACCACCAACTATGACCACAGGCTACACCAAAAGGCGCTTCATATTTCATGAATTTAAAAAATTCATCGAGCCTGATCAACGGTCGAGATCTTCGATGATCTAACAGTCCAGATCTCATCGCAATATCACATATCGTGATTCCTGTGATGAAGAGTCTTGATGCTCCAAGTTGCAATTGTTGAGACTCCGAGGTGGACCTTAAATCTGCTAGCTTCTTCCCTTCACGTGACCACCAATGGTGACCACAGGCTGCGCTAAAAGGCACTTCGTGTTTCACGAACCTATGAACTTCATCGAGCCTAATCAACAGTTGAGATCTCTAATGATCTGACGGTCCAGATCTCATCATGATCTCTCATATCACGATTCTTGTGATGAAGGGTCTTGATGCTCCAAGTCGCGAGCCCCGAGACTCTGAGATGGATCTTAACACCGCTAGCTCCTTCCTCTATCTTCCACATATGTAACCACTGGCTGTGACCACAGCCTTATTCGAAAACACATTTCGCACTTTTGCATCTTGGGTATTCTGTGATGAGTCCTCTCGACTCTCCATGTCATGAACTCTGAAATAGGGCTTCGCTCCTTTGACTTTCTATTCAGCAAAACGATGATCTTTCGTCATGTGTCCTATGGATCCAATGGTCCACAACTGTCCTCGATGGACAACCAGAATTCCTTCACAGTTTTGGAGAGTTGGATGACTCTTGGTCTTATCCGCCTTGCAGCTTCACCATATCTAATGGTTGTTGGTCCTTCATAATTACTCCAAATCTGACGGTCCAGATCTTATCGCGATTTTGCCACTTCATGAGCCTTCTTCATGCCTAATCACCAGTCCAAAATCCTTGGTGATCTGATGGTCTAGATCTTTTCATGATCTCGCATATCACGAGTTTGAACCTCTTTTCATTGGATTTCTTGATCTGCGAAACTCCGAAACAAAACCTTTGTCATTCACCACATGTCCTTCTTGAATCAACTATCAATATTGTTATCATGATTTCTCATATCACGAGTTTGAACCTCTTTCCTTTGGATTTCCCGATCTACGAAACTCCAAAAACCTTTGTCGTGCTTTGACTGTTTTCCTCCTTTTGAGCTTACACTGATGATCTTTCCATTCGATCATTGTTGTTCTTCCTTGCCTCCCTTTTTGTCATTGTTGCTTCTTTTATTGCCATCAATGACAAGCACGCTCTTCTTGTAAACATGCCAACATATTATCCCCCATGAATTCTTCTTGTTCTGCCTCTGGTTGGTTCTCCCTTGTTTCTCCTTCTTCAATAAATATGTCTTCTACCCCTCTCTATATTCTACTTTTGTAGGTGATATACCTATCATTCCCTTGCCTCATCAATAAAAAAACACCTTAGGTTGGGAGGATACACTACTTTAATACCACTATAAATTTCCTTTGGTATAATCCTTGGGATTTTACCTCAATTTTTTGTGTAGTCTTTAGTCAAACAATTTTTTTGTTTGGGGTTTTTGAATATTTGCTACTTCAGAAAATTTCATAGCAATTTACATGTTTTCCTTTTATAATTTCTTGGTACCCAAAATACAAGATAGTAAATTAAAAGGGAAACAATACCCAATTATGTTGTAACTCACTATTAAGCACCCATACATGAGACCCAAGACAATCATTGTATTAACAATTTGCAACAAGGATTACATAGTGAAATATTCAGTAATTAGAACAATGGATAAGTGAAAAAGAACCTATATTGACTTCTGTAAGAAGTCTTTACACATATTAAGTGAATGTTGTTGTAAATATCTACCTAAATTTCTCATTATTCTAGCAACCAATGTACACAATAGGAGCTTCCTCAATGGTAGGAAGGATGCACCCAACTTCAGAGCAGATACCTTTTCCAGTCACACAAATATATCCCCACTCCCAAATTCATCCACAAGAAAATAACATGACCCCAACACTACGAAGAACAGGTCCAGATATGATATAGCGCACTCAACAAGAAAACTATCATTGTCTTGGAAGAAGATACAACCCATCAGTCAATAGATTCAATCTGGGTGAGTAGATTTGGTTTCTACAACATCAAACATCCCAAAATCTTCCCAAATATTCTGGAAATCATCTTCCTCTACCCACAACTCATTTCCCAAGGTAACACGACCTCAAATCATAATTAACATTGTCCATAATGAAATAATATGGCCCAACAAATACTGAACTCGACCCTCTTAAGTTAGTTTCCCTTTTTAAAATTGAGCTCAACTACCACCTATGAAAACTCCATCATAGATGAAGGAAAATCAGAACTAGTAAAGATATCTCTCATAATTAGTGAAGCACAATGAATATATCTATGTGATCTCTTCCTCAGATGACTAACTAGGGTGGATGGTCTCACCACCGAAGCCAATCCCTGAAAATTCCTCCTAGGGTTTTCGTCCCAAGAGTTCCAAAACACAATGAGCTCTCTCAATGAGAAATTAGAAAATTCCAATGCAAGAATGAGAGAGCGCGCCCTCATTTTCCCATTTTATTCATTAGTTGACTCTTTTTCCACCTTTTTACCTTTTAATTAGTTTACATGATTTTTCATATTCTCAATAGTCACTTAGATGCATTTTTCCACTTTACCCAATGTCACCTTTATATTTAATTAATCCTCATTCTAGTACCATTAATAGTTAATTCCCTTTTAATTCCCTAACTATGGCCCATGGGAATTACTTAGGCCAATTCGTCAATTCGTCTAGATGACTCATTTGAAAAGGTACATTACATGCGTGAACCTTCTGAAAATAAATTTTATGAGATTTTTTGAAATTTCTAACATTTCTAACATTCCACCTTAAGATCATATATGTCCATTGACTGTAACAAAATTATACTATGTGTCATTATAACTACCATCAAAACGTAATTGAGTATCAAACAAGCATAGTAAATATATACTCTATGAAAAAAGTAAAGACAATTCATTTCTACTTCAAACATGAGGAATACGATCAATATCTTCCAAGGGCTAGTCCCTTGGCTAGTTCGCCTCCCTTTCTTCTTCTGGTGTTGTGGATTAAGAATGGGGGTCATCATCAATGTGAATGGGGTTTTCATGAGTGTTATCATAGTCATAAATTTCCTTCTTGAATGTTGCAACCTCCTCTTCCTCATCAACATGAGTGTTGGCGCAGACCTATTTTGGGAAGAAAGAAGTCTATTTTTGGGCGTAGGACTATTTTGGGGAAAATAAGCCTATTTTTGGAGAACGTGCAATAGGGGAAGAAAAACATCATGCAAAATATGATAAAAAAGAAACATGAAGAAAAAAAAAAAGGAAAAGTAGCATGTGGAAGGAGGAAAAGAAGTGTGGTGTGTATGCAGATAGACCTAACCACGTTAGGGTTAGGGTTTTGGACATGAATGTAATGACTATAAGCCAATAGAATAGTATAAATAAAGACCTAGGAGGTCTAGTAGAGGTTTGTCGGTTGTTGAGTAGTTCATTATTATTTTGGTCAGTGAGTAAAGGAGAGATAATTGATCTGAATAGGCTAGGTTTTGAGGGTTAGATCACAGGTTGTGGATCCTAGTGTGATCTAGTCCACCTCATAGAAGGTACTTAGCCACCTTTTTTATTGTAAACCTAAATAATGTAATGCTCACAACGTAGAGTTTGCAAAAAGATGAATAAAGATAAGAAGCGATAGATCTTTGTGGACATAGCCTCGGGGGGGGGGGTGAACCATAGTAAATCTAGTGTGTTAATGTGTCAGAATGGTTGTTTTGATGATATGTTATGTATCAGTTACAAAATGAATGGTTACTTGGCTAATCATAGCATGCATGGATAGTTAGATAAATGAATAATAATGTTGATGCATGAGGAAAATGATCAAAATACAATCCCAATCCCTTCCTAGACTCCAAACACGTGAATATTGCAGTCCCCCATAAAGATATCTCAGGTGAGACTGCGTTGTGCACTTTGTGTGCAGTGTGGCCTTCTGGCTTGAGAGGAGGGCCGATAGTTTGAGGGATTTTTGGGAAACCTACTGAGATCAGAACTTGGGTCAGCCCAAGCGTCCAACAAATGGTCCCGTTTCTGAATGGAACTGCACAGGATTGAGTGAAAGGGATCTATAGAATAAAAACATGGAGAATGAAAACGTAGAAGGGAATTTTCAGGCCATGGAATCCAATGAAGGTGGATATTGAAAGATGGTTAATGGAAAAGGAACTTGATTTTGCATAGGACAACAAAAACCTTAAGTATACACCATGCAAAAATCTCTATAAATATGTGTTTAGCGACTTGCATGAAGCATTTTTCTATGAATTCCCGTATCTATTGCAGGAGTGGTTATTGAGGTTGAAGGAAAACCATCCTATGAATTAGATCAAATAGATAGACTGGAATTCTATGGAGATTGTATAGTTACAACTATTGGAGCATGTTGTCATTGATGTCAAAGGATTGATCTCAAAGAAACAATGTCTTGTCATAGTATATTGATGAAGTATGTATTGTAATTGTTGTAAATGAATGGATCAATGCGTAGCCATTGATATATGATGCATAGATGATGTCATGCATAGATGAAGATGGATCAATGTATTTGATATATGATGCATAGATGAAGAATGTTCTGGATGTATTGTCATTGATATATGATGCATAGATGAAGAAGGTTTTGGATGTATTTTCATTGATATATGATGCATAGATGGATGGATGCATTAATGTATTGATCGTTGTATCATGTGGTCATGCATAAAATAAATGACAAAGGGACGATGTCATAGTGATGTATTGTCATGGGTTATTCCAATTGGATTGATGTATAGATGACTCATTATTGTCTTGTCATGGTTGATAGGAAGTACAAATGAATGAACTCGAAAGTGGTCCCCTTATGCTGAAATCCCTCACAGGAAGAAATTTTGCAGTTGAGTTATCCTATAAGTATGGTTAGAGAACCCATTCTTAATTGTAGAATAATTAGACGAATATCAATGAATTTTTCAATGAAACTATCCTATATGGATATTGCTTGTCATTCCATTTCTGGTGGTATGTGGAACGTCACATAACTCCTCATGGTTTGAGAGTTATGGCATTATGAAGTTGGAGGACCCTCATTGTTGGCTAGAATCCCCCAAGAGGTCAAAGAAGTCAAAGTGTTTACAAAGAATAAATTATTTAAATAATAAAGTGAAATGATGAAGTCAAAGAGGATTATTTAAATAATAAAGTTAATTGAGAACTTTCTAATTATGGAAAGTGGTTATAAGTGGGTTAACCCTAAAATAAGGAAAGTGGGTTAAATGGACAAGTGGCCATGTGAACAAAGTTGATATGTGGACAAAGTTGGATAAAGGTAGCCATGTGGACAAAGTGGTTATGTGGATAAAGTGGATATGTGGACAAAGTGGCCTAGTGGATGCTTCTAAGGAATCTACTTGGAGAGTATAAATAAGAGGCAAGGGTCTCTTGTAAAGACATATATCTTGAGCATATATTGAAGATCTATTCTAAGCAAGAGAGTGATTGCAAGTTCTCATGGATGCATCAAAGTTTCCTTAAGTCTGATATCTTGACGGTGAATGTTTCGGAAGTTCATAAACCCTAGTTTTTGAAGGATCACACGGGATGCAGTGAGCCATAGCACATACATACGAAGGATACAGTGAGTCAAGGTGTGTACACACATGGACTGAAGGAGATAAGAGCGCGTACAATTGAAGAAATTCATGGAGACTTGAGTGTGAGTTGGTGCCAGGTTCTTGAAGGATGAAGCATGTTCTAGATCTGCATTCTATGGGATTGGATTTGCCATAGAAGTTCTGGTATGGTTACATGATTGTTTTGATGGACACTCTTTCTTATGGTATGGTGAATGCTTAAGGAATTCTTGGTATGGATGTCATGATATGGTTTACGTTGGTTGATTGATAGAGTGAGAAACATTCTTATGTTTCAGTACTAATATGGTTTCCATAGTATATTGGTTTCTTATACATGATTAAATAAAATTCATATTGTATGGTTGAGGAGCATGAGTAAGTTGTTGGAGAGAATAGATGTGTTGTGATTGGTTATGGTACATATTGGATAGTGAATTGTAGAAGTGGATGTGACAAAGGATGAAAAATATTTGAGTTTTCATGAAGAGAGAAAACCCTAGTTCCAAAGGAGGCACACGTAGGCTACTATGAGCCAGACCGTGTACATACATGGGATGCACTATTGGTAGGCCACACACATATGTGTGTTGCACTACTGACAAGTCACATACCTATTGACATATTGATATTTGTTGAAGATTGAATCCTCTTCTTAGTTGGTGTTGAGTTGTGTAAGATGAGTCTTTCATTGCAGATATGGTTCTCTTGTGGAGTTGATACTCTATTCAGTTGTTGTTGATAAACCCAAGGATTGTAGTCCATAATAAAAAGAAAATTCTACATACATCTTGTGTTCTTTGTGTTCTTTATGGTGATGGATTATTGATGATATATTTTGATTTTATTTGTTGCTGACATATGTTCACATACAACTAGTTATGAATGATAGTAATAAGTAATGATTAAATGGTGATTGCTAACTAAGGAGTATTGTGAATGGAAGTTGAAAAACAAAGCTACAATGATTCACCCCCCCTCTCAGTGTGCTCGGTGTGTCCAACAATTAGTATTAGAGAAATCCTTCACTATAAGCCTTAACAAGCTTGGAGGAGATCCATCGACACACAAATGGATGATGAAGTTCCAATCCTTGGTGAGGAAAATTATTCAACATGGAGAATAGAAATGAAAGTGCATTTGAAGGAAAAAGGAGTAGGTGTTTGGAAAGCCGGTATTGGTGGATCAATTCCCTTGAAGAATAAGTCAAAGTTTGCAGCTCAAAAGGAAGAAAATAAGAATGATGCATTGGATCTCAATACCATCTTCAATGGAATCTCAAGTTATATCAAAGAAATCATGGGACAATGCACTTCCGCCAAGGATATATGGCTAAATCTAGAGAAGACATACCAAGGAAAAAAGGAAGACACTAAAGACAACTCCATCAAGAACAATGAAGGTAAAGAATCTCCATAATCCTTTGATTGAAATAATTCTAAATGTGGTGATGTTGAATGTTTCTTTACATGTGAATAAGAAGATCTAGAAATATTTTGTGAAGAATCAGATGATAATTATCCCATGGAAGAAGTAGAAGAAGAACTTTCAAAGATTAAAAATAAAGTTGATTTGGGTCTATATGAATACAACTATGACCATAGTTATATAGACTATAGGTATCTTTCGAAGAACACTAAAGCATTTCTTGAAAAGAATCAAAAGCATATTTTGAAACTAAAGAAAATTCTCAAGGAACAAGAAGAAAGTAAAAGGTCTCAATTAGAAGAAAAAAAAGAAGAGATCAAAATACTAAAGAATGAAATAGAAGAAAATAAGAAGGTAGATGATGAGATTAAAAAAATTCTTAAAGTTAATATGCATCTCAAGACCCAAATTGAAGAAGCCAAACGGGTAGAGGAACTATTAAAGAATCAAGTAGATGAAAAAGAAGATTCATGTCATAGGTTGGAAGCCAAAGTTGTTGATCTTATAAATAAAGTAGAGAAGTCAAACAAATTCTTGAATAGCTCAACAATATTGAATGAAATATTGGATAGTCAAAGATCACCAAATGATAAATCAGATCTTGGATACAACAAAGAAGCTACACATGTTCAAGCAAACACCTCAAACAAGCTTGAGGTAAGTCCCTCATTCTCAAAAGATGGAAATAATATTGCAAGTCAACCATATACACAAGGGAAGGAAACTTTCAAAAGAACAAAGCAAGGAAGACATCAAGAAGCCATCTTTACACCTCAAAGAAAATTCAAAGGAGAGACACCTTTAAGATGGACACCAAAACAAAGGTATGAAAATGTTTTTCATGGTCATTGTTACTTATGTAGTCAATATGGTCACAAAGATTTGGAATGCAGATATTATGCAAGGAGAGATAATGAAAGATTTCATAACACCCTAAGGTGTTGGATATCTAATCAATTAGGACACATTGTTTCTCATTTTCACACCATGAGATGTTACAATTATGGTGGGTTTGGACACAAGTCCCAATATTGCTGGAACACAAGAAGAGAGTCCATGAGAAGGAATTCATATAGCATGACAAGAATAACACATGAGGATAGAAGAGAAGAAAATGTTGGAAATATGGAATCTTAGAGCTCAAGTTCTGAGAAGCTGGGACACCTTCAGAAGTGGGTGAAGAAGACTGAACAATCAGAACATAATGGCAGAACTAAGGCAAGCTCAAGCTTGACTTCTTCTGAAGCGTATGCTGGTTACATTGGTAATAGTTGCGTACATACGTTAGCTGACCTATAAATAGGTCACATACATACGTGAGTTGTCTGTATAGAAGGCCATGTACATGTGGTAAAATCCTTGGAAAGAAGGCTATGCAAATAAGTTGCGGCTTGGTGTGATGGTATAACTCTGTGTTGCAGGGTCTGACATGGTTTTTTGTAGGGCTTGACATGGTTTGTTGTAGGCTTTAATGATTGCATGTTGACATAAATAATTGATGTATGTATGGTGATGACATATGGTTGAGTGTTGAAAGTCTATCCTTGATGCATTATACTAACTCTGGAGTATGGATTGAGGATTTTTCTATTGAGGAACAATGCTAGTTATGAAAGTGAAGTTACAGTACCTTGGTTATGATATATATCATGATGATGCTAGCTAGAGATATCATTGATCTATTGAGGCACACTTCTAGTACATTTATTTTTGGATACTTAGTATTTTCTGTAGTGAATGGTGGTTAAGGTAGATTTGTTGGGGTACATGGCTGGTACATATTTGAGTTACATTTGATATATCCTATGATTTATTGTTAGAGGCATATTTGTTGGATATCTTGGTGCATGCATTTGGCATGTGGTTGAGCTACATATTTGGACATGTAGTTGATGAGTTGATAAGGTGGTTATATTGTACATCATTAATGATTCATAGCTTGACCTATAGTTGATGAATCTTTTGTACACTTTTGGTACATTGTTAGATACCTACTAGCAATATGATTGGCACATGGCTTATGGTTGATATAGAATGCATGTATTAGAACACATCTTGATTGTAGTTCATCTTTTTGAGGTTTGGTGCATGGTTGATGCACTTGCTTTGTACAAGTGGTGATACAAGTTTAGTGAACTTGTTGATGTATGGGTTGATATAGTTGAGACACTTGATGGTTGAGATACATGGTTGTGGCACTTGGTTCATGGTAGAGGCATATCATGAGTGATATGACACTTGTTTGAGGCATATGGTTGGTAAACTGTTGGCACATGTTCTTGGAATATGGTTGATACACTCCATTGATGATATCTTATGGTATATTATATGGCACAGGATGTACATGGTTGATGTACATAGGTGTTGTGCATGGTTGGCACACAATATGGCATAGGATGTACTTGGTTGATGTTTTGTTCAAAATTATCTATTCATTGTTGACATATCTTTTGCTTCATGATGTATGGTATGGAATGATTTTGATGCATGGACAACTCCAAGGATCGTCATAGGAAGAGAGAATAATTCTATGTTCCGGTTGAGAAGTAGAATTTGTAGTAGAAGCATATTGTAGTGGTAGCATATTGTTCATATTGCAGAGAAGATAGGGGGAGACATACCCATAGGGGGAGTCATTCTTCTTACCATGATTCCAGGAGGATAGAAAGAGGATATATATATATATATATATATATATATATGAATAGTATGCAGTTTTTTTTTCTATCCTTTAGTATGAATAGTATGAATAGTATGCATATATATATATATAACAAGAAAAACATTTAGGCCTAATATTAAATCTTCAAGTACACACAAGTTTAGAGTCACAACACACAATGCCTAGCGCTTGAGTATAGCACTAAGCTCCCAAAGACCTTACTGAACAGTCCATAATCGATGCTCAACATGGTAAGTAGAACTCCCTACAAGGCAATGAAGCAGACGAATAAATATTACAAGTATTCAGGATTAGATATGAATAAAATAAAAATTAGAATAAAGATGAAAAATGAATATAGTTAAAGTAATAAAAGCAGGCATACATGTCACACTGCCAATTCACTCCTCTCTAGCGTCTCCCAGACGTCAAGCCGCATGCTCTTAAATCCTCCATCAAGACAGAGTTATGGCAGTCACTCTGTCAGAACAATATCATGGATAGAAAAGTAAATAACCCAACCACAAGTCAAGCAAAGCACCTGCAAAATAACCCAACCAAGCACCTGCAAAACGACAAAGATTAGCAAATAAAAACCTGCAAAATAACACAAATTAGAAAATGAAACACATAAGGGCCCAATGCACAAGAACCTACACAACACGCAAGTTAACAACACCCAACCACTAAAAATTTTCTTGATTCGTGAAGAAATTCATTTTGGCTACAATAATAATGAAACATGAGTAATAATAAAAATACAGATATGGATTAAACAAAAAAAAAAAAACTTCGGACCTTCTAGTTTTCACTGTTAAGCCGAAGGAACAAACAAGAACCCCATGTCTTCACCAGGTGGGGTGAATTTGAATCCGAATCTGAATAGAATATTCAATCTAAAAAAAAAATATGCCAATTTCAAAGCACACCCAAAACAAAAACCGAAATCTTAGGCGGAGAATTTCAGAGAATTTATATGTCATATGCTGGTGGTGGGAGAATTCTCTTAGGGTTTCCTAATGCCTGGACTGTGTCAGAGATTTGAACAACACACAGGAAATTTTCTTGATGTCAAGCATCTCGGATACAAAAACATCTCTGAACTTGTTGCATCACACAATCACCGTGTATCAGTGGGTTGTGCTAGCCCTGGACCCATTCGAATATTTCCGTCGGGCCTTGTCAGCGACAAGGTGCTCAATCTCAATCCCAATTCCAATATAATCAAAGAAACCTCCATTAAGAGGGTATGTGATCCTACAAATCTGAAAGCAAAGGTAGAAGCGGATTTCCCTTCGACTGGTAGAAGTGGCAAGGAATTGTTAGAAAACATGGCTTTGGAGGAAAATATATTGAACAAACAATTGGCAAACAGGATAGCCCTCCAACGCAGGCTCCTTCCATAATGTTGAATTTTGCAAGAAACAATAGAAAGAAAAATCTTGAATAGATGTACCCAACAGACTAAAATCAATTCTGGTAATAACCCATGATAGAAAATGCATTTTGAGTGTATTGAACGCACAACTGAATCCGTTGTAGATAGCAGTAGCAGAGCCGTGGTTGTTCCCATCGCCCTGTGAGATGAGAGAGTCTTGAGGGTTGTGAGGTCTTTGAGTGTTGTGATGGGTGAGTTATTTGAATATCGTGAGTGTTTTAAAGGGAAGTGAGATCCGAGCGAGAAGTGAGCTAAGGAAGAGAGTCGCATGGGACCTCCCCTGGAACATGAGAACATGAGAAGGAGATTATGGAACATGGAGCGTGGTACCTGAAACTTGCAACCTGCATGGAGAACATTGCAACTTGCATGGCTATCTGGTACCTAAAAGGAGCATGTGACCAATTCTTATATCTCGTGGAGCATGTGACCTTCCATGCTCAATAGATACAAGCTGCAAATCTCGTAATCTCATTCTTGCTATTATTTGAGTGTTGGATTCTTCACATGGAAAATGTGAGCATCTTGGTGCTCCAGCTGCACTGCACTTGCATTCGTAGCGAACGAGGATTTCCTACTGGGGATTCCTATCAAGACAAAGGGGCTGACAACCTCTCCTACCAGCAAAATTCCTTCACAAAGGATAGAAAAAAAAACTGTGGAGAGTTGACAAAAAAGAAAATAATAACCAAGGTTGTGGGTTAACTCTGGGAAGGCATGTCGATACCATTGGTGTTCCTGTTAGAATAGGGAACAACTGAATTCCTCCCATGGAGAGATACGAACCTCAGAGAGGTGCGTCTGTTGAGAATATCTCTGCTAACCTTAGAAATACGGTCGCTGAGAATCTCTCTTTGCTAACCGCTTAGAACAAGAAATGAAATAAAGGTATGGAGGGCTTAACCATCGGGCCATAATTAAGTCACAAACCAGTACGCATATGAAATACCTGAGAGCTACACTAAGCATTGACAACACTCAACACAATGTGCCACGACAGGGAGGATCCCACAAAGAGATAGTATTCATGCACTACGTGTCCCTCTAGCACCCAAGCCATGGGAAAAGGGACAAGAAGCAATCCTTTGGACGTAGAAGTGGGAGAAAACACATCACCTGAGAGATTCAAACTCTCACGGGGAAACCCCATGTACTTAGCAAGCTCAAGCCTTAACCACTCAGCCTTAGCCATGACCAAGGGAGAATCTAGCCATGAGGGGGGGTAGAGACCAACGCCCGATGCAAGCACCCAGGCCCGAAACCAAGAATCAAGCCGAAGGAAGGAGCCCATGAGGGCCATTATTTTTCCCAACGCACCCTCTGTGCAGAACACACCATACAACCTAGAACAAGCCTGAGTCTTGAGCCAAAATACCAAGAGAGGAACCAACGAGGGAAGGGCGACCATAGTCAGGAAGAAAAAAAAAACAAGCCGCTTGAGGGAAAACGCAGGGTGGACTAGTGAGAATTTAGGGTTTAGGTACTAAGAGCCAGGGCTGGGCATGTGGGCCTCATGCCAGAAGCCCAACCTTAAAGGCTGCCAGAAAATGTCTTGTTTCGCATCAAGATATTAAGTGCATTAAACTCTCGTCAAATTGAAAGTAAGATTTTTTTTTTTTTTTTCAAATAATTATATTATTATTTTCTGGTAATATTTTTTCAAGTTTTATTAATTTATTTAAAAGTATTAATACTATTATGTAAATTTAAATTAAAG